>VZTI01001965.1:204924-295242 GCA_013397865.1 Struthidea cinerea
CCCCCGGGCTGCCCCGACTGGCCCCGACCCCCGGGCTACCCCGCCGAGCCCCGACCCTCGGGCGGCTCTGGCCGGCCCCGGGGCTGCGGCAGGCGGGGCGTCCCGCGGGAAGGGGGCTGGAGATCGTGCCCACCGCGTAAAGCCGCTGCCGAGCCACCCCTGCACCGGACAGAAGTAAAAAGGAGGAAATAAAAGAAAATTAAAAAAAACAAAAACAACAAAAAAAAACCCGAAATCTAACCCGCCCAGGAGGGACGCACGTGGCCAAGAGTTTCTCTGCCCCTCGAGGTTGGGGGTGGGTGCCCCTCACCCCACTTCAGCAACCTGAGGTTGCACCTGTGCAGTCTGAGCTGATACCCTGGGCTTCCTTTTCCTGCGAAGAGACAGGCATTTCCAGAGGGCTACTCCTCTCTCCTCTTGCAACTCCTGTTTTAGGACGGCATGAAGAGCCCTAAGGAGGTGTCTGTCCCTTGCTATCGCCTAGATGAGAAGTTGGAATGTTTGATGGTTGGCATTAGGTGAGATGACTCTGTCTTTCCACATCTGGACAAAGTAGTGGCTGTGGGTTGTCCTCAGATTTGACTAGAAGACATGATATGGCTTGTCTTAAGTAAAAAATGAGACTGTCTGGCAGCAGCAGTCCATTTCTTCCAAAAAGGTGTGAAATCTAAAAATCTGTCATCTATAGCAGCTAATAACAATACACCATTTTACACCTAATTTTGCACATTATGGAAATGGAACTCAGAAATTATTAGTTCATTTGACCACTCTTCCCCTACAAGGCAGTGTCAATGATGGGATTGTAACCTGGTTCTTTTGTGTTCTTAGTCTTGCTCTAACCATATGAACCTCTGAAAAGTGAGAATTTAAATATTTAAGACACTTCATGAAAAAGATCTAATGACATTCTTTGGTTCAGATATGAATCATATTAAAGTACCATTTTTAGCAAGAAGTAAATTTACTACTTTTTTTGCAGTGGAAATAGTTTTGCCACCTAGACATAAGTATTTCTGCTTGCAGTGTTTATGGATAATATCTCTCTTTGCTGCTGTCCTTTTCCCAGTCTTCAGGTTTAGTTAACTGAGAACAATAAGGCCATCACTTTATTCTCATGATAGACATACATCCTTCAATAAAAATAGTGAATTTCATTTTTTCAGGGTTCAAGCTGTACACCTATGTTCATATGGATCAAATGCTGAGCTTCTTAGATGAACATGTTTACTTTGAATGATCCTTTTCTTTTTCCATTCAAATATTGATATAGCTGTCTTTCTAGAATAGCATCTTCTTGTTCTCTTTTTTTTTTTTTAACATATGCAAAGGCATCACATCATAAATGGAAGAGAAAAAAAGGTGTTTAGTGAAATTCAAAAACTGACATCAGTTATTTTTTCACTGTGGCAGTTATACTAATCTGTTGATGGTTACAGACTTCTCATGTCTCATAAACTCAGGGGTTACAGCCTGAGACTCACAGGAATTAAGCTGATTTACAGCAGTTAAGGATGTAACATTCAGGGTCTATGGAATCAGAAAGATAACTTAAAAAAAATTAAAAAAATAAAGAAAGATTGTTTTCTAATATATGCATTTTAAAGCTTTATAGGACTAAACATAACAGATGGATGTTATTTATCTCTGGAATTGTGTAAATACTTTTCTAATGATTGTCAGAAATTATATGTTCTTTTACAGCATGACCTTCACCAACTGCAACATTTTAAATTAAATTATGAAGACACTCTAATAGGTTTAGAGCTAAGTCTGTAAAACAGTGTTTAAATATTTTGATTTCTTTTTTTAATAACTGTTAATGTGCTTCATTGTTAAAGCTAGTCCAAGTTGAAAGCCATTTTCCGTAGCCCTTCATCGACAGTTTCTGTTTTCTAAACACTTTACATTTCTCCCGTTTAAAGTCTGCATCTTTTTAGGTTGTGCTCACACAGTTCACACTTCCCACGTTTGCCAATCATCAAGGCTATGTGGAGTAATTTTTAGATAGTTCTAAACAAACAAAATATTATTTCGTCCTTTCCATGCAAAACAGTGGAGAGCAGACTGCTTCAGCAAACTGCAGGTGCAGAAGGATGGAGTCTGGGCATGGGAAAGGCTCTGCACTTTGAACTAGGTGGAGTATCTCCTGCCAAATTTTAACCATGTTTGGGGGATTGTCTTTGGTTTTGCAAGTCTGCTCAATGAGAGTATTCTGTCTCTTTCTGAAGCATTTACAATCCCTTACAATCCACCTCACTTCATGACTTCTATTCAACACATCTCCAACACCCATTTTCTTGTTTCATTTCAGTTCCCTTCTCTGTACACTGTCTCATCAGCGCTTTGTGCTCTACCACTACCCCTCAAGAAGAATTTTTCCCTCAGTTTCTCTTCAATCACAGTTTTAGGATAATGTCAAGAAGTTGCCTTAAAAAAAACATACAAAAAACTCCCATCAACCAACAAACCAACAAACCACAAACTTTTATTTAACTGTGATTAACGGACACTGCTGGCGATGCCTGTTTTGTCTGAGCTAATTTGATTAATGAATTTATCCTCTTCTTTAGATCTGTAGCTTCTGGGGGCTTACTTAGCAAAGCAGTGAGGACAGGCTTGGATGCTCTTAGATGATGGCACTGGCAGTGCAGCATCACTCTGTTCACACTCCCTCTGACCAGCTTCAGCCTCATTAACTGGGGTCATAATCTCTCCTTGCACCAGGACACAGGAATTTACAATATTCCTAACCTGTTATTACTGACACTAATTATTTTTTCTGCATTCTGAACATAGGAAAGAACCCAATAACATCATAATCTCTGGCTCTGTCCTGATCTACTCTGAGAGAGCGAGTTTATATTTTTCCACTGCTATTTTTTCTTTTTATGCCTTTTTCTATACTTGGCATTTTGTAACTGTTGCATTTATGTTTAATTTAATACAGTGAAAACCCTTAAAATGTGTAGCAAAATAGATACCAAATAGCTTATTTTTTAAACCTTATTTTTTAAATGTTCTTATCATCCTGCCTTGAGCTGAGCTTTGGAGCCTTGGACCCCTGTTGCTAAAAGTGGAGCTGAAATCACCATTGATTTTAATGAGTGGAGAACATTTGTGCAGAAAAATTTAGGAACACATGTTTCAAAAAACAACCAGAGATAAAAAAATTGATGATAAGGGTGGAAACTTTCCTATCTGTTATGAACTTTAGATTGTAGAAATCTGTCCATTACAATCCTGTTAATGTTGAATCTCAGATGCCCAGAAGCTCTTATCTATTTCAGACACACTACACTCGGTAGAAACTAAATATGGTTTCTACATCTAAGTAGTCTGGGAGAGTCCTGAGGTTTTGGATAGGCTGAGGGAGCTGGGCCAGTTCAGCCTCGAGATTACCGAGGGAGACCTCATCAGTGTCCATCAGTAACTGAAGGGAGGGTGTCAAGAGGATGGACCAGGCTCCACTCGGTGATGCCCAGAAGTAGCATAAGAGGCAACGGGCAGAAACTGATGCACAGGAAGTTCCACCTGAACATGAGAAAGAACTTCTTTGCCGTGCAGGTGACCACACACTGGAACCGATTGCGCGGAGAAGCTGTGGAGTCTCCCTCACTGGAGATATTCAAGAACCATCTGGACACAATCCTGTGCAAATATGCTCTGCGACAACCCTGCTTGAGCAGGGAGGTTGGATCAGATGACCCACTGTGGTCCCGTCCAGATTTTGGTCCTTCAGCCCTGGACAGCTTTTGCCATTTTTATCCAGTGATGGTGAAATATAAAATGTGAAAACTCAAGAAGATAATTGTGGTCACAGTTTTTCCTGTTGCCTCTTTTCTGCTCTTCTGCTGGCTTCTGTGACTTCATGATTCTTGCATTCACAGGGTCACGTGTAAGTAAAATTGTTCAGGACCTGTTCTCTGGCCGTGAGGTACAATGTAACCACATAATTGTCTGTATGAACATTCTAAACTCCAAAACCAAGTGTCTGCATCCAAACTACCTTTTAGGAGTTATTCCTAATCCATTTTAATCCCTAAAATGTATGGAAGAATGGTATCTGACTTGTGCCAAAGCTTTTCAAAAGGCCGTGCTACCAATTAATTGTATGAATACTACTTCACTGATCCTTGAACCTGTGAGCTGGGCCTGTGTAGCCAACTGCTTTGACTCTACCCAGCTCCTGAAGGAGAGGTGGAGCATGAGCAAGGGTATTTTTTATCAAGTGACACTTGTAAAGACTCCAGACTTAATTTCTGCTTCCTGATCAAGTGATACAATCACAAAGATACTATAGTAGGAAAGATTTTGAGGAGGAATGGGAAGAAATACCTTCATTTAAATATGTTTATCTTTTTAAGGTTGTTATGTAGACAGAATCCCAAATGAGGAAGTCACTTTAAGTTCTCAGGGAGCAGCAGGTCAGGGTGATGGGCAGGGGCAGGGTCTGGGGAGCTGGAGTTGCACCCAAGTGCAGCTTCCCAGTGCCCTGGCAAGGGGAGAAGAGCCGGAGTGCTGGGCTGGGGCCAGCTGAGGGCAAGCCAAGGGAGGTCCTGGCAGTCCTGCAAGGCCATCCCAACTCAGCAGCCTGGCCCAAGCATGCGCCAGAGTTCTGATGCAGCTCCCAAGCCAGGGCCTGAAGCCCCATCCCAGCTCCTCAAAGCTCTTCCTCATTAACTTTGCTTTTCTTCTGGACATCTTATCCAAGGTTCATCTTATCAGACCTGATCTTGAGCAGAAGTAGCAAACCCCGAGGAAGCGAGGGAACAGTTTGTAGATCTTGCACTCAGATCCCTGACAGCGGCATCATATTCATTCACTGGAGTATGAAAGAAAAATAGCTGAGGGACTAGATTTTCATTTAGATGTCTGTGTCTGTACACTAAATGGAAACTGAACTGAATGCACTGGCTTTTTTTTCAGGGGGGAGGGGGAGGATATCTTAAATTACTACTGTAAGCAAAGAAGCCTTCCTCAGGATTACAACAATATCCTTTATGAACTTTTGAAGAATTGGATGTTGATGACCATGCAGTTAGATCAATTAACAGTGAATTTTATTTCTTGTTCCTTCTATTTTCTGGAGTATGTCTTTCTCAAAGTTATTTAGAGTGTTCCAAAATGTCACCATTTTCATACAGAGACAGAGAAACTAAACAACAAAACCAACAACATCAAAACACTCTAAGCAGACATGACCATAGTCAAATAAGGAGAATTCACTTATTCATAGTAGACTATTACACTTATGCAAGTTTTTTCTTTTTTGGTTTAGGAATGTAGTCTAAAAGTTCATACTCTTTACATAAATTTTATTTTACTTTTTGTCAGTGTTATGAACTAATATAAAATATAATCTAGCCTTGTGATGAACCTAACCAAGTGATTGTAGCCACAGAAGCAGCGGCTATGTGTTTGAAAGATCTTGGTAAAGTACGCTTGATCTTAAATTTGCTAGTTTAATCATATATAGGTCCAGTAGGTTCAGTATAAGAGAATTTTTATTCTCTTATTTTTATTTTATTTTTATTTCCCCTATTTGGGCTTGGGGTTTTTTGTTGTTTGGTTGGTTTGGGTTTTTTTTTTCAGTAAAGACAGTTTCATATCATATTTAGTAATGAGTAAGAGGATTCCAATTCATAGCAAACTTTCACCCTAGCTACCTGCTCCCTCAACTTCTTTCATAGCTTATCTTGTGATCATGTAGTTACAGGGTGAGTTTGAATCCACAGGACTGCTATAACAAGATGTAGAATATCTGCCAGAAGAAAAACATTGTTTTAAAGGTGTTGGCACTCTGGAGCTGGTACTTTGAAACTGAAACAGTCATGAATATTGGTCCCTTCTGAATATAGGATTTTGACGTGGCTTTAATAAAGCTTTACCTTGCTCCTTCTGTAAAGGGAGGATAATAATGGCAGTCTACTAGGAAAATTTCCACAGTTTCCTCTAGCTCTTGCTACAAATAAATCTAAAATAAAAATGGAATTGTAATGTTTGTACAGGGAAAAAATATCTCCAGAAAGTAGTGCAACTTCAAAAAATAAGCTGCAAGAAAAATATAAATTCAAAAGTATTTGTAATTGTTTTCTGATGCAATCTTGTTAAGTGGACTACTATCACATGGCAAATCAAATTTTTGATGTCTTTCTTTAATTGACATTTTGCAGACAGGGCTTTCCTAAATCAGTTTTAAAGATTGGAAACCTTTTTAGAAATATCAGACCATAAGGAATAAAGTAGTGGTTCTTCACAAAAATTACATTTTCAGTGTATGACTCTCCATTGATGATGTGTTAACTTTGTCCCTAAATGACTTTACAAGAAATAGATAAAAATATGTTTCTAAGTGCACACGGTTACTTAATTATGATTATCTTATTACTAGCTCTTTCCCAAGCTACTGAAGGAGTAAAGGCAAAATGTTTTCTCAAGTATGACACAACATTTTCTTGCATTTCCCCTTTAAAACTAGAGAGATTGTCCACTATACTTTCTTTCTTTGTCTTTTTAATTTTTTTTTAATTGGAAACATGTAGGCAGCCTAATATCTGCCTGCTTGTATTATAACAGGGTTATTTGCTTGACTTTTTCCATTTTCATATGGGCTTTGGGATCCTTTATTAAGTCATTGTTCTGCAACTGCATTCTATTATAATTTTGCTCATTTTTAATAATATGTATGATATTTCTGCTGCCCTGAAGGACTCCCATGAAAATTAAATGTTGAAATAAAATGAGCATCCAATGCTTCTTTCTATTAGGCCAGTTAATATTTTATAAAATATATTTTATCTGTGAGTCTTCCAATACCTGAACTCGAAAATTACTTTCTAAATATTATAAGCGCTAACAAATACCCCTTGACTGAATAGCAAAGCAGAAATTCAATCTGTGTAACAGTTGCTATTCATAAACAGTTGGAGCTTCACTCTCATGGTTTATGCTGTTAGCTGAACCCTTTTGACTGAGTTACAGAACTAGATTCAGTAAGGGAGTCATACCTTGCTATATATGAAAACCCTTTGGAGGGAGCTTCTATTTTTCTTTTTCAAATACAGAGCCCAGTCCTGGAGACCTAAATCATTCAAAATGCATATCAATTTTATGGCCAGACCAGCATCATTCTGCCTACAATACAGAAAAGGCTTGTCAGAAATACATGCACACAGTTTTCTTTGAAATCCAGTGAGATTTCTGTGTGCATTCAAAGAAAGAATACAGCCTTAGATGCTTAGAAATGACAAATGTATACAATTAGAATTAATTCCATTTGCTAAGGTGTAGAGTATTGAATAAAGTCATTGAGATTGCACTGTGGTGCATTAAAAATAAGTTTCTGCTCAACAAAAATTGAGTGGCCCAAATTTGTAAATTCATTACTATTTCCAGTAGCAATTTCCAAGCAACATTTTCCCAGCCTCTAAACAATCTTGGGTCCATTGGGTCGTGTCTCTTCATGTATATAATTCTTTCACCTAAAAGTCTGGCTCAGCTAATTGACTCACAGGTTAACCCTGTTATCTTCATACTCTTTTTTTTGCTGATTGTGTCCATATGAAACTATTGTTTACAGAAAGATTTTTTAGAGATGTAGCATACTAAACTGTAACCAACTACTTTATGTATAATGCATAAATGAGTGTAGACTACAGCTCAATTTACTTAGCTGTGTTGTTCCTTCAATAATAATGGACGAAAAAAGCCATGCAAAATTTATGTTTATCCTTAAGTTTAGACGATGCAGCATGATTTGAATATACTCAGGACAAGCTGCATAAGGTATGACAGTAGTACCTTAACTTCTTCCTTCCCCCTTTAAAAAAAAAACAGAAATTAATTTGATTTTAGTAGAGAAAAAATCTGACTGAAAAGGAAAGAAAAAAAACTGACTTGAGACAAGACTGGTTTTGTAGTTGTTTGTTTTACTCTGAGCTGCGGTACAAAGTCTTTGAGTGGCCCTGGTCATGTCACTGAGACCTAGGCTCAATTATTATTTAAAGAACTAGAAGCACTCTTCTGTTTAAAACATGGGCATATTATTCATCTTAGGTGCCAGAATTCTGGGTTTAGTTGCTTATGTAGCCACAGTGGTTTAAAACTGTCATTCAGTTTAAGTGTAGCTATTAGTTAAGACACACTACCTGGCTATTTTCCAGTTACCATGTTGTAACCTTGCCCTTGTTGAGAAAATTATTCAAAGAAACATGAACAAAACTTTTAACTAAGAGATTAGAGTACTCACCTGAAGGCGAAGGTACCTGGGTTCCTATTTCTGTTCCCATAGTTCAAAGACTATTTAATGTAAAAATGGAAATAGCCTTGAGATGAGAATGTTCATCCAAAAATAGGTGCTTCATTCTTTCCTACAGAACAGAAAAAAGGACTGTATCCTACTTTCCTGGTGTCATGGTTTTGGATTTTACTGCTGATTATGGAATGGGTGGGCAAGTGTGTCGCAGTTTTTGGCAGGCATGTTTTAAATCCTCATGATTTTGTGTTGTGCTCAGGCCTGCGGTGGATGGTTGGTGTTGCAGAACACAGCACAGAGCCCTGAGGAGGATCCCCAGGGATTTAGCAGGAGTTCACAGCAGGCCCTGTTGATAGGTGCCGTGCTGCTTACATCCAGGAAACTTCAGGCATGCTGTAATGAGAAGCACTAACCTCTTGTAAACTCAAATCTACAGTCTCTCTTGGGTTTAAGTGCCTCCAAGTTTAGGCAGCAGCTGTTGCTTTGCTTTTCAGATTACGGTTTCTGCCTAAACATCTCTATTTTCTCCAAATCCTTCTTTAGATGTTTAAATCTGTTATTGGCTCTATCCCTTGATCTCTGTTCTGCTTGTCTTCCCCTATGTAAATGGGAATATTCATACTTCTTTCACCTCACTTTACCTTCTGTGTTGCCTGATAGCAATTATATAGGACAAGGGCTGTCTCCAGGGGAGACATCTCTCCAGGGTAGGTATAAGTGAAATACAACAAACATGGGATATGGGGGTATTGTCAAACACAAATAAACTTTAATAATATAACTGCATACTAATTCATTTCACTTTCCTGTTCCTTAGACCATCACTGATATTTTACATACAATGCTATAAGAATTATATTATTTTGGATGTCATCAAGTTTGGGGGGTGGTAATAATCCATGAGACAGATGGAATTCTGTGTGTGAAAGCATGGCCCATGCAGCCTCTGTGCTGTGTTTGCAGAGTGTGAGAGAATTGCTAATGATAAAAGGCTTTTGAAGACTTTGATCCCTGGGATAAGCTTGTAGAGATTGTTGTTCTGTGGCTATTTCATGGGGAGATAATCACCTGAGGCTGAGATGGTAACCCCATGTCCGGAATATGATGAAATTCACAATTACACAGCCCTGATATGGCTAGTGAGTCTTTTAGCTCAGTTAAGAAAAAAAGACAAGACAGCATATGAGTTCTGAAGCTTTTGAAACTTTACCAGACATTAAAAAATACCACCCCTCCAAAAAATTTAACCTATGAAAATGTAATTTTCTGTTACGTCAATGTTTTTGACCTGAAGAATGGTATTTTTTAAAATATCACTTTCTTTTTTAATTGGAAAAAGGAGATAATTATATATGAAGCATAAGTGGAAAGTGAAATTTTATTTTGAAAGATGAGGGTTTTTTTCTCCTTAATTATAAAGACTAAATGCTAATGTCAAAACAAAATATTTAGAATCTGCAAAAATGCTGAATATTTTTGAACTGAAAGGTTTTGCTGAATTTAACTTAGACTTGAAGAATACATTTGATGACTGAATAATATATTTCTTGGTACACAGAGTATTTGCCAAAGGGAAAAAAAAGTAGTTGTTTTAAATAAACCATCCTGACTGAAGCATGGGACCTGGGTTTATGACTGGAGACATACATGCTATTCGACATAGGAAGGCTTTTCCAGACCAGAAACAGATAATTCCTTGCAACCCCAGAGATACCTGTACAGGGAAACGGGGCTTTGATATCCTATCCACACCAAATATGATTGAGCCTTATTATGTGTCTAGTTGAGTATTAGAGATAAATGAAGGTAATAAAGAGGAAAGAGTCTGAGAAGAACTAGCTGTAATAAGTTAAACTAAAAATGGTGTAAATCATGTATGTTCATCTCAGCTTTAACTGGGCTCATGGTTCTTAGTGAATAATTTATTTGAAACATTATTTCTTTCTTGTCTTTTTTTCCCCCTTCTGTTCATAAATAGCTTATGAAAAAATAGCTATTTTATCAAATGTCTTAATTGAGCAAAATTGTTTTGTTGAATAATTTTCATTAACAGAAATTGCATTTTGTTTTTATATTCAATTTCTGGATTATTACTTGTGCTCATGAAAAAAGGCTTGAAAAAGTACTTACAGTATGGTAAAGTTTCTGGGACATAATTCAAACTGCTAAGTCCTCTTTGTAAATGAAACAGTGGGAATTTACATAGCAGCAGGATAAAATCCCATCAGTACAAGATAGCTGGAAGAAAGATAAACCAAATCACATCCAAAGGAGAGATAAAACACTACATTTTTTAAACAAAAATTATTAACCCTTTGGAAAAAAAGATAGAGCAATACAATTTAATACTCAATGTATTTATGGAACAGGCAAATAAATTCATTGGTTTCCATATAGTCAAAGGAAAAATAAAAAGAAACACTTTAGTATATTTATTATCTGATCAGCACCGTTCCTGAGCAATATCTCTGCGAGTACTGGTAGACCACAAACAGTCTTTTGAAGGTCTTTACAGTTCCAGAGTCCATAATCTCCCAGAAAATCTACTTCACTATTCTTACCATTTTATTACTGTTTTCTAATATTCTAATCCTAATTTCAAACATTGTTGTAGTCTAAACCCATCATTTCTTGTTCTATCTCTTAGGTCATGGAAAATAATTTATTCCTTCTCTCCTAATTGCAACATTTTATATATTTGAAAAATTTCTGCTTTTCAGTCTTTTTGTTTTTTCTTAGGTTAAAGAATCATAATTCCTTCATGTTTTTCTTTCTCTCCAGTTATGTTTTCTAGAATCCCAGTTGTTCGTGCTATTCCACTGAGCTCTCTTCAATTTTAAATCTTTCGCAAACTGTGGTGCTCAAAATTGGAAAAAGAAACCCAGCTGAGGCTTGAATAGAGCAGTGTAGAACAGAAGAATTGTTTACAGGCTGTCTGACTATTTCTAGCTTTTATTATGGTCTATGCCTTTTTGCATCAGAGCAGCACTGTTAATTCACATTTGGATTGTCACCCAACTACACATTTTCCTGTGAAACTGTAGCATTATCAGGTAATTTCCCACATTCCTGTTTCTGACCTTAAAATTTTGAAATCTGTGAATCTTTTGAATTGCTACAACTTATTCCCCTGGTGATTATATTCAGAAATTCTTTCACCTTAGCAGAACTCTGTATCAGTAAGTCTCTTCTTGACAGAGCAGTCCTTCTACATAAATTGAAGACCCTGAAGAGAAGTTAAACTCCACAGAGGGAGGTGGAATAAGATCTAAGATGGTCCACTACAGAGGAAAAATTTACTTGCCATAGCTGATGTCTAGTAGTTAGAAGTCACTGAATCTTTCTCCAGGTAAATCAATTTTTGGAAATGGAGTGAAAAAGGAGTTTTGAACATAATTACTGTAAAACCTTTTAAGAGTGGACTATGGAAGTTATTACTAAGGTTTGTCCAGCTGTGTTTTTATTCCTAGACAATTCAGATTTCCTGAATTACACTATTTGGAGGTACTAGGATTTAGCAGAAGGGTTTTTGTTTTTTCTGTCTTAGACTCATAGAAGTGGTAGCTGGAAGGGATATATGGTGGTCCATAGAATGCCCCTCCTGCTCAAAGTGAGGCTAATATCAATCCTGGATCAACATCAGGTGTGGCTTTTTCTAACCTTGTCTTAGAAAAGATGAATATTTCACCACTTTATAGACTGCTTCAGTGCTGTGCTATCTGTATAAAGAGAAAACAGTTTTCATAGTGTCCAATTTGAATTTCTCAAGCTGCCAATTGTTATAGATGCTTCTTATTAAATTGTCTATCCCTCCAAAATGTTTGTCCAGGTCATGTTTTTAATGGCACTCCTTGAGGAGCTGGCTGCTTTTGGGTCGTGCCTTAGCCTCCTCTTTTCCAGACTAACACTTACATGTTTCTCCATGTATTGTGGGCCATATGCTCTAGGCTCCTGAACGGCCTGTTTGCTTTCAGATGGACTCTTTCCAGTTTCCTGACACTCATTTTGAGTCAGGGAGCGAAAAACTGGACATGTCACTCCAGGTGCAGCCTTGTCAATGCTGTGTAGAGTGACATGTAAAGTGCTGGCCTCACTTCTAGCTAGTGTAGCCCAATATGCACTTTGCCTTATTCATGTTGGTAGTGCACTTCTGCTCATATTCAGCTTGGTAATTACTGTAACTCCCAGGTCCTTTTGGTCAGGTGCCACTCAGCCAGTTCTGCTTCATGAGGTCATTCCACCCCACGTGCAGAATTTAAGACTTCTCCCTCCTGAGCTTCACAGCTTCTGTTGACCCAGTCTTCACTTTTCTCAAGGCCCTAGAGCTGAATCTGTGTGACATGATGTGTCAAACAGTTTTTAAGCAAATTTTCTGAGGGAACATTCAGCTTCATCATCCAGGAGGAAATAGTGAACTGCTTTCTAGCCCTGGAGTATTTGTTTCATTACCAACTGTTAGACCTCAAGCCATTGAATATTGCCTTGGAACCCAGTGCTGCAGCCAGTTTTCAGCCCAGTTAAAATACTGTTTATCCTGGCACAGTTTCTCAGCCACAAGAATGCGGTGGAAGACATTGCCAAATGCCTTAGTGGAGTAAAAGTTGCAGGAACTGTTACCTTTTACCTTCCCAGTCCATCATTTTGTCATAGAAAGCAACCATGTTGGCCAGGTAGGATTTGCCTTTGTAAATCTGTGCTGACCTTGGTTGCCTTCTTGTCTTTTGCATGCTCATAAATGGATGAAAGAAGGATATGCATCCTCCATCCCACCAGGGATTGCACTTGGTGTGTCCAGCTGACAGTTCCCAGGATTGTCCTTACCTTTTTTAGAGGCATGATCTGTTATTGCCATGTTTTTTTAATAGTAAGGAAACAGATTTATAATTACAGTGGCAAATCCTTCTACAGCCTTAGGGCTCTTTTCAGGCTCTGCAGATTGAATAATCTAGTTTTTCTAAATAATCCCTCTGCCTGGGAACAGAGGCCTGGGAGCAGGCTTGTCTGGTAAGGCTGAGAAAAACCCAAAGTATTTCGGTTTTCCTTGTCATTCATTTCCAGGTTATCATCCCCATCCATCAGCATTCACTCATTTGGTTGCTGAATTAATTTTTATCCGTTACTTTTACAAAAATTGATACCCTAGGTTTATCAAGCACATTGAATGCTGCACT
The DNA here is from genome assembly GCA_013397865.1 of Struthidea cinerea. NCBI lineage: Eukaryota > Metazoa > Chordata > Aves > Passeriformes > Corcoracidae > Struthidea > Struthidea cinerea. The sequence goes on from VZTI01001965.1 coordinate 218,353, forward strand.
GTTTCTTGCGTTAGTAATCCTGTGGCATCTCCTTACCCGCAGTGGTCTCATTATCCCCAACAAATGACCCTGCTGTTGTGTGTTGTGTGGGAGAGAACTATTGTCAGTAAGCTTTCTAGTACTCAGTATTTGAGAAATAAGGAAGGGAGTTGCTATTTCATATTGGTTGACTATGTTTAGTGGATAACTTTTATAGTGATTTCTTTGAGCTTCTTTTTGCCAGTAGAATATTAATTAACCACACAGGAGATTCTGGTTCTTTGCCTTCTTTGCATTTGGTTAACATCATCCTAGTCCAGCCTTTCCCTCTTAACCATGAGCAAACCATAGCAAATTATGTGCAGGAACCAAAAGGGATGAAATGTGCTCATTTATTCATTTGGGATGACTCCTACATGGTCGAGTGATGTGCAGTGTCCTTTATCAGTCTGAGGCCTAGAACGTGTGCGGTTCTATGCACAGCACTGAGAATGGTGTTAAGTCAGAACAAATTCTAGCAACCTTTTGTCCAGAGTATGCAGAAATGGGGTTATAGTTTTCTATTCATGTTTAAAACTGGTCAAATTTCTTATTATTTTTTAAAAGATGGTAAAAAATCACCCTGAGTGCAATTGTGATGTCTGGGCTTCAAAGCATAGTTTGTCTTTATAAAATCAGGTAGCTAACACTTTTTAGTGTTAATTTTCCCCTAATTCAATTCTCCCAAATGGTTGAGTTGTTTGCTTGAATATTGCCCACCAAAGAAACAGCCTCAGGCAGGCATCTGTCATGGAAAATTTCATCCCAATTCATTAATATTTTGTAAAATTATAAGCTATGAAAACAGGGATTTATAATTTGAAGTGTCAGGGAGCCTCAATAGTACATTATGTTACTACCTTCCTGCACAAGTAAGTTACTGGTATGTGATAGGGTATTTAATAAAGCTCTTGAACTATTTATTCTTTTCTTTTCATAAATAGATGCAATAATTTGGCTCAAAGATGCTCTGGATCTGTGTAGTTCTTTGTTACACACCTAGGAACAAAAGACCTGTAATAAAAGTGAAATGGCAGTCTGAATTCAGAATGCCCATGCTTTTGTGTTTTGATGTCTCAGCTTTCATGCTATTTTTATGTTGTTTCTTTCATCTTTAATTTTACCAAGAGATTCATATTAGATGCATTATTAATCCCTGTAACACTGCCTTCCCTTCCTCTGCACAGTGTGAGAGATTTCTGGCTCCAACAGAAATAATAATGTGTGAGATTATTTTTTACATTTAATATGAGAATAAAAAATAAACAATGTGGATTTTCTAAAATCTCCATGCCCTGTAATTTTCTTCCAAAGATTTCACTGATGCATTAGGACTCAGAGGCATAAGCAATCACCAAAAGCTTTTAAGCAATGATTTTGGTTGTGTACTTTATAACCTGAGAATTCTCAGCATGCAGCACATTATAACACATGCTGCACTGGAAAATAAACAGAAAAGTGAAATATGGCAACTGGACTTTCTGTAGGGGTTTGACATAGATTAAATGAAACACAATTCCAACATGTTGACCAACTGCAGAAGAAGCAATTAAATGTCTCACTGATGATGGTTAATGTGACCAATTAGAGAATGTGTTTTAAGACATGGCTGGTACAGCTATGACACCTGCAACAGAGAGGGAGAGGCAGGGGAAGGAGAGTAAGGGATTATGAATGGCTAATGGAAGGACTGATAATTTCAGAGCTGGGTTTTTTTTGGCCGTTGGGTAAAGGGAAAGCTAACTGCAAATACTCTTCCACTTTGTATTAAAATGTGCATCATATTCGTTTGATTGTTTTATTTATTCTGTAAACAGTCTCACAGCTGCACAAACTGGTCAAAGAAAAAGGAGCAGCATACATAGCGAAAGTCTGGCCATAGTATACATAACTACAATAAAAAGGGAACCCTTAGGCCTTCTACAGTGTTGATCATCATTAGCAAAACGAACCGATGGTCTTTAGATTTCCATGCCAACCCGGAAGCAACTACAGTTGTCCACTTAAACAGAAAATTAATTCTGGAGGAGTATTTTGGGCCCAACCCAAAAGGTAATATGCTAGCAAAGGGCAATATGTTTCTGTGTTAGGTAATGTAGGACCTTTTTAGCACTGCTTTTCTTCTAAGAAGCACTGCTTTTCTTATACTGCTTTTCTTCTATTAGAAACAATGATATTTTCATGGATTAATGTTTCCTGAAATCCATAAGCAGTTTGAAATCTCTCATTTAGAACAGTGCTGCAGGTCTTCTCCCACCGGCCTTCCCCAGACAGAGGTACTGCTCCTGTGATGCTGCTCCCTGATGTAGATACAAAGGCAGTTAAGCTGCTCCTCTGGGAGTCAGCCCTGAAGCCGAAAGTACAGGGAGGTGTGGTGGAGTCCCAGTGAACATCCCTCTTCCACACAACCCAGTTTGGATCTGGAAACAGAATTGACACATCCGCAAAGCACTCTGGCTACGCCAATAACAACAGCCCCTCTACAGTACTGGGTCCATTTTTCTGGTTCCCAGCTTTCAGTTCAGTTCTCTCTGTGATTGGTGTTCATAGCTAGAAATGAGAAGGGCCTATTTTATCAGTGCAGTCCTGCTCTTCTCAGAGTAGTGCATGCCTTAAGGTCTGCCCTCCAAAGAAGACCAGTCACTGGTGCTTCAGAGCACACCACAGCACTCTAAAGTATGTTCCATGTTCCAAAAATATCATGAAAACCAACTTAAGTTATACCCTTAGTGAACATGTACATTCATCTACAGCCAGAAAAATTGCTGTGTTTTCTTTAGCAATGCTAAGGAATACAGAAATTAAAGTGTCCAATGTGTTTCATTTGCTGTATACATGTAATATATTGCCACAGATATTTGACTGGTTTATTTCCAGAAAAAGTGCCAACATGATTTGAAAGACTTGTGAAAGTGGTAGTTCTTCCACAGTTTGATTAAGAAACAGGCTAATGGGGTTTAAACTGAGAAGAGAGAATGAATGTTAATTGTTTTTAAATAACATAGTTTAAGCAGCACAGTTAGTTTCAAATAACACAGAGGTAATCATTGAAGTGCGTAAACTAATTTTTTTTTTTCAGTTACCAGTTATTAGAACTCCAGTTTAAATTTAAAAAAAAAGATCAGGAGAATTATGCCAGTTTATAATCACACAGTTGTACTGGGTCTGGCTAGGACTGAGTTAATTTTTTTCCTAGGTGCTCATATGGCACTTTGTTTTAGATTTGTTACCAAAACAGAACTGACAACCACTAGCATTGTTTGCACAGCAATTTTCTAGCAGTATTTGCACAGCATCAAGGCTCTCTCTGGTTCTCAGTGTGCCCCACTCGAGAGACTAGACTGGGTTATGCACAGTAGGATAGAAGGGGAGATAATCTCAACTATCCAAAGAGATATTCCTTGCTGTATAACATCATGTTCAGCAATAAAAGGGAAAAGAGGGGGTTTTAGGAAGATTAGCAATCTTTTGCTTGGGAAATGGCTGAACATTGTTCTACCTGTGGGAGATGGTGAGTGATTGCCTTTGCAACAGCTGGTTTTTTTGGTTGGTTTTTTTTTTCCTCTCTTCTTCCACATATCCTTCATTTATTAAGCTTATTTTTATTTATCTTGACCCCCAATTTTTATTGCTTTTATTCTTTCTTTTCCTCATTCCCCATCCCACTGAGAGCTGGGGAAGCGGGCAATCAGCTGTGTGGTGCTCAGCAAACCACTAGGGTTAACCCAGAACAGGAAGTACAGAAAGGCTTTGGCAGACCTTCCTTGTTATTAACTTGTTTCATGGACCAGTCTAAATGAGTGTAAAATGTCCATGTTCTGCTTTATTTATCCATTACCAGGCAATGGAGATCAGTGCTATTGGTTTCAGTAAAGCTACTTCTGATTCAAGCTGCTCTACCTGAGATGAGGTTATTGCCTATTAAGGCTTCAATTAAGTTTACTCTCATCATACTCTTCTGTGAAAAATATTTCACAACAGAAAACAAATGTAATTGGGCATAATGCATGATTCATGGAACAACACCTGCTGTTCCAAGTTGGGACTGAAAAACACTAGGAGATGTGTTAACACAATGTGAGACAAATGCTGAAAAGGTGTAAGTGGCTGTAGCACTATTGTTTTCCATGTGGGTACATGCATTCAGACTTGTTTATGTGTATTTAGACTGGGATTTAGCAGAGTTATTATAAAATTTTTAATAAGAAATATTAAGCAGCTGGAGTGCATTCTGCTCTTCTTGGTTTTGTTCTTGTGGCTGATATTTCTCATACAATAAACAAGCTCTGTTAGAAATATCCTCTTCTTAAAATTTTAATAGAATTTAATTCCATAAATACTTCTCTAAATACCTCTGTTTTACTAATCATAATGGAATACATTCACGGCAAGAGTCATAAAACAGATGAGGCAGTGAAAATGTTTAGTGAATGTTAGAACTAATAATCATAATGATGCTGCTAGAGCAGTTGGAGCACAGCACACAAAGACACAGCAAGATGCTACCACAAGCTCCATGCACTCTACACAGAAGCAGCGGTAATACAAGATTGTATAACTGGAATTACAGGCTGTACTGGAATTGGTGTCTACCTCTGGGATTTGCGTTAGCAGAGCCGAAAATGACATAAATCTCCATTTGATATTCAGAATACTTCCTCTTTGTCTGCATTCATTTTCTTTCCTGACTCTTTACAGTGCTTAGCCTGAAGATTTTCTCTGTTTATCATAATTTTCTTCTTTGGTCTTTAGCTTCAGTTTGTGCAAGAAAGAAGCTTCATCTTTTCTACCCCATTTGGAGGTGCAATACTCAGTAGGCAGAGTTATGCCATATCAGGTCTGAGTACATCACCCAGAGCTGCAGAGCTGTGCTGCTGACTCACCTGGCTGTGAGGTGTTAGGTGCTTTTACAGAGAGGCACACTTGATATGCTTTTGACCTCTTTTGACAGGCAACCCAGAAATAAAAATAAATTTAAGTTGCTGCATTTGTGAGAACTGAAGAATCAAGAAAAATCCAAATGGAATAAACCTTGGCCTGAAAGAAGCAAAACTGTCATTCAAAGCTATATCTATTTAATTCATAGTTGGTCATTTTGGATGACTGATTGTGTGTATGTTGCATGCATGAGTGTGTATATTTACGTGCACATGTGTTAGGAGCCCAGTGGAACTGCAACCAATTTAGGACACATTATAGCCTGGAATAGCTCCAGAAGAAGAATTTACTAGCTAAGCCTTGCTGGAATTTATGGATAAGAGCAACATTAAGAAAATTAGCAACAAGACCAGTTATGCGGCAATAGGGAAGATGGTAAAAGAAATTAAATAGACTAAATCAGAAATTGAGTTACTTCATTAACACATAGAACTACAAAGGAAGTCTTTGCTGTGAATTAGATGTGTCCCCAGTCCCAGGTGGACATCTTCCACAATCACCATACCATACCCTGTTGATCCCCAAATATCCATATTTACTTTAAGGTCAGACATCTGTGCATCCACTATGAAGTCTTTGCTATACAATGTAGAAATTAATCCTAGATTTGATCATACATAATTAACTAATACTATACTTCAGAATCTGATCATACATAAATAACTAACCTATACTTCAGAAGGTTATCAATGCTGGTATTGTCATAAATAACTGATAACCTGACAAATAATACAGTATAAACTTAATTAGTGCACAGCACTGTATGCCTGAGGAGGAAAAGAGTGTTTCAAAGACCTTGTTTTCGTAACCCTGATTGATGATTCCTTTTGAGCTTAATAACTGCTCAAAGCCGGGATCAAAAATTGTGTCCTTGCTAATACCTTGAAGTTATTGAATTATTGTGTAGAGTATTGTAACTAAAGTAATGATTTGCTATGGGTTGGCTGCTTTTTGAGTGGGTTTTTTGGGTTTCTTTTGTCTCAATGTTATTTTTCATCCATGCCACATGACAAAATTTTTTTAAGAAATTAACCAATCAATTAAAGTGTTTCATATAACAGCAGTTCAAACAAATTGAGAGATTTTGGCAAGGAAGACAATATACATGCTCAGAAGGGAACTGGAAGTAAATGGAAAGTAAAGGTGAGGGATGCAAGGAAATTCAAACCTAAGTAATAACACAAAATAAAGCAAAGCATCAAAACACACTCAGACAAGTAAAACCTAACTAGAGAATACCTCGTTTTCCAGACTGTAGTGGTGGTATTTTGTATTTTCTTGTCTTCCACTCTCAGAAGTGACTCTATTTAATGCAAGTTTCTCTTCTAGTTATTTAAAATATGTAAAACTATGAGGTTTCATTTTGAGTTAAATGGATCTATCCATTCTTTTTCTGCCTAGGGCCCTCTTCTGCTCCTATTGCAATCACGAATAAAATTCCTAATTAGGAAATCCTGGTGTAGGATTGGGACTTGGAAAAAAAGTACTAAATGAAGGTGGCTTGAATACAATTCAAGAGTTAGTATTTTTAGCATGTCATCTATAATGGGAAAAGAGAGAAAAGCTTCAGTGTAAGAAGAGAAACAAAATTAAGCAGAAAAAAACCAATTTATCTTGTGTTTGCTATGAAAGTTTTCCCGCTTCCTCCTTAAAAACACTCCAAAGAGTGTTCTTTGCTGTGAATGAGTCCAAAAGTGCATTTGTTTTTGTGGGGTAGAAAGTACTAAATCTCTCAGTCTGAGTTATAGAACTGGACAGTTGAAAAGTCCTCTACTTGTGCTACTATCCCTCCTAAATGTGTCCAGGGTTGCCTAGGAGGGTGGTAGGTGGCAGGGACAGAAGTAGTGAGAGTAGTAGTGAGAGTGCTAAAAATGAATATGGATCATGCGAATCCAGTTCCTGTCTCCGTCCTCCCCGTGTTTTCATTCATTCTTATAAACACAATCCTTGAGCTCAACTTTTGCTGAACAGGAAAGTGGTGAGTCAGAGGACTTTCCCAGTTGCTAACCACCACTCTGGAAGACTACACTGGGGAAAAAAGACAGAACTGGCTCAGGATAGGGGACTAAACAACAGAGAGAAAATGTTCAGGACATCCTTCAGGCAGTTTTCTGTCTGGTGGCTTATCAGGGGGCAGTGAAGCAAACCTCATAGAAATTGAAAGAGACCTTGCAGATGTTCTGGAAGGCCTTGATCCAGCACTCTGGCACAGATGCCAGCTGCACTGTCACCAAGTGAAAGAGCCACAGCCGTGGTTCAGCCTCTCCTCCACAGCACCGGTACCACAGCTTGCACAGCTTGCAGAGGCTGCCTGAGCCCTCATGCTGGCCTGGAGAGGAGCATGGAGGGAAGAAGAAAGGAGAGGAGGTACTTAGGCACTTTGAGAGGCACAGATGTAGCTCCAGCATGAAAGAACATTTAGCTTTTCCTAACACAATGCTATTGTACATTCTGCTTATACCTGTGAATAGATTTTTGTTTTGCTTAGTAGTTGAGCTGAAAAATTCGTCAAAGAAATAGTTTGGTGTTGACCTGTTGGTTAAGGGGTATTAAGATGGTTTTTTGCTATTCATTAATTGTGTCAGACTCAATATGATTTTAAAAGGAAAAATAAATCATTTAGCACAACAAGCTTTTTAGCACAACTCTTTCATTAAAGAGTAACTTTCCCTTCTAAAGTTTTAAGTTTCCCAGGTGAAATTATTTGCTGTAATTTAACTAAATTGTTAAATTTAGTTAAATGATTTCTTATCTCTTAAAATTACAGTTTCTGACAAATTTTGTAAGAAAAATATCATGCATTTGGACTTGAGGAAGATTATGACATGACAGCAAAACCTAACTGAGTTACATGGCTTGTAGGCACTCAAAGTAAATGCATATAATGTGAGAGCTATTACCAAAGTTAATTTAAATTTGGTACATTAAAAATAGACTTGTACAGATTTCAAATATCGTTCTATTTGCTGTCCTGTGCAGTGTGTGGCTGCTGATACTCCTACACGGAGATGCAGAAGAGTGGCTGCTTGAAGTTTTACTTCTGCTATGTCTTGAAGTAAGCAATGACTTTAAGCCTGGTCTTAAAAGGGCTAGAATTTGTCCTTTCAGGCAACCTGTGAAAGTGGTGTATTATTCCTGACCAACAATCCAAACAGGCTGACACAGCCAAACTATCCTGTTATCAATTTTGTATTTTATATTTTCACACAACTCCCATGTGAGGACCCCCTCATGTGTCATGGTTAGATCTGCAACATGAAACTACTATTTGTATAATAACCTGCAATTATTATTTGAATAATATGTAACTAGTATTTGAATAATATGAATATTGGCTATTTTTATAAACAATAAAAAGTGTTTTATGGTAGATCAAGAGGAACTTTATTTAAAATATTTTGCTCATATTAGCAGAGGGAGATTTCTAAGATGATTTCCCTCCCTACACCACCCCTCCCCAGTATAGAGCTGAAAAACCATTTCTGTCCTAGAGAAATTATAATACATTATTTTGGCCATTAAGTGAAAAGATTAATTTTTTTTCTTTTCCTCAGACTTGTGATAAAAGAGGCTGAAGGTTCTGAAAAGTCCGTGGGGAAATGAGTATTTTTTCTCAACTTGTAATCCATTCTACGTTCTAAAAGGCTCCTGGGTCCACTTATATTAATTTACTTACAGTAAATTTCTCCTCTCCTCAGTCTTTGATATGTCACGTGTAAGAAGAACATATGTATGCAAAAGTTGACAGTAGTGGTTTGTTAGTTCTTTTATGCAGGCAGAATGTTCATGGTAATTAAAGATAATTCAGCACTCAAATATGAACAAAGGAAATATTAATATGTCTGTCAAAAATTCAGCTCAAGATATAAAAAGAAAATAAATAAATAATGAAGTAATATCCAAGAACTTTTAAAAGATACTACAAAATTTTTAATTTCAGTGCCAGACAGTGCATGTCATCTTTCCTTTTTAAACCTTTCTTTTGTGGTTTTTACTTGGCTGTGAAGATTGACTGAAGCTGGGTTAGTTTTCAAGAGCTTTATTGGGAAAAGATAATGCTTCTTCCTGGATAAATTTTCAGGAAAGAAACAAACAACCCACATGGCTGAGATCAACGTTTCTTTTTACAGCCACAAAGCTTTGAAAAATATTGAATTTTTGAGTTTCGTATTACTCTCTTAGATACATTGAGAAGTGCAGATATTTTTCCCCATTTTCTTTCAGTAATAATGCACATATTGATGCATTTTAAAGGTCATAATTTTTCACTTTTTCATACATGTGTGAATCAAACAGGAGGGCAGCACAGCTCAAAACTGTGTAATAGCCACGCCTTGCTCTTGGAACACCAAGTAGTCATGAAAGTGTAATCTCTCCCTGAAGTGATGCAAGATGGCTAAAACGAGTGTAATGGCTCTTCTGTTTTACTGTTTTTCTGGAATAGCATGGGGTTCTGAAGCATTTTATATTTTTACAGGCCATCCAAAAAATTGAATAACATCCAAGCAATGCACAAGGACAACATAAAAAGGAAAATGGACAGCAAGGGCAGCAAGTTAAGCCTCATTCGCTGGAGATGGATCTCATTATCACCTAATGTTAGTTGTTTAGAGAAGCACTTATGTTTTGGGAAGCAGCATTACCTCCTGGTGTAGCCTGTGCGGAGAAGACGACCCCGGAAATGCACAATTTCTCATGCCTGTTTTATAAATCCACATTAGGAAATAATTAATGGCACCAAGAAATACCTATTTCTCTTCACTGTCAGGGGAGTCTAGGCCACCAGTTCAGATGTCAACTCCTACACTGTTAATATCTGCAGTTACTCCCATCACATAAGTTTTTGGCTTAGATTCACTTCCAGGTGGGATTTTCATTTTCCTGGATAGCTTTCTGCAATTGTCTTAAGCTGTAAGGATACAAACTAGAGAATATTAAAGTAACTTCCAAGCTTTATGGAAGCTCATTTACTGTTGGAAGCTGAGTTATATCAGGAACTATGGCTGGTCATTGTGTATTATATTAGCCATATTTCCTATGATTTCAAGATTTTTGGTGAGAAGTGTGAAAATGGTGTATTTTCTGTTGTCCCACTGAGATATGCTTTCAGTGTGAAGGAGATGGCTGGGTTGTTCCTAACCCTGCAGTTTCTGCATGCAGAGGGCCTCAGGCAATAGGTAGGAAAGAGTCAGAGCCACTCCTCAGCTGATCTGTACTAGCCTGACACCAGTTCAGTCCTTCCAGCTTGGGAACTTCAGTTCCGCACAGTTCCCCTTCCCTGAAATGTGTCAAGCTCCCTCTGGATCAGTCACATGTGGACACGGTGTTCTACAGTATTTCTGTGTTCCCCAGTGTTATTTATCCCACTAAGTGAAGAATTATATACAGGCAGGCTTCTAAATTAATTTTTTTTCACAAAATGTTTTTCTCCATCTCCATCATCTCCCCACTAAAGGTACAGAGTTTCAGAGCTTTCCTTAGATGAGTTCAAATCATCATGCTTTCTAAATTCATTCTTATTCCTTGAGTAGCAGAAGCTTATTTGCTCACTGGGTTTTCATTCCTTGCCTGGGTGTGCCCGTGTTTTCCCAGGTGCAGTTATGCAACGTGGCAAAGGCAGATTAATGATGGACAAGGGCATGGTTACTCTATGTTAAGCAACAGCTAACTGTATGTTATTTGTCAAGATTCCTGTTAAGACATGTAGCTCAGCTTTCATTTTGAAAAGACATGGACACATTTGGTAGTGATAGCATAGGTTACTGTCAATCAACAATTTTAAATCAAAAAATGTATTATGGAGGCCCCCACTTCAATCAATATGTTTGATTTTTTTTTACTCTTTTCACGGAAATTGAACAGAGTCCAAGTTACCTGCAAACTTGATTTTACTGTATTTCTAGTAATTTTAAGTAACAAAAGTGCTAATAAAACCTCCACGTTTTTGCTACACGTACGTGATCTGAGGCATTCTTGCTATTGCCAAAATAGTTTTCTTCCAATTTTTTGTTAATTTTAAATCTTATTTTAAAAACAGTGGATTTAGAAAAAGTACACCACTCGCAACATCCTCCTCTCTCTCCCAACCTCCCGCCTGGGTTTTATCCTACCAAATGGATCTCTATGTAAATTTACTTAAATCACAGATTTCTCCTGGGGCTAATGAGAACTGAGGGTATTTTGAGTATTAGATACGCAATAACTTTAATGAGAAAAGTAGTAGGTGCTATGATAAATACCTGTTTTGTGTGAGGACCAAGAAATTTGCATAGAAAATTTACCTGGCTTAGCACTTTAACCAAAGACTTTAAATCAACTTTTCACCAGCATGGTTCTTCTTTGGCATTTTTTTGGGGAGTATATTTTAGAATGGAGCCTTGTAAGATTTCTCATAGTCCCTGCAATCTGGAAACTTAACTTGGCTGATGAATGAGGATGATAGGTCAAAATGATATGACAGCAGCAATTGCAGATGCTCAAGCAACAGAGTAAATAAATTGGCACAGACAGTGTTTCTGCAGTGCAAGCCCCAACAGGAATGTGCCTCTGACTCAGTGGAAAGGCAACATGTTCACTGCAAAGTTTGGAGGACTGTGGAGTGCATCTTAGCAGATAAAAGTTATTCATGGGCAAAGAGTCATGAATCCCTGTCAGCTTCACTGGCTGTGGAAGCCCCAGAAAGGATCTGTCAGGTTCCCCCAAACTCTTCAAGCTGGGTGTCAGGGAAGAATAAATTGTGATCTCATACCACGTGTAATTAATGAATTTAAGCATAAAACCTTTGAATGATAAAGATCAGTGATACACACACTTTCCAGCTGGGTAAGCTGCACTCCCTATGTTTTGTGGGGAAAGAGGCCTTTTTGCTCCCCTGCAAGATTGGATTAACTATTCATGCCCACAAAATTAGCGTGATGTGCAAAGAAGAGGGGCTTCAGAAAGGTGATAATTAGAAAAGGACCTACTTTTGTTCATGAAACCCACAAGCTGGTTCCTAAAAGTACTTTGTCTACTTTACATTGTCAGAAATTGTTTGGAGGAGAAGAGAGGACACATGCCCTAGCTCATGTATGTGCTTCTTCCTGAGCAGCTCTAAGTAGATGGCAGTTCCCAGAGGCCTTTATTTCTCCGTTTTTCTTTCCATGTGCTTGGCAACACAGACTCTATCTGATCTTATACTGTCATCAGTGACAGCCTCATATTACATTGGAGTGTGTTTTTACTGTCTGTTCAGGAATGGAAGGGCAATCTGACATGATGTATTTGAGCACAGGGTCAATTTCTGTCATAATTTTCATAGAGAAATTAAATATTATTGCTATACTATCGTGTTAATAAAGTTGGGTACTTTAATTAAGACTGAATGTTCTAATATAACTCATAGAAAAAAGCAGAAATATAGTTTTCCCCTGAAATGAGCAGAAGACCTTACAGAGGTTATATGTCTTTTCATCCACGTGTGTGCATGACATCTGTGTTTGCTTACGCCTTAATTCTCACAGATCAATAACATGGACTGGAAGCAGAGCAGAAATAACCCATAGAAACAGGAAACTTTGGGGTTAAGGAAGGATGCACACAAAATGGGCATGCCCTGCTTGCTGAGCATACCTGACACTCTCAAATGCCCCTGCAGTCTACGCTGCAAATCATGCAAGACCTCCAAGTATCCAATCCTTTCACGTCACTCTACTATGAGCTTTCAGCATGAACCAGATCATAGGGATTTTTTCTGCTACATAGAGAAGATTTTGGATTATAAATCTTACTGTTAAAAAAACCCTACCAAAACATGCCAAAAAATCCCAATGGTGTAATGCTAGGATTATAAACTAATTGCCTCAATTGTTCCATTCTGAAATAGTGACAGGATCAGACTGCAGGCTAATAGAAATGACACTGTTTTTGTCATAAGTGCATACCTTACAAAGTATAAAGGTAGATAAATAATCATTTCTAGAGCTTCCAAAGTTTATATTCATATATGAAAAAAAAATCTTTTAATATCTAAACAGGTAAATAATTCAGACAGAGCAAAAACATAATAAGTATAAACCTTAATACAAAAAAGTGCAAAATTCATAATTCTCTGAGGATTAAAATGTCTCAGAGACCTTTCCATTTGTCCTTGTCTTTGGGCAGGTATTTCAGTCACAGCTGTAGGGTTGACCAATTACTCCATCAAATTCAGGCTGCTGTCAAAGGAATTGCTTAGTGGAAAACCTGACAGAAGCACAATTCACACCATCCACCAGATCTGCATCAGTGTAGCTAACTCAAACCACTGGAATTCATAGAGTTATTCATAGGTGTATATGAGTTTGAAATGCTTATGAAGAAAAGGAGAAATCTATAACACTGAGACTTCTGCAGCTGTGAAAAATGTGGTGTCTGATAGATGTATTGTTTTTAGATATAAGCCCATATCTGCTGAGAGAACTAATGCATTTCCATGTTTGACACCCCATGAAAATGTTTTATTATACTGCAAATTAGGACCAGGAAACTGTACATTTAGATGTTCCAAACAGCCACTGAAAACCTTTGGACTGTTAATTTTTTCAGCAGGAAATATGGGGAATAGGAAGCTCAGCTACTATTTCATTCTGCTAGCTAATTCATGATACATCATTAAAAATTTTAAATTCACCCTTTTCGTCAAGTACTTTTCCTTGTATTAATTATCTAATCACAACAGATTCAATTAATAGTCCTTGTAAAATGTGGTTCGAGGCAGTTGAAAAGGTCCATCTGGTTAGAAAATTTGTCCTTATTATGGGAATTGTTGTGAGAAAGTCTACTTATATTAATTTCTAATAGAGTTCTTTAAAAGAGTGTATATAGACTTGTTGTGGAGGGTGAAAGGAAAAGCATGAAGAAAATGAGATCTTTCCACTTTTTTTGCATGCACCACATCTCTGAGGCTCCAGGTACACTATTTGTCTTAGAATAAATGTTTTGAATCAAATAAATTTGAATTCACTGCCAGAAGTATCATATTTTAAAAACTATCTATGTCAGATGTTCCTATATGGTTTTTTCTCAATGGTTCTGGTAATCTGATGGTTGCAGAATGTCCACAGCTAGAAACACAAGATTAATTAAATGTAATTGAAAGATTTGATAATAATATTGTATGAAGAATTGTGAGAACTTCTAACTAACTCTGGATCAAAAGACCAACACAGACAGTAATTGAGCTGAACAACTGTTTCCAAAATTAAATTAACAAACAAGCATTTTTAATAATACTGATATTCCTGAGCATGAGATTGACTTTTTCACCTTGTCTTCCATTTGATAAGATCTGACATTTATAAGCAAGTCTCCATAGCTATCAAGGTAGCTAGATATAGGTTTTACATATATAAACGTTTGTATCTTTATTCACATACAGATAAAATCCATAATTTATAAATTATATAATCTATGAATTGACAGTGATATATCTCTATCATGCATTAGGATATGTACAAGCAGATATTCACAGATATGATCCATGTAGCACCATTATAACCTGTTTCTTATGTGATAGTGATGGTGCCTTGAGACTTCAAGCAGTGTGAAGACTCCAAGCCTCATGATTTTTGAGAAACTGAATTTAGAAAACAAGTTCGAATCTTTGAACCAAGGTAAAATGGAATCAGGTAATGTACACTAAAGTTTCCAAAACCGTGGTTAACCATTGAATAAGACAAAAACAAATGAAAGAGATATCTGTAAATATCACTTCAGTGCAGATGTTGAACAATGCTACTAAGCCAAATGTACTGTGACAAGTATCCCCTTTTCCCCTTCCTAAATTCTTTTTTCCTAATCTGAGGGAGAGAAACTTACTTTATCGAGTAAAAGCTTGATTTAAGACACCCTACATTGTGAGATTCTCAGTAAAATCACTGCAGCTAGCAACATTGTAAAGACAATGCCAAATTCTATCAGAAGTGAAGGTTTATTAAGTTAACAGTGCAACTTCAATGCTTATTCTCAAAAAGCACTTTGTTTTCCATCCATACACAAAATGAAATTAACAGAAATTGGTACAATATCCCTCCAATTTAGAGAACAAATAATTATCATCCTAAATCCATAATACTTTGTTGGAGTTTAAAATTAATTTTAAAGTATCTGGTTCTTTTACAAAGTGAGAATATGCTGATTTGAGATAAGATTTATTTCCAAAATATTAGAAAAATCTATTCTGATCAACACAAAGAGGACACTGAGATGGTTTCTGACATTACTAGATGAGACACCCTTGATGCTGAACAGAGCTTAATGGAAAAAAAAACCCTGTACAGTAGTGCAGAATATCAATTGTTCATCTCATTTATTTCTTCCTATTGGGTATATGTGGAGTGGCATCCTAACTGAGTGTTAATGAGGAATTAATTAGAATTAAGTGCTTCAGTAGCAGTTGGTGATTATTAGCCTTTTTTAGGATCGGGCAATTTAATTTTGAAACAGTTCCCTCACATTTCCAAAATGGGTATAAAACAAATAGAAAGGCTGTTCTCCCTTCTCCCCTCAAGCCTTGAATTTGCATTCCTTCATACAGTGACATTTTTAGGGTGATTTTTAATGGCAGCATTAGAAACCTGCCTCTCCTGCCTCTCCAAAGGCAAAGGACTGTCCAGGTTTTCAGTAAGCTTTTTATACACAGCATCCATCACCATGTTTCATGTCTGCTGTGAAGAAGCCATTTCTAGCAGAGCAGAGGTGTTCAGTGCCTGTGCTTGCTCAATTCTCAGCCTGTCTGCTTAGCTGTCAAGCCTTGCATCAGGGACATGGATATATAGGAAATCCAGCATTTTATAGGAGACGAAGTTTGAAAACAAACCGATTTCCCACAGGTCAGAAGACATCTGCCCGGTGATAATGACTTAAAGTCATGGTGGAACTAAGCTAGATGTGACCCAGAGACCATAGCTGAGACTTTTGGTATTCCTTCAGCCTGAAAAAGATTAGGCTTTCTGTGAGCAGCATCTCTATGCATTTTCAGACGTCAGTGAGACTGGCGATTTTAATTTAGTCCTTATCAATCTGATATGAGAAAATAAGCAGGAACTCCTTCCTAAAAAAACAATTTCTTCATGTTCTGGCAAATACAAAGAAAATTAACAATACGTCACTCAAAAGCAGCAGAAATTACAAAGAGGGAAATGTCTATGATCTTTTTTTTTTTTTTAAATGGCTAAAATTTCTTTTGGGAAGCTTGCAGCTGGATGCAAGGTCTGATATTTTTCTTCCTTCAAGGTATTTTATGGATATAATTGTTAGGGAAGGGGGAAGATGATGACCCTCTGACATGAAAACAAGACGAGGTAAAAGCAAGTTGCTATGCTCCTCTATTACCTTTCCAGTTCCTCAGTTTCCCTTGTGAGGGTTCTGTCTGAGGTTTCCATGGCAGGCCAGATCTACAGAGGTGTGTTACAGGATTTAAAGCTTGCACGCGGCTCTGGACAGTATTGTGGGGCAAAAAGAGCCCTCTTTAGAAATGCTGATAAATCTGCATATGTAAATGGAAACTTACTTAAAAAATAAGCATTTTTAAGTCAGCCAAGTTGAAAACTTAATCCTAAAATATAATTTGAATTTCAGTGATTTATTATCACTAAGAAGTGAAAAAATGTCTACAACAATATTTGAAATAATAAAATGGGATATACGGGTACTCCCAGGAAACATAAACTGAACGTGTACTGGATGCAAAGTGAGAGAAGGAGTGGCCAACATGGGCTTATGAAAGATGAAATGAAAATCATGATTAATAGAAGCAACAGGATTGAAATAACATACAATTTTGTGAGTTATTCACCTTGGTTAGGTACTGCATTCTAATACGAAATTAACATGGCCTTCATAATGTTAAAATCTGGCTAATTAACAAGCCCAGCTTTGAGCTGAACTTGACAATCTCCAGAGCTCCGTTCCAACCTCAGCTATTCTTTGTGATTCTGTCAGGAAAGGGAAAATATACTCTTTATCTTCGACACAAATGTGACTAGTTAGAGTGGAACTAAGCGTCAGTCTACTCATGCTGAAGTATTGAAGACAGAGATAAAAATCCAGCAAAGTTCTTCTAAAAGTATCTCCTTCTTTTATTTAACTTAGGCATTGCCACCTGTACTGCTGCAACATGCTATTCAACCTAACACAGAAGACCCAGTAATGTCACATTATTTGTTATATCCACACAGAGTTCAAGATTACTGCTAACAATATCACTTCTCCTTTTTTTTAATTAACATGTATCAGCAGGAGTAGAAGACCAAAGTCTCCTACTAATCTCTGCAATTCTACGTGGTAATTACCACTCATCGTGCTAGCTTTTAAGAATATGCAAGTTACTTAAAATTTAAAAGGTCTCTTTATGAAATAAGAAATGTTTGCAGCACTGACTGAAGACAGCATGGCTGTATTGGCTCAGGCTTAGAAAGAAGAGAGCAAAGTATATTGCATGCTAATAAGTGTGCAGTCTCTAACACAGAGCTTGAATTTAGTCAGAGGATGAAAAGTCCTGTGTATACAATTTTTTTTTTAAGTTCTACCTCTAATTTTGTTCATCTGAGTGAACCAGAATGCTTATGAATCATCAGAAAAATTATTGTTGAAAAGTCTGTAACATCATAACAGTTTGATGCCCACACATAATATACATTTATTTGTGCATTTATATATAGAAGGTCTCTACTAATAGATGACAACTAGAAAATATCTAGTTCTAGCTAATCATCTTGCTAAAATAGAAAAGACCTCTGTATGCATAGAAAAGATCCTCCAGCTCAGAGTGGCTCAGCCAGAGTGCCATCTTTGTAAGATTTATCTTCACTAATCAAATTAACAGTGAAGTTACTATTGAATTAAGGCAATTTTTGTAAATTCTTAACCCAAGCATGAATTTAACTCAGAGAATTCCATAGCCATTTTAATTAACAGAGGAACTTAAAAAAAAATTTAAAAATTAAAAAAAAAAGAGAGAATGGAAAAGTAGAAAGCAGTCTGGAAAGATGGTAATCAATTATGCTGAATTGTGTCAGAAATAGAGAATTAACTGTTTTAAATAACTGACAATGTCAATTTGAGGCCAACAAGCAATTTTATTAGCAGCCAAAATCAAAAATTATGAGCTTTTTATGGACAAACTGTCAAAGCAAAATTCATCTGAAGCTGGAAAATGAAGGAATTCTTGCTGAAAGCCTGTTTTGTTGAAAGAGCAATGGCATGTCATGATCCTGTGGGAATATGTTCCTGCGGCAAGGACATCAGCGAGGAAGAAAGGGCAAGTTCCATAGGTGCCTGAAATAACTTTTAACTGCTCCTGATACATGGCTGAATCAATGTCACGTAGAGTTAAAACCATGAAGGAAGAGAGATCATCCCTTTTTGAAGACCTACATAAGCAAGAATTTGCTTTTCAAGATCTGAAGTATAAGGCACCAGTATGAAACATTTGTCCAAGGCTGAGACAGCCCTTGAAGAGCACATGCACTGAGTAATATATATTTTTTTACTATAGGACAGGATCTTACTTTGAGGTATTAAAAATAAAAATGATTTACGTGTGAAAGCAAGCACAGCACTATGGGGTCACACTCAGAATCTACCAATATCCTGTCTTTGACAGCAGCCAGAAGCTGATGCTTAGTAAAAAATTGTAAGAATAGAGTGAGCACACTGTAATGCTTTCCTGTAATAACCTCTCACCTTCCAGAATTGTGAACTACAGCCACTTTTTGTGACCTGAACTGCAACTCTATGGTTATAGCAAAGTGAAATATAAAGAAACACACACAACATTGGTGTATACAGATATATATTCATATGTATCTATACATAAGTACATGAAAAATTGTGTATATGCATATACAGGCAGCGTTACGTTATTATCTGTACATATATACATATGTTGTAGATCCACTTAACATTTTTTCCTGTTTTTTCCACGAATTTGATGTTACTTTATTAAATATCAGGAGTGTTCTGTTGTGCGAAAGACATATCATACAGTGGATCATCAGGCCAATTTAATTCAATAGGATAGCTTGTTCTTGCCTTACTGCCTTCTTATGTGTTCATGAGAACATCTTCGACTTCAGAATGTTATAACGTTATCAATTTACAATAAGCTTTTTGTTGAGGGGATTTTACAGCTGGTTAAAGCCCAGTAAGTGGGCTGTAAGTATGACCAAGACTTAGTTCTTCCTGTTTTCAGTGGTTGGGTTTGTAAATCTGGGGGTTTTGCATTAATTTTATTTTTTTTAATGGGAGCAAAATAAAAAGACAAATTTTGAAGTTTTTGATTTTATTTCTCTGTAGAATAAAACCAAATGTGTTAAATTTGTAAATTAGATGTTTATAAAAATGTGATTTCTAGTTTATAAATAAATGAATCATGAAGTCATAAAACATCTCCATGCCAAATATTCATAGCTACAAGGGTCAGTGTTGGCTGTGCATGTGGGTATATGTGTAGGAGTGCATACAAAAGCAGTGCTTTATAAAGCTACGAAACTGGAGCATGCATAAGATCATTTACAATACTAGTAGCTATACAATCAGAAAAAAATGATTTTCACTGACATCCATTCTCTAATCTTATAACCCTCATGTAAACAATACTAAACATTTCGCATTTAAGTGAATACAGTCTGACATATTAAAATCAGTACATAATGTTGTCCAAGGTTACAGTGTAAGATGTAACCAAAAATATGCATCCTATTATCATCTTCACAAGCTGTTAAAGCAGGTAGGGCAGTGTTCATTATCTCCTACCATGACTCATCCCTGATACCTCCCTCTGGGGGCTATCTGTGTTAATGGACCATCAAGGACCCACTGCATGACTCATAGAATTACATCAACCCATTGTGAGATGCTCCGCCCAGGGGGAGGAGCCAAGCATTCCCACCTGGATATAATCTGGGGTTTGGAAAAGCACAGGTAGCCCTACCTACTGGATTCCCAGGGGCCAGAGCTACCACTGGACCTTCAGGTGAAGACCAGACCACTCTACAGGATCACTGCTTCAACAGAACCACTTCACCTGGACTGCTACCACCGCCCTGACTAACAGGGTGTCAGGTTATATCCTGAGTCTGTCAGTGTTCTTTTACCATTACATTTATTTTAACATTCCCATTAAATTATAATTCTGACTTGTGATCTGCCACTGGTTTGTTTTCAAACTAGTACAAATATGCTTGACAAATTGTTATTCAAAATCAACTGTATGTGCCTTTTTTTCAAATGGTGTCTATTGGTTTATCAATAGATTTTCCATGGCTCATTATCTGACACACAATGATCTATGAAGATAGGTCTCCTACAGCAAGCTTTTTCAACAAAACTTGGAGAACAATGGGTGGAAAACAAAGTAGTTACTGAGTGTTTTTCATTTGTAATAAAAGGTATTTTTCCTAATCCAGCTGGTGCTGAAGGGATGACAAATGATGGTATCAATACCAGAGCAGATGCCAGGCTTTCTTAGCACGTCTCAGTAGAAGAAAACTCAGTATCTTTATGAGCTCCATATATCCATGAGACTTCACTGGCAATGCTTTGCTGTTGGGAAGCACTTAATAATATTTGAAGATAAATGAAGCAAAAATATAAACAAAAATTTGTGTGTGCTTACCTAACATCATAAGAGGGCTTCTGAGCTCATTTTAAGTGAAGCCAGCAAGTGGGTGACTCTTTACAAAATTCATTTCTCTCTTCCATTTCAGAGGGATGGTTTTCACACCGGAATAGTAGTTTTCCAAATACACCCCAAGAATTTGACACCTGTTGCATTTCACTTTAAAGGTCCTAGTGCTGAACTTGGTGCAGAGGATTGATGGCCTGTAAGAAAAGTAGAGTAAGGGGGAGGATGGGTGAGAAAAAAGTTAAAAGAAGTATTTTTTTTGAGATTTTAAAATTTTGAGAACTTTCAGTTCGTGCCATGGACTCTTTTTGCAGAAAAACTGCGCAGCTCAATAAACAACTGTCTACTCAAACTATCACTTGCAAGAACATGCTGCTTTTTTTAACTGCAGCACAGATTGTGTGGGGGAAAACTCCTACAGATTAAGAAAATAAAGGAAAGGTGGAGCATAACTTCATATCCTGACACTGTTGACACCTGTAATGCCCACCCTGCTGTAATTCCACCACAGGACATTTAACTAATTTCAGAGTAGAGATTAATTTATTCTAATATATTTCCATTTTGTGTTTTAACTTACAATGTGGCTTTGTTTTTGTCAGCTGCAGATGATTAGGGCCTTTTTTCCTAAGCATATGAACTACAAAAGAAGTTGGAATGTCCCAAGGAATTCAGAGTGAATTAAAACTGATTTTTATTACAGAATGTGTATAGCTGGTATCTACAAAACATTAAAAAAAATCCTTTGAGAATAGCAAAGAGCTCAGTTCTAATTATTGTTTGGTTTTTGTTTATTGTTTTTTTTTTTGTTTACTTGACTCTGATAAAAATTCTATTTATTTGAATATAAACATGTGCACAGACATACTGGAGTAGAATTTCCAAAAGCGTATCAACAGCTAGGGAGTACATAACTTTCAGTTTTGCTCAGATAAATGGTGCTTTTTAAGAAGCAGAAGAATATGTGGTGTTTTTTTAAACCTTTATATTTTCTTCCCTCTTACGGTATTGGTCCAGCCTTATACCTCCTGTCTAAATATCTCCTTTTAATCATGTGTCTTCCCTCTGATTAATACTGCTTACAGTGCACCTCAT
Source organism: Struthidea cinerea (assembly GCA_013397865.1). Taxonomy (NCBI): domain Eukaryota; kingdom Metazoa; phylum Chordata; class Aves; order Passeriformes; family Corcoracidae; genus Struthidea; species Struthidea cinerea. The sequence goes on from VZTI01001965.1 coordinate 240,050, forward strand.
ATGTTCCTTATCTCAGTATCTTTAATATCTATGAATGAATTTGTTTCAATACTGCTGTATGCCAAAGATGAGCTCGAAGACATACCAGTTTTAAAGGAGTGCTTCCTCAGCATTTTCACAGTGTCATAAACAGTGGGTGGAAGGCAGGTTTCCAGAAGATTGTTCACATCTGAGAGTAATTTTCTATAGCATGGAGCCAGGAAGGATTAATTAATAAAGAAACTCTGCTCTATAGAGTAATCACTCCCAGGGGCTGAATTTGCAGTTAGTATATTCCCGTTTAAAGTTGTGTTGGTTGAGTTTTGGTGGTTTTTTTTCTTGTTGTTGTTTGTTTGTTTGTTGGGGGTTTTTTTTGGGACACTAATAACAGTGCACACACATGGGTGTAAAGAGATGAGGAGTTTACCTTCTTTTTCTGACACCTACCCTGCTCCTCCAGATATACCAGCCTTTCTAAAACTCAGATTATAACCTCTCTTCTTATATGCTTTAATGCCTTCTTTCTAACTTTCCTTACAGAACACCTCCACTTTTCCAATGTCCTTTGCAGATAATAAAACTTCCCCCATGACTTTTCTTTCTTTCCTCTCCTGACCCAGGCAGCCACTTGAGGCCCATACATAACCTCAGCTGAGTTTCTACCTGTTTGCTCCCTTAACTCCCAGGTGCAAAATATGAGAAATTGAATACTGCCTATTTTACACTACATCCCCATGAGCTGGGGCAAAGTCAAAACAGCGTTGCCAGGAAGGCTAAAGAAAGCAAAAGGGAGTTGTAAATATCAAAAGACATCATTATGTACATTGTTTGAACCTTTTTTTGGTGTCAGATATTAGTTATTTTTGACTACATTTCATAATCCTGCTCATTATTTATCAGACTCCATTTTGTGTATTAATAAGCGTTTCTAATTGCAAAAAATGTGGTGTCTCCTGAACGCTGAACAAATTTTGAGTTATAGTTGTGAAATCCACTTGAAGGCCTGACAGTAATGCAGCCTACCTGCTGCACTGCAGTGCAAAACCTTGTAGACACATTGCTTAAATGAGTGGCTTTTTGAGCAAAACTTGACCTGTGCCAGGGGTCATTCCTTGAGTAATTAGTTAACCTGTCACCCACACCACTTCCCAGACAAGAGGGCGAACCCAGATCTAGGCTGCACACTCAGTAGGCCATTTGTCTGGATAGGGCTCCAATTTCAAGGAAAGGGCTGGCAGGGACACTGGCACTCTGGTGCAGACACTTCGTGACTATGGCTGAACTGCATGAGGTGGATTTGGTCTTCTACAGCTGAAGTCTGTTACTTGGGGAAGTGGATCTATTATTAATTAGTATTATCTAATCTGGAATTTGACTAAGAGGCAAAAAATGCCGTTCTCAAACGTCCCAAACACAGAGATATTTCCTATTGGTTCCATTACTTTCCACAAGAAGGAGTGGATGTATATATACAGAGATGTCTGATATAAAGAGGAAAGGACACAAAATGGGGTGGGAGATCCCCCTTCTTTCAGCAGTTTCTTTCTCCATCTGTTAAGAATGTGATGGGGAGACTGGATCATCAAACACAACTCACCTTCAAGACAGGCACCTAGGCATTTTTTAAGACTGCATGCCAGTCAGGTGTCTGAATTACTTGGGCTGAATTCTACCCAAAATCAAATCTACTTTTGAGTGGAATAGATTTTAATATAAATAGGTTTCTATTACATGTAGTATTTCCTTTCACTTCTTTCCTCCTTGAAAATGTGTTTATCTGCTGTTGTTGCCATTTGCTGTGACAATTAACAGTATTTTAACGTGTATTTGAAGTATTTCTCCTTAATGGTCCCAAACGTTGAAGCTAACAGTGCTATTAAGTGCTGAAAATTCTTTTAATTTATTAATGTTCTCTAGAGTTAGATAATCCCTATGATCCTCCTGCCTAAAACTGCTCTGGAAAAGATAACCTGATGAATTTCAAACAATAAAAAGGCCAGCACTTTAGCTAAATTCCTGATTTATCTCATGTTTAAAATTCATGAGTTTGCTTTGCACATTTGCCAGCTTCCTGATTTAAGATTTTGGGAAAAAAAGAAGCACGATTGAAAACTCCATGTTAATATGTCATGATACTCTAAGATAAATAAGAATGAAAAATAAAGCACTGAAGATTGTATTTTCTACTGATTTCTGTATTTTTGTAATCCAAATTCTAGGTGAAAAACAAAAATAGTATTTTTTTTCATTATGAATTATGCACTGTTCAGAATACTTTCATCCAAATATACTTAAGAAGGTCCCATATTTAATTACCCTTTACTCTTTAGACCACCATTAACCAAGCAATTAGATATGTTTAACTGGATGCAAAGGAACTGTTGTTCATATCCTTAGTTTGTAATGATGATTGCTCCATCTCAATAAGCATCAGTCCATATCAAAGGGCTATGTCTAATATGTCACATTACTAAATGCTGTTCTAAAACTTAAAAATTCAATGAAATAATTAATTGATCTTATTAATTAACATTAATTAGTACTAAATAAAAATTCAAGACTGCTAAATGTTGGACTCGATTTCAGTTGCTGATAATTTTGCCAAGCTTGAATCACTTAGGCTAAAATTACCCAGAGGTGTTCGTGCAGCCAGTTCTGTTTTGTTTGTTTTTTCACCAGAAAAAGGGAATGTTTTTATTTTTATTTTTTAAACCAGAGTATTTTGCTCAGGATTGGTGACCATGAAGCAGTCAAAGAAATGGCAGTGCTATCTTAATTTGTCTTCCTAGTGACTAGGCTTTTTTGATAGAGTTACATAATTGCATACTAGTTTTTTTCCACTGAGCATTGTTTCATGCAGCGTAGAGTAAGGAGGCACCTCAGGGAATAGCCCGGGACTGTGCAGTTACAAAAAGCCCTCCTTGTCATTGTCATAGGCCTGCTGGAGTAATTTGCTGCAGAAGATGTCAGGTGAACAGCGAGTGAGGCAGGAGGCCATGAGAGGGGGTGAGAAGGTCTTGGGAGGAAAGCAGCAAAATGATGCAGCAGGCTTGAAATACCCTACTTCTCAGAGCTAAATAGTTAATTCAGAACGTTGTGTAAGCACAGCTATGCTGTTTCTTGTATCCAAATTGTTCATTCCTGCCCCAGATATCTCTCAAATATCTGCAACGTACCATGTAGACACACATAATTGTGTGATCCTTATTTTCTAACTTCCTCTATTGAGGCTCTAGAGTCTGATTTGCATAAATTGTGTACAGTCACAGCTGCCATGACTGTCTGTGGGATGCTACTTTGAACATCTAAACTGCTGTCTAATTCTAAGTACTTCAAAAAATCAGATTCTGTGTCTTTGATTGAATGAGAAAATTAGTGGGCACTTTGGACGTTTGTATCTGTGTGCCTCAGTTCTCAATCTGTGAAATAGGGATGATAATTTCATCAGATGGCTGTGGAAGTAGTCATTAGTCTAAGAAGAGCACTCAGATACTACCCTAACAAGTACCAGAAAAAAAGCCACAGGAAATGAATAACTCTGTATTCAGAGCAGGGTTTAAATAAAACACAGTAAGTAATCTGTTGAACCACTCATTGGGCATAAATGAGAAAACAGCTATTGAACATTTGCTCATTACGTGGACAGTTGCCATTCTCTGCCCTGACAGCAACAGTAAAGAAAAAAGCTCTATGTGAACCTGTAATTAAAGACTGCATCAAAATCTGAATGCAAAAAAGACATTTCATATTTCCTTTGGAATCGATAAAACTGATATTTATGCACTTCTGAATTCTTCACTCTGTGCTCTTCCTTTCTTTGTTTCTTTTTCTATGTTAAAAATTTGTTCTAAAAAACTACAATGACATTTTGGCTGAATTTTATATCTCCCTAAGCAGCAAGAAAATAACATTTGAAATTGCTTATGTAATGTTTACCTGTTCTCTTGACTGCTTTATTTAACTTGGAAGAGTCATATTAGCAAAATGTGGACAAAATATGTTTCTGATTCATTGAGCCCTATGCCTATTTTTTCATAATCCATTTAACATGAGAGATGTATTTCATTTCCTGTGATCCTAATTTTGCTTGTGCAATCCAGTGTAGGCGCCCTATCCATCTTTTTCCTGAGAGTAAAACAGAATTTGAGGAAAACAGCTTTGTGACTCAATATACAGTATGGATATCTCAGTGAATATACCTATGGATACCAAATAAAATTCTGGTTTTCATTCTGAAGTTTATTTAAGTGCTGTTGATATAACATTTGGGAATATAGTCAACAAATTGCTATAGAAACATTTTGTTGGTATAGTTACAACAGTTACAGGCTGCAGAACTGTTTTCACTGAAATGTGAGAACATAAACTACTCTTTTGACAGTGATGTGCCACTGCAAATGTGTTATACTCCGGTCAATGGGGATAGAAGGGATTGCCTTACAAATCATTGACAGGCGCCTCTTAAAAATACAGCAACGCTTTTTTCTGAGATTTTTTGCCATTTTATTTCATTCCCTCACGTGTGATAGACTAAAATGATAGCTTTCACACTGATTTATTCCCAACTGACATCTTATCCAAATTCAGCATATTTAAATACATTAAACAATGCAAATAAGCAAAGCTTTTCCCTCAAACTTCCCAGAATTAGCAAAAAATGTTCATGATCTCATACAGTTTCTTTCCAACTCTGAATGAACTGAAATGTGGGTGATATCACCTATCCAGAATAGGATTAATTCTACTGCAGTTTAGAAATCTGCAGTGTGTACTTTGACTTTCTGACAACCAACTTCATCTCCCTTCCTAGTCAAAGAAAATATTTTAGAACCTGATCTATTTAGCACATTAGGAAATCTATTTCCAGATGAGATGCACAACACACAGAAATTCTTATTTCTTGATTTACTGTGAGAAGCTCAGGGAATCTGGACAGAAAAATGATCCTTTGCTGATAATGTTCCAAATAGCTGTTAAATCCATAGCTATTGTATTAGCAAATTAAACTAGTGATCTGCATGAGCAGTGAAATAGCCACATCTACACAGCTAAATTATATCAACAGCCCTTACCATGGGTAGGACTGGGGCCAGCTGGCATTTGTCCTTTGGTACAAAGTGGGAGTCAGCATGCAGCCTGGCCTAAGGGCGAGACAGCAAATCCAAGATTTTAATTTACAAGTGCGGATGTGATTTATATGTACGCTGTATCCCAGTATATGTGTCCCAGTGAGTGAAAAGCATCCATTCCACTCTTCAAAGGGACTTTATTAGCTGGACACGAGTGCAAACATGGCAGTACTAAGTCTCTGGAGTTATAAATAAATTTTAGTTTTTCTCTTCTAGTAACAGTCATGCTATCTTTCTCTTCTTAGGTAGGATTTGAGTCTTTAAACACATTTTTAATGAGCCCTGTTCTTACAAGTAAATGTTTATTGCTAGGTGTACTAAGTAAAATATTTTCGAGGTCAGGATGTCACCTATTGTATTGATAAGACTGCTATATGGCTTCCTCTGGCAGATATTAGATAGTTACAAGTCCTAATATTACTTTCTTTTATTTCTCTGTGTGTGATAATCTGAGATTAGCAGTAAAGGCACTAGGAGAGTAAATCTCCTTCTAATGCGATTAGGTTTCAGGTAAGGGGAGATATAACTGGGGAGTGTGTTTGGTATGTTTCATCTATCAAAACAAAAAGGGATCAAGGTAAAGAAAAGGAGTGAGGTGCATGCTAGAATTTTTAATATTTCAGCTATTTGAACAGTAACTTCCTAAATCTCATCTTGTATATTCTGTGAATACCATTAAGGATCCAGACAATACTGATAGTGGTGTTTCAGACATTTCAGACTCTGAAATATGCATACTAAATTTAGAACAGGCAGGTAGATAAAACCCAGTAGCTATATATACTTCCTCACGTACGGCCATACGTACTGACATATCTGATCCGTCGGAAAAGATGAAATGAAAGTAGAGGGTCATATTAAGTGAGACAAAGCCAAATCAGCCAAAGGCCAAGTTTTTGAACGAAAGGGTAAGAAGACAAGCTGGGAGAAAGTGGATTAAAAGAGTTATGATAGTAGAGACAGGGAAATGTGCCATAATTCTGAGTTCTACAGCTAGTAAGATTAGAATGCAAAGGTGATAACAGTAAGTAGTTTCCATTCAATTCTTTATATTCTTCCTTTCTAGCTGGGTGACTATTATTTATCATCTATTTGCAGTTTCATATTCCTTTCCCTTTCTGTCTGTCATGTCCCCAACTCTTCCTTTTTTTAACCTCTTCAGGTTGCATCTACACATTTTATCATATGTTCCTCTTCCTTCTGGACAATTATTTTTTATTTTTTTGCAAACTGCTCTCTCATTTCTCTTGCTGGTGCTTGTCAGTTTGGTCTACATTATGGATATTACTCTAATTCTGAGGGGAATTATGCTGAAAATAGGAAGAACAATTCATCAGGAATTTTTGGTTATTCGTTTCCAAAGAAACTTTTGGAACCAGTCTTCCTGTGTCATTAACTCAAATATTAACTCTGCTGATGTGGGTTTCTCTGGAGGAATCAGAATGAAATTATTTCTGGAAGCCTGAAGTGTGATGAGGATTGATCCAATACATTGCTTGTGGCCTTGTGAATATCTCCAAGGGTGGATGTTCATTTTTCTGGGCAGACTATAACAATATTTCATGACTTTAACCTAGCAAGACTGAGAGCAGATTTTGACAATTAAGACCAAGTCAGTAATTTTAGTGTGTTTTAAGTAGGGGTGCAAAGCATTTCGCCAACAGACTGACAATGCCTAGAACAAATTAGGTGTTTCACTAAGAAAATCTTCCAAAAACAGGGAGACACAGAAACATATATTTTAATAAGTATTGTTCCATTAGAAGCAGCATTTTCTTGCACTTACAACTTACGATTGTGAGTTAATTGATCCATAAGTTTTCTTGTGACATGAAAATTAACTCTCTAGAAGAGAATAATTACATAGTTTGGTCCTCAATGTTAGATTAAAAATTCCCACAAAACAAAACCAAAAGAACTTCCAGAAAATTAAATTAGACAGAAATAAACAGAAAAAATGGTCAAAATACCAACTGATTTGTAGAACTATTAAGAGTAAACAAGTCAAATTAAATTCTACCTATTAAATACCTTCTGTACCTTATATTAAGCACTCAAAAGCTAAGGTCTATGAAAGCAAAGGTCATTTCTATAATTTTAACAGCAAAAAGCTTTCAGTTAACCTACATCTTAAAAGTACTGACTGTATAAATCTTTTAAAGTTAGAACCTTTGTGAAACATATTAAATCAATAAAATTTATTCAGAAAAAAACCTCAAATGTGCAATCGTACAAAAGTGGAACATGTTCATGTCACCATTATTCTGTGATAACTCAGTTCTTAATGCTTTCAGCTGTGAACTGCCTACTGAATAGAAACAATGGCTCATAATGGCAAAATCTATTTTCAAATCAAGTGAGGAAAAGAATTTACATGTCACCTCTACTCCACTGCCTGGCATTGTCATTAAAGAAACACTCTCAATCAATAATGTTCATTTGTGAATTAAGTACGTGAATATATAAAAGGCATTAACATTTGTCAAACTCTAGCCCTTTCAGTACATTTTGGGGTCTCACATTGTTCTCAAGTATTCAAAAACCTTTCTGATTAAAAGGCTTTCTCTACTTTCTCAAACTTATAGTTCCAAGACATAATAATAGAAAGGTCTTGGATACTACAGAAGACTTCGCTTCATCGACTGAAGCTAGTAAAAAATTAATTACAGATCCAACATATTTATTGGGTGACTCATACCCAAAATTCTCAAGAGCTACATTGTGCTCTGTAGGTATGGGAAGGCTGATCTTAGTTCTATTTAGGTGAAGCCCAGAGGGAGTCTGAGGGCCTATTGGACTCCTGGACACAGTGCCCAAAACCCACAGGGAAAATTTATTTACAATATGTGCTATTTGTAATTCAGCAGCTTGAAATATCATAAAAATTATGTATGAGGGACTACTGTAAATCCAGGGCTTTCATGGGAATGAAACACTTAGTCCTTCTAATTGTGTGAGTGCAGAGAGTGCAATTCTGATTTTATTCTGTTCTCCCTCTGTAAAACCTTTCCAGCATGCATTAATGTGAGGATCGGTCTGCAGTATTGCTTGTGTATTTAACTACACTTATCCATTATCATTATTTAGACAAGGAAGAAAAGTAATGTACCCAAACTATAAACACCTTGGAAATATTTTTTTTTTTGTTTATTTGTCTGTTTGTTTGTTTTGTGGTGTGGTTTTGGTTTGCTTTTTTTCCCTTCCCCCAGCCAAATGACTACATGCAGGACTAAATTTTTAGGTATTCATTTTCTGATTGCCAGACTAATACTTATTGAATAAATGCTACTAAACTCTCCTAAGATCAAAAATATAGGATAGTTGTATTCAATCTGTGTGTTTACTAGTAATTAAATCAACTTAAATATGTCCCTCAACCCAGCTAAATTTTGAATTACTCTAAGGACTTTTTTGGGAGGGTGGCCTAGGCAAAAAAATTGTCAAGAAGCATGAAAATATTGTAACAGTAGACAACTAAGTTAGAGTGAGTGACCTGGAGTTCAGTAGCATAAACCCAAGGCAGCAGAGTGGGAAAGGATGCAAAGGTGCAACCATTCCCAACACAACTCTTTGACTTCAGTGAGTTAAAAGACATAGTTTAAAAGATGAAACACACTAGTATTATTTTTAGTAATGAAGAATAATCTTAGACTAACTTTCTCAGTCAGCAAAGCCTAACAAAGTTCAAAAATATCTAATATGTGGAAACACAAGTTCGAAAAATCAAATCTGTATGTTACAAGAGGAACATTTCATGATAATGAGATGCACTACTCTTCCACTGGTTTATGTCATCACAGGTGCAGGACGCTGCATGTGCCTTTGCTGAGTTCATGAGGTTACTGACAGTCAGTTTTTGCCATGTGCAGTCAATGTGTCTGAACAGCAGCCTGCCCGCCAGTGTATTGATCACTTTCCACATCATTTTTGTGTCCCCTGCAATCTGGGTCATGCATGAAGTTATTAAACAGTATTATCCCTAGACACTGCCCTTAGGGAATCCAATTAGTAATCAGTTGCAAGTTAGAGTTTTTCCTGATGATCACGACACTTTGAGCCCTGTGTTCAGTCAGTGTTCAACCCAACTCATAGGTTACCCGCCCAGTCCGACTCTCTTTAGTTTGTGTTCAAGGACACTCTGGTCAAAAGCATGCTCATGGGTGCCGTGACTGTCCAAAGCATTGCTTCAGTCAAAGTTAACAGAGAAGGCAAAAGTCTGCTTTGCACCATATGTTGTATCTCTTGGTGTGTGGAAACAATTATTAGCTTATATATTTTGTCTATTTCAAAATGTCTGAAATCCTCTGAGGGCTTTTTTTTTTTTTTTTAATAATTTGAAATGAAGATCATTTGAAATGAAGATTTGAAATGAACTTTCTGGGGAGGCACAAAGGCATATATAACCATTTGGAGGTCCAAAAGTCACTGAAATAGTAAGAAAGGTAATCAAATTTCCAATAGAATGGCCCCGTGGTGAATTATTCTCTGAAGCACACCTAAGTTTCATCTCAGGAAGCACTAATTGGTTCTCTCCATAAGAGGCTGCAAGACAATTAAGTGAATGGGTTTCTGAGAAGAAGCTGGGGCACTAAGTTCTTTGACAGTGTAAATGCAGTTTTAGCTTAAAACCTGGACTCCTTATAGTTTAGTTTGTCTGCCACGATTACTAGCAGAGGAGAGCAGACTGGAAAGCACAAGGATGTCTAGCACAGCTCTCTAAGTGTTTCAACATAAAAAGAGCTCCTAGAACATGTATTTTCAGGAATTCTGCGTGTCCACTGGTACAGGGTGTTGTCAGAACCAAAATTCTTTACAGCTAAACAAGAGATTTCAAACTTCTTTACTCTATAACATGGAAATAGCTGGAAACCACTGATCCAAAGAAAGACAAACTCAGAAACAGAATCTGACTTCATGGTTATAACATTTACATCAAGGAAATTTTTAAAGACTATGATTCTTAATGGTTTGATCAAAAATAATTCTGAAAAAACTATAAACATGAAAAAAATGCATGAAAACTGCAGAGTAGAGCAGGTGGAAAATCAAGTGTGAAATTGGCAAATTTTCGAGTTACATGGGAAGTCCAGGGCTTTACTGTTAGACACTGTGACTAGAACTGAATTGCTGAGGTTACGCTATCTAAACAATGGCAATTTATCATGTTGGAGTAACAGGATCTTTAACCCCGATTTGAAAAATGTGCAAAATTATGATTAAATTGAACTGAGCTAGACAAGGCATGACCAGCAAATGACTTAGACCTGTGTAATGGCAATTTTACTAGGAGCGAAGATGAAATGGAATGTCTCATTTCCTAAGTAACCCATGGATTTCTTTCCTGCCACGTCTGCACAAAACAACAGGGACAGGGCTACAGAATATTGCAAGGACAGTTAGGAAGTTGAATTTATTTCTTTTACTTATGTTTACTCTGTTGTTTTGTGACAGTATTAACTTACAAGCAGCAAGAATAGATGATACCATATGGGAATGGAAAGTTTTGAATTAAAAAGTGGTTGTTATTAACATATATCATCACTGAACAAGGAGATCTCTACAATTTGTGGTAAATGTATTATACTTACATTGTATTTTCTGCAGACGCATTTCCAGCTGAGGAAAGACTCATAGCTGAATTGAATTGTTGGAAAAACACAAAAAATAATGGAATGAAAAAAAATCTCTTTAGTTAGTCATAAAATCATGGAATGATTTGGGTTGAAAGGGACCTTAACAATAACCTCATTCCAACCTCCCTGCCATGGGCAGGCACACATTGCACTAGACCAGGATGCTCAGGGCTCCATCCAGCCTGGCCTTGAACACTGCCAGGGATGGGGCATCCACAACTTCTCTGGGCAATCTATTCTGGTGCATCACCCCTCTCATTAATTACTGTTAAATAACATTATCTGCCTTTTTACATTTTTTGTTTGTTGTTGCTGTTGCCATGTTGTACAATAGGAAGACCCTATTCAGAGGGATCATGACTTTGGTTTGCACATTTCCAAGGCATACACTGATCAATTTTAACTCTGCTATTATTTTGTTTATAAATCCAGAAACTAGCATATCAGAACAACTTACATGACACCTTTGTAATGTTATGAACCTGATTAGTTTTAAAAGCACAAAAGTAGTGATAAAAATCAATTACAGATCCTCAAGTCTACACTTCTGACTCTAGTTGTGTCACAGCTGTAACCATAGAGTTGGCAAATTAATCATCAAATAAAGAAAAGTAATAGCCGAAACATAAAAAATAATATTTTGTGTGACCCTGCAATTTATTCCTAATTATTCTTTGCTTGAATGTCAAAAATGCTTATTGATGTGGGGCAAGTGTTGCAGGTTTGCCCCTTTTAACAGAACAAAACAATAGTTAACAACTAAAGAGTGACACCACATAACAAGAACACCCAAAAATATAGTTGTACACTTTTTCAGTAGAAGGATCAATACAGGCTTCTGAGAGCAGATCATGCCAGTGTGCAGCACCCATCATTCTCTGCCTTTAGATTATGAGGTTATCAATGAAGCTGTCAGTCACAGCAGCACAGTTAATCTTCAGGAGCCAAAGTTGCATTCCCAAACTATCCACAAACCCAAGAAACTGCCAGGGAAGAAAGGAAAATGACTTTGAGTCTAAATGCCACCAGGCTAAAGTGGCAGACCTTGATCCACTCTCATGGGTATCTCTGACAGACTTCCTACATTCCCCAGAGAAAGCAGATTTTGCTCAAATTCCCTTCAATAAAAAATGGGGATAACATTGTTTAACTCGGGAGTTTTTAGAAAATTAAATGCATGCATAATTTTGTTACATTCTCAGTTATCTCTGTGATGAAAACCATTACAAATTCGATTTGAAATGGGAAAAATGTAAGATTGTACATCTTATGCACTAGTACCTTGAAAAGTGATTTCTAGCTGTACTGCACTTTTAGGTTGTTTTCAAGCACCAGGCTTCATTTGAGAGGCTGATTATTCATTAAAAATCCTTCATAATTGATCACTGGTATACTATTAGTTTCTGCAGTTTAGTCCCATATCTATATCTAAAGAACTGAAAAGGCCTGATAAGGACTTAGATGTTACTTGAAGGCTGGGAATTTAGTTACAGCACTAACTAAATTGTAAATGATAGTAAACTGTGAGTAAAAGGTGTTATAGCCATGCTTGAAAAAACTAGTTTTTCCTTTCTCTTTAACTGTGACTGTTTTGGTGTGCACAATTTGTGACTGTTGACAACATAGGAATACATTCTGCATCTACTCCTTTGACTGTGGAGCTGTATTTTTTAGTGGAAATCAATGGCTTTTGCCTTATAACACAGAAAGAAATCTTAACATCATTTGTGGTAGCTTAAGCATGTAATTTCTGTTAACATTAAGGGGAACTTCACTTCTAATCTACCATGCACAGATCTAAAAAGTTACTTCAGTACGTCCTCTCTTTTTTCAGGACATGCCATTTGGGATATTGCTTGTCACAGGGAGTTGATACGCAATTTTACTTTTTTTGTTACAAGCAGCAGCCATTGACATTTCTCTACCTAATTCATGTCACCATTATAAATAGTTACATTTGGAACTATTACGTGAACATACTATTTATACAAGAGAAGATAGGGAATCAAAGCCAATATTTTCCTGTTAAGGATGCAAAACCAGAAGAACATTTTTCTCTTAAGCAGATGGGATCAATCAGTATAGGTTAATGTGTATTTTCAGTAATGCCTGTCCTTATCTTACCCTGTGGAACCCTCTTTTAGCGGATTTCAACAACATGAGCTGCATTTTGAGGATACCTGAAAAGTAGACAGAGAGCCTTACAGAAGCCAGATATTCCTTGTTTCATGTTACTAGGTATCCACAGATTTACAACTTTTCCTCATACAGTTCTTAATTTTCAAAGCCTGTAGTTAAAAATTTCTGCTCTTCCATTTGCATAATGACTTTTCACTACAATTTTACTGGTAGATCACCAATTCAAAGATATCTTTGGCCATCCTAACAGATTATTCTTTTAATGTGATGGAGCAAGAAAATGATTTTCCAGCCTTACTTCAGTTTTGAGGAAATGAGCTGTAGTTCCCAAAGAATATGCTCAGTAAAAATCACCTTAATTGACACCATGGTATATTGGCAGCCTTCCTTAGAGAGGCCAAGCATTATCTGACCTGAGTCAGATTCTCACCCTGAAGAGAATGACTCTAGAAAATAGTATTATGTACTATGGGATAATTCTAAAGCTCTCCTTTTTCTTCCTCCCAATTCATTCAGCCCCATTAAAAATTCATTACAATGCATATTAAGTGATTATTCCTTCAGAAAGAAAAAGCACGGGTTTTTCACATGCAAGTGTAGCTATTTTAAGGGGAAGAAACTGTTTTATATTCAAAAGATATTTGCAGTTACATACTGAGTTTAATCTAATTTAGGTAGCTAAGCATTAGCTGTTACAGTTCAAACTAATTACCTTAGGCTCCTAAATGTGTTTTGAATCATCCTTGGGAATTACTACTGACCAAAACAAATTTTTAGGTGCCCAAATTAGATAAGAAAAATTCCATGCAGTTTGTTTAGACTGTTACCTGCTGATAGTCATAGGTCAGTTCCCCAGTGTCCCAAAGTGCTGGGGCATGGGACAAAACTGGTGCTGTTTAATGGTGACACCATTTAGATAAATTTGCGTGCACTGACATGACATGACTGTGTAGAGTGTTAATGCGTTCTGTCTCTCAGGTGGCTTACTAGCCTGTAGGCATATTCCTGCACTTCTAACACATTTACTTTGGGACCAGAACCGGATTGCGCTATCCTGGTTTGGGTTGTACGTAGATTTAGTCCTATTGAAAAAGCTGTATAATTTGATCCCATCTGGGCAGTGAACTAGGTGTAAAGGCGGCTTCGTTTGAGCATACAGCCAGTTATAAAAATATCTAGCTTTTATTTAAATGCCCATGAGGACTTGTGGGAGCACATTTAAGACTGCATTGAATGTACACATTACAATTTTCCTTTACTGCTTGGATCCAGAATTTTCTTTCAAGTATTTCAGTGAAAGCTTTCTATATTGATGAAAGCATATTCTTGCCCATGTCAGGAGAGAGTTTGTCAGGAGATTAGGGATTGGGTTCTTGTATATCCAGCTTGAAAATAACTTTTGCAGCCAAGCATTTCAAATTGATTTGGCTGTTTCACTATTCCCCTGTTTTTATATACTAACATTTGCAAGCAATGAAAATAATCCTTTCTTTTTTTTTTTTTTTTTTTTTTTTAACTATGCTTCTTTTTCTTCAGGACATGAAATATAATGTGTTTGTTTTGTTTTGTTTTGTTTTAAAAATCCCCCCCACACCTCCCCCCAAACCAGCAGAGAAGGACCAGAGTATCAGAGTAATGAAAACACAGTTTTGCCTTTGTGTTCAAAATATCATCCAGGCCCCTGGCTGAACCTTCTATCATCTGTGTTAAAAGCATGGAGATTATCAGACTGGTTAGTCTGTCTGTGTAGAATATTACTGGTAGGAAGGATTTTGGGGATACTCTATTTACTCCACACATCTAGGTCCTGACAGGAAGAAATTCCAAACTGTGGGAGAGTTCTTTTATAAAATGAATTATTTTAAGAACTCTTAGGCACAACTAGCATCTTTCCTCACTCCCCTGAACTCTTTGTTTTCCTCTTTCCTGAACAAGGCTTCTGACTGTGTCTCAATGCCCCTTTAACCCTCCAAAACTCAAATAACTACTGCTCACATCTGAATTTTAGCTCCTCAGTCCTATAGTCTGTCCCATCTTCATTGCTCCCTTATATTTTCAGGATCTCTCCTATCTTATCAACTCCTGTTTTTCTTCTGTTCCCAAAGATGCTCCTCAGTTTCAGGTCCCCCAAAGAACCCCTGGCCTCTTACTACAACCTTTTAACATCGACTTAAGCTATTAGTGAATACTGTTCACGTGTGGACTGAACTTTTCTGTTCTTCCCTGACAGCCAGATGGGAGAGCAGAAGCAAATAATGACAGCAGTGGCTCAGCAGAATCAGCATTTTCCCTTTCCATAAGAGGCAGCTCCCATCCTTTCTCCCTCCTTCACCATCTCCACATTGTAGTTTGGTTTCCTCTCTTTGCTTTACTGCACAGATGATTAGAGCATCATTAGCTATATGAGCTACAATAGCATTATCTGCAGATCTTAGCCAGGGTAGAACTGCATTAATATCCCTCTTATGCAGGCACCAGAACTCAGTTGCTCATGCTCGTTATTTGATTGTTGCAATAATCCCTACGCTGCCTTTCACTTTGGCAGAGTAACACTCTCGAAATTATTTCCCAGGTGTAATACAGGGGTTTAGCACAGGCTAAATACACATCTGAAATGCATCCAGATTGCTGGGGAGGGGACCAAGAGGCTTCACAGAATGGACACAACCAAGTTGTGACAGCTGGGGGCAAAAGAGGAGGGCCTGGCATTATTTTCTTTAGTATTGCAGATATAGCCACAATTCTTTACCTTCCCTGTTCCAGCTCTCTTATAAAATCATTCCAGTGATATCTTTGCACTTACACGTGCAACATCAAACTGTTCTGTGGATGTACACCAATATGGTTCTGCTGATATCTAGGGGAGTAAGTTACAGTACTTTATGTAAAGCTGTTCACCAGTCAGAGTTTTTCTGAAGCCTGGGTTCACATGACTGTGTCAGAATCTCAGTTTTCATTAACAAATTAATAGGCTGCCAGAAAAGCTTGAAAATATGGCTCTTGACCTCTTAGTCTTGTTACAGAGTGTCTAGACTATACAAATAAGAAAAAAAGGAACATTTCCAATAAGAACAAAAAGTGTTTCATAGGTAATGTTGATTTTTTTATGACTTAAAATATTAGTAAAGATTTGTACCAACAAAATTGCCTAGATTTCTGCCATGTGTTTTAACTTGCTTTAACTTCAATTCAAGCACATGTCCAAAGCACTGCTGACTCAACCAACATATTGGCATGTTTGTTCTTCTGGAGTTAAGATTAGATTGTTTTCTGTACTTCAGCTGCCCAATATAGTAATTTGACCCACCAGCTCAATTGTGTTCATACTAAAATAATTTGCTCTGCTAGGAAATCCCATATTACCGTTTGTTTCGGGCAACAGAGCTTTGGAATGGAACAGAACAATTTTTTCTGTGGGGTGTGTTTGATGTTTACTCTGTTGCACTTTTTCACTTTTGTCACTTTCAGAAGATAAGCTGATATTTATTTTTTTCTCTCAAGTGGCATTTGTTTTTTGGGTTGGTTTTTTTTTTTTTTGGTGACAATGACTGGCATTTTTGAGCTAAGGTTTTTGACTACTCTTTAGAATTATTTCAGGCATAAGAAGTCTGTACGTTGTCACCTTAGTCCTTCCTCTTTCCCCCTTCTTTTTGTCGATAATCAGCAGGTTCTCAGGGGTGCGTCTGGTATACAACAACCAGGTTTTCCCAACAACAAGCCTGTGTAAAGTCAAAGGAAGCTTGATTCAGACAGGATCCAGTCTACATCTGCTAGCATAGATGGCATTGTCACTCATTCTGTTAGGATAGTACCCCAGTGTTATACCACTGATCTTGTTTATTTATACTTATAGAAAAAAAAATGTTTGCATTGCCTAAATTACTTTTTCTATCATGAATCACGTTAATAAGGACTATTTTATAAGTAGCTATAGAAATAAAACAAAATTGCTACAAGGTACTTTATGTTTGAGTGGAAAGGAAGATACATTAGACTCTTAGGTTTTGCTCACCTCACCTGTAAATATGAATGTAAATTACAACAGATAAATCAGATAATTTTCAGATAAATATGTAGGAAAATACTGAATCTTTGCATGCCTTTGAGGGATGCGTGGGAGAGATAGAGAGCACTATGCACTTCAAGTATTTAACAAGTGGGAATCCTCATGCCTTGGCTCTTTTTCCCCTATGGGAAACAGAACCTCCAGCCTAGTTCTCTCTCAAAATAATTTTAAGACAATTTTTAAACCAGACAGGAGGAGAGCTAAGATGTTGTCTAAGATGAGTAGGGGGAAGTGAACTCTGGACTTGCCTCAATCTAACAAGGTCTCAATAATCTTCTAGGTTCTTGCTATACAAAGATTAGAAACAGAGTGTACATGACTATTTAGACAGGAAGCTTCATTTTTAGATGTCTTGTTTGGTGAGTATCAACACATTCTTCCTACCTCTCTCAGTTCCTTTTGCAAAATATCCTGAGATTATATACATGTATGATGTATCTGTCAGGGACTGACTCAAGCATCTACACAATCATTTTCAAAGCAGTCTTATACTGCTTCTCCACAGATAGCAATGTAAAGAAATTGTGACTAGATTAAGCAAATAGTGTTGAATCTTAGCTTGCACTTATTTCCCTTATGCAACATACTCCTGTTTCCTGGGATATTGCATCTTCTAAATGGGTCTCATGCTACTGACAGATCTCTCAGACAATCAAGATAGAAGGATGATTTCCCATGCTTTCCTGGTTCTAGAAAATGAGCATTCTACTCTCTGTTTAGCAGAACTGAAAGGGATTCATGATGGCAACAGTCACAGCGAAAAATGGGTCAGATATATCTTGAGTGCAACACCATTGATTCACTGTCTCTCATTTGCTTACAAAGGAATAATACCCTTCAGATAGGATCAGCTTGGAAAGAGGTTGGAACAATGTGGATGGTAATATAGCCAATAAATACTTTATGGTAATTGTACGATAATTTGTGGGTGCCTAAGAGAAGAATTTAAACCGTCATTATCAGATTCTCTCACCAGATGGTTTAGAACACCTACTTCCTCTGAAATGGAAAGACTTAGGCCCAGGAAAATATATTGGAACCAACTTAGAATAGCTACTGCTGGCATCTAGCACAGCTGGAAATAACTTACGCTTCCCAGGCAGCAGTATGGAGCTAAGTGGAAATGAACTAACTTTGCTCTTAGGAGCAGAGAAGCTGTTTTTCCACGTTAAGAGGTGCTCCATGTTGCCAAAGTCAGATGGCTTCTAGTATATGACTTGGTTCTTTTGAAGCAAGCTCTCTATTCTCATGAGGGGCATTCCTGGAAGAACTGATCTGTGTCCAAGCAAGAGAATCCAGTGATATATTTGTTAACTACAAATATATGGATCAGAAGTATTTCCTTCTGTTGCCAAACAGTGCCTCAGTCAGCAGCGCTCAGATTTATTGGGAAAATATAAAACCCTTTGGCTGTGTAGCAGCTTAGATTGTGCTCTCAGACTCCAGAAAATATGATTCATGCTTCCCTGTGTCTATACATAAAAGACTACTTAGGTCTGTGTCTGGTACTTGATATCTGGTCTTCAGGGAAAATTTGGGCAGTACTCAGATTAGACTTCTGGCATTCCATTCCATGGAATTTAGCATGAAATCTAAACCTGAATAGAAGAATTTCCAAAACTAACTTTGTTCAGGTGAAAGACAGTCATTTAGTCAATATCTTTGTTTTCTTAAAGACAGCAAGTCAAACTGCTTGAAAATAACCTCCTCGTCACCCATCCTTCCCTCCTGATTCCTGAAATAACAGTGAATGAAAGTTCTTGAAAGCAGTTTAATTTCACACCAACTGAATCCCTATTTTCTGAAAATGTTGTATAATAATTTTTGAATAACTTGTTACTTTAAAATACTTTATATGCATTTGTGTGAATTTGATCGCTTCTACTTCTAAAAGGCTGTCATGAAGACCTGACAGTGATCTAATGTAGGGTTAGAAAGGGGAGAAGGAATTGTTAGCAGTCCTTTGCTGTCTGTCTGGGCTGAACCCTCTGTAAGAGAGAAAATTGAAGAAGAGCCCTACCAGGTGCTCAGTGTGTGATTTTACTCTTTGAAGGTAGCTGCCACTTCCCTGTAATGCTGAAACACAGAGAGAAGCTACTAAAACTGTGCATTTTTTGTAAAAGGACTAAACTTCAGCATTTAAAATTGCTGGGGGAATTAGTCCCATATAACTGTTTATGATTATCTGCAATACCTTTAACTTCAAGCTGTAGCCCTGAAGCCATTAACAGAGTTTTCCTTGCCAGTGACGTTCTAGGAAAAAAAAAGCAATTATAAAACTGGGGAAGAGGAAGGGAGAAAGGGGAAATTTCTGTTTCTTCTAGGAAACAACACAAGTGATATAATTGTTTCCTGACCTTCTTTACAGTCCCTACTATCTTGATTTCACCTCTGACAGGTACACCAGAAGTCAATTAAATGATCTTGCTATGATGATCTTGGAACTTGTTAAAAAACAAAAGAGATTTTGATTTTCTTGTAATTATGCTATCGTATCAGATAGGCAAAATAGCTCTGAATAATTGTTACACAGTCTTTTAATATTATTTTTTTGTTTATTCATGCGTTCATACATTTATTATAATTCTTGCTAAGGTTTTTTTGTTTGTTTGCTTATATGGAAATTATTTTGCTCAGGCTTTCATTAGCAACACAGGATTCTAGTTTTCCTCTTGCAATTTTTTGTCAATAAGTTCAGAATAGAGCAATGAAAGGAATGATTGCTTGGCTGATTGTTGCACTGCAGCTCACGTATACTGAAGTGTGAATAATTTAAACTGTGCTGGCTTGTCAGTATTGGATTTGTATGTGGTTTGAGGAGAGCACAGAGGGAGGTGTCAGATAAATCACACAGCAGAAAAGAAGGAAAAAAAAACTCTCCCAAAAGGTTGGATCAAAGGTGAAGAGAGAAGGGTTCTATTGTGAGTACAGCGCAAAGAGAGACAGGAGAGTAAGTCCCTTCCTTCTTGTCAAGGAACTGTTTTGGATAATCAGTAACTTTAAAACAAATTGCGTCAGCCTACAGCACTGTTCAGATCTTCTGGGACAAAAATATTCTCTGAATTCAGGGGGAGTGAAACCCTGTTGAAGGGTGCCTTTCAAAGTCATTACTTTCTTTTCGTCTGAAACCATTGTTTTTTAAAGAAACTGTTTAATAGGACATGGGAACAGCAAAAAAAACCAGCTGAGCATTAGAAAAATAACATACTCAAGGTTAAAGATCAGTAATCTGTCCATTGTTATGATTAAAGATTGGGAAGAAAAAATAACTTTGTATGTGCCCATTTCTAACCTTCTCTATTTCAAAAAAAGAAAAAAAGTTGCAAAATCTTCCACTTACAGAAGAATTGGGTGCAGTAAAAGGGTTTCTGTGTAAGCATTTTACTGTGATTTTTATTTGTAGTCCAGGAAAGCCATAAATAATGTTGTTCTGTGGAGGCAGCCAGCCATCCTCTGCCCCCCGTGATGGGCAGCTTGCCTGTGTGAAAGCACAGTGACTGAAACCAATGTTCACATTTTACTACCAGCCTAAGGGATCAGCAGTGTCCCACAGAGTCATTCCGAGGGTTTCTCTGTGAACTGCAGGTAGCACAACTGAAAATAATCCCCCCCCACTCCCTGCAAACAGCAGTTTTAAGTAGCCAAAGATGTTGATTTGCACATCAAGAGTTTTGGCCGTTACACTTTACCTTACTTACCCATCTGTTTATCTTTGTTTTGACAGAGCCTGACGTGTCCTTTGCTCCATGCCTCAGACTCAAAATAGAGACAGCAACCCTGTCTTTGCCATGCTCTGTCAAAGGGTTTCAGTGATTTCCAGTGCTCTTTATCTCAGAGCATCTGATTAACCTCGGTGCGGGGTCAGACCAGATTTGCGGGTTTGGCTTTGTACTGGACATGACTTCTTTACAAAAATAAAATACTACGAGGTACAAAACAAAGGTCTGTCTAGCAATCACTGTAAATGCTGTTTTTTCCCAGTGGAAGAAACATTGTTATGCTGCCATAAAACTAATAAAAAACTATTTGGGGATTAGGAAAAAATCCCCAACAAACAAAAACCCAAGCGTCTTCCCACATGGTCGATATTAAGTTCTGCTTACTTATAATATAAATGTGTTGCTTAAATAAACATGAATGAGGAGGATGGGTTCAGAATTTTAGAAATCTCAAGGTGTTATGAAAACTGGAAAAGACACCATTACATTTCTCAATTCAGTACCACAAAATAATGGTCCCAAGAGCCCCTGTTAAAAAGATACAAAAAACATGTAATGGGGTAGTACTTAAATGAAAGTCTGTTCAGAGAAATTTTCCCTCTTATCTTCTGTGAGAGACTGGAAGGAATGATTGCTGGCTAAAAACAACCAAAGCGTGTGTGGGTGGGAGCAGGCAGGGCAAGTTGTGTGCTGTGGGGGATGTGTACTGCTCCACATCCCACAGGAGGCCAGAGCAGATAAAAACCACTGCACAGACACTCACGTGGTCACATCCCTATTGTCCTTGGATTTTATGGCAGCAGACACCACACTGGATCCAAAGCAATAGCTATATCTTGCTTTTCTCTCTCTTTTCCTCTTTTTCTACATAAAATTTCCTACCCTTAAAATGGGTAATTTAAGGTTGGATGGGTTAGAGTTTGCTAAGTCAATGCTTTGCAAAATGCTTTATCTCAATTGAATGTTTGCTTTAAATTTTACCAAGTTTGTGATATTCTAAAGCTTGTCAGTAAGGTCTGGGTTTTTTTAACCTCATGAGAACTTTTGTTTTTTCCTTTGCACTGCTCAGGAAAAAGAAGTGCCTTAAGCCCCTTTCAAATAAACTTGCCAAGCAAGGACAAGGGCTTTACATCATCTCATACCATACCAGATATATTTGTGAAGAAGGGTCATTTCTGATTGCCTACAATTCATACCAATGCAGTTCTCAGCATTTTCAGACATTGCTAACACTTGCCCTTAAAATCAAGGTGCCACTGTACCAAGAATACACTTTAACCATATTCTTTCTCAGTTTTGAAAAGTACAGGAAAAAGGGGTTATTAATATTTATTCATAGCTATATTTATATGAATCAGAGCAGTGCCAGAGTTTTTCTCCAGTTCTGAGTCCAGCTGGCAGAAATTGACTACATCCACACTATGAAATTATCTTAGTCTGCAACCAGCATATTTCTGCTAACCTCTGAACCATGCCTAGAATTTTTTTAGGAAGTAACTGGTCCAGGCCAAAACTTATACTAAGAAATTCTTTGGAAATATATCATTACAGGTATTTAAGTTTCATTCCACTCACCTTTTTCCAGTCTGACACTGATGAACATACTGATAACTGGTAAAACCAGTGCATCAAATTGTGCATAAGATTTTGCATAAGATATGTACTTCAGGTACTGTAGTGAGAGAGATTCCCCTTCTTTAGGTTGTAGCAGTCACTAAAGCTAGACCACATGGTCTGTGCTGTCACATATATCTAATTTATGTTATATTATTTGATTTAGAAACAAAAGGAAGCTTGTTAAAATTGTACCGTTTTATTTATATTAGTGATAGGATAACAACACAGAGCTGTAGAACTAAGTATTGATTAAATAGCTCTGGGCCACACTGAAATTTTCTTTCATTTTTATATCAAAGAACAATATTATGATACGAAATGGAATTAAAAATTTTTTTAAAACTGTTCCACTTATCCAAACCTTTGTGGAAGAAAAGCCCAAATTGACCATTTTGGTGACCATTTTGGAGAAAGATAACCTCCCCTCAATTTTAGTTGTACTAAATTTTTCCCTATTTCTTCACACTGCTGACGGTCACCATCTTTCCTGAAAGCTGCTTAAGTGGACTAATTTTGGTAAATGGGATATGAGAGACATTTGAAAGAAGCAATTGTTCCCAAATTTCTGTGAAACCAGGGAAAAATATTATGCAGAAGGCTAAATATTTATTTCCTAACCTTTCCATTTACAAGAAATCTAACAACCGGAATCTAGACAGACGAGGCAAATAAGTTTACAAACGTGTCTATACGCTTACATTGAAACAAGGCTGCTGGAGACAGATGTGTTCTGTCAAGATAATGGTTGGGGGAACCCAGGGTGTTTACCCACTTACATATTTCTCTCCAATGAAAAAAGAAATTTTAAACACATCTGGTTTAGCTGAAAATCTCCATCTTTTCATGGCATCCCAAGAAATATCAAGTAGGCAGAACTTAAAAAGAGTATCTTACAGCATTTTAATTACTTTTACAAGTTTAAATCTCATGGCTAATATCTTAATGTGCTAAACTGTACAAATGCAGTTAAACCCACAGTTTTGTGATTAAACTATGAAGGTTAAAATGAGTATTTTATAAATTTAAAATTTATAGTTTAAAAAAGATTCTATAGTCTTCAGAGTTTGTGCTCAAGACTTAAAATACTTACTTTTTCTGTAACACCACATTACTTTGATGTTATGGTAGAATTTCTTTTCAGCCTTAACTTTTGCTTGCAAATATACCTGCATGATAGTATTTACATGAGATAATTTTCTTCGCAGCAGATGAGGGCAAAGCTTGCACAAAGTAAGTACAGAATAAATTGGTTTCCTTGTTGTCCTTAGATTCAGTGCTTAGTTACAGGGTTTAGTTATATCATCCGTCTGTATCTGAGTTTAAAGTCCCCTTAATGGTCTGGCTTTTTTCTTCTTCAGTTCATATGCTGCTAAAATTTAGCTGCATTTATCATTAAGAAGTATGTGCAATACATTAGCATAAAGTAAAGAAAGGAAAAAAATTATTTTCTTTTGTGCCCAGACAAATCAGGCTACCAGACAGATTGGAGCAAGGGATACCAGAAGAAAATGTATGCCTTAAGTAAGACTGAAAAATGATCATTAACAACTAATTTTTCTCTGCTGTCTCTGATGTAGTGTTTCATAAATTTGGTAGATGCTTTTAGCAAAATCATGCATTCAGTACATAAACCCTGAGGGTCTTTTCACTGATCCTACTGAGGTTTTGGTTTCTACACAATTATTGTAGGAAGGGATTGAACTAATTCTATGTTAGATAACCCCCATTATTCCACTGAAATAAGTGCAATACCATGTACTTACATCAGAGCTTATAAGATATTTGGATTATTTGTTATGTATGTTCTTGGCATCTGCAATGTCAGTGTAATCATTACTTCCATGAAGCTGATAATGGCAGAAAAGAGGAGAAGAAATAAGAGAAAACTCTCCAATGAACTTGACTGTTTAGAAAAGAGAAAAATTAGTATTTTTGCACTAAGAATAACTAAGGAGTCAAAGCCACTTTTACTGCACCCATTTTACTGTACTGACCATACCCAAGGAGATTTGGGTGCTTGTAGTCCCATAATGATGCTTATTTTCTCAATTTTTTGCCCTTCCAGTACTCCAACAGCACAATCATCTCAGCAATTGCACTGACTGCAAAACTTTTAACAGGGAAAAGAGGCATTTTCTACTTTAGAAGGCATTTTCACCACAGTTTCACCCAGAGTCAACTGTATGCAAGTTAAAGCACGAAGCCATTGGGGCCAAAGCAATCCCCAGTGTCCCACAAAACCAGTCAGAGACACACAGTGATTATGGTTGGTAGAGAACAAGAGGAGCTTAAAAACATCTGATGTGAGGTGAGATTTATTTTTAGGAATATAAGTTTATATAATTTTATGTAAGATAGTAAGTGCTGTCCTTCATGCTAGGAAGTAAAAACTTTTCCAGAACATTAAAAAAAAAAAAAAAAAAAAGGGATTCACTGTATTGTCATTTTATTATTCCATTAGACATGTGAGCTGGTATTGATTGGGGATTTGTGAGTGCAGCTGTAGTTCACAAGGCTGGACCATAAGTGCATATGCTTAAACTTAAATCTTCAGACAAGCTGGAAATTCATACTGAATTTTCTTGTCTTTATTTTTTTTGATTTTAAACCTTTTCCTTGTAGCTCAAAATAAAACTCTGTATTTCTTTTCTGAACTTTCTGGCTCAAGGGATTTTAAAACCACTCTGTACCTGAAATTCATTTCAAGACTAAACAAGTGTGGAGGCAGGATAAAAAAGTGCCAGTTTTCATCCTGTCTTGTGTGCCATTTGGGATGTCAGTAGCAGTTTAATATCAGAGTAAGAATGGAAGTTGTGTGGGCTTTCTACTAGCAGTACATAGGACTCATCAGTGAACTGATCTTAGCATCTGTAATTCCAGAATCAGGTAAATAAGCTTACTTTGAAGTTACTTGTCATACGGAAAAATGGGTTTCACCATACCCCCAGTTTATTTGTATAACAT
Organism: Struthidea cinerea; assembly: GCA_013397865.1. Lineage (NCBI taxonomy): Eukaryota > Metazoa > Chordata > Aves > Passeriformes > Corcoracidae > Struthidea > Struthidea cinerea. Next base: position 265,296 of record VZTI01001965.1, read on the forward strand.
TTATTTGTCTGCCACAACATATATCTTCTTCCTAAAATAGCCAGTTATCTACCCTGCAATTAAGATACTAAAATATGCACTTTTAATAAATTGTCTAAAGGTTAATGTGATTTTACAATACATAACTTCGGTTTCCAGATGAAAAAAAATGTTTTTGCTCTGTTACTACTATGCTGATTTAACAATTGCTGTTCAACTTTCAATATACTTATTTTTTTGAGGCGCATGACCATAGCTCATGGGCAATTGAGCATTTTCACTTGTAACTAAAACATACATTTTGCCAAATTAGCAGCAGTTAAACTTTTTGCTCTAACAATAATGATGTAAGTTTCTGATCACAGATATTAGGACTGTATCTGTAAAACATTTTTAGGTGATTGTATAAAACTACCAGTCTGAGGGGCCAAAATAATGGATTCATTAGCCTTAGTGTATAAAAATATCTGAATTACTCAATATATAGTATAAACTGTGCCTGATTTATAATCTTTGTCACCTTCCTTCCTTTGGATGCCTGCAGAATTAACTTGCCCAGAAGACTTGTTCACTTTTACCTGAGCTGGGTGAAGGTGGGAGTTGGACAATTCCTTTCCTAATACTAACTGATTGCTTTTATCACTTAAGCGTCTTTAAAATAGGTACAGCATATTATAAAAATATGTAGACTGAGCATTAGCTACTAATTTAGTGTTAAATTTCTTATTGAAGATTCAGAACTGTGAAATACCAATGAAGAGAACTGTTTTATTGTGGACTGCTGCTTTTCTATGTATTAAAATATTATGATTATTACTAATGATACTAATTGTGAGGTTATTAAGCAAAGATTTCATTTTCTTGGTAAAGAAACTGTCATGGGTCAATTCAAATTTTTTTAAACCAGGTATAACTGAAGGCCTCAAAGCAGGTGAGTACATATGGACTATGTAATCACACTGCCAAAAAACAGAATGTAAAACAACAAAGCGTCTGGGTGTGAATTTAAGGCAAAGGATGTGTAGAGTTGCTTTCCTTAACCTGGAATGTCATTCTTTATTCCATTTTCATAAGAGGGACATTGGTTATAATGGCACAAGGTAAGCACTTATGAAGTTTTCCTAATCTCTACCTTCATTCAAATGTATTTTTCCTTTATGCATCTCCCTGATGCCCATACATCATGTTTGCCCCTTGACATCTGACTGAGCAACACTTTCTGATTAATCGTCACCTTCAAAGATATGACTCAGCAGGAACATGCCAAGACAGTCCAATTTTATATTAGTAAAGTAACAACAATTTATATTTGCCCCCATTTAATTTTGTACCAGATGCTAATTCTAGTCTTGTGCTGAGATATTTAGGACCAAGCTTTTTTATTCCATGCTGAGCGAACACACATCAGGTTTTTAATTACACAGTTGTGAAAAATGTTATAGATAATCCTTATTAATTTAATACAAAATTACTTTCCCTTTCTGTAGGCACCTCACTGGGTTTCTGGAATATCAAAGTACACTATCAAAACTCCTTTACTGCTGATTTTTAAAGAGCATGAAAAAGAACAACTTGAGCTTACTAAAAGACGTTATGAAACAAATCTATGGAATTGAAAGGGACCCTATGGGGTGACTGAGGCAATCTCTTTGTTCTGGCATAGGTGTGCCAAGAAAATGCCTCTTAGCTTTTTCCCTACCATTTTCCTGTGGACCTCAGTGAAAAGATTCTGCACCTTTCCTCTATTCTAGTTCCTGCAGCTCTTTATATGGTTTTCAGTTTTCCTTATAACTAAGCTGTTCATTATTTTCTTGCTATAAAGTTAATGACTGCTTCATACCTGGCTTCCAGGGGGTGTAGTAAACAATCATAATTATCTCACTTCATGAATGCAAGGAAGAGGCAGGATGACATCAATGTATTCCTTTATGAAGATATTGAGACTTACAGCTCCAGTTGACTTTAATAACACTGTACCTGCACTTAGCTATGAAATAAAATATGCAGAAGTGCCAGCATCAGTCTCCAGTTCCTTTACTGTGTCCACAGGTAGTAACCCGTATAAAGATTAGCTATTTAGGTAGGAATAACAACAAGTAAACAAAAAAAAAAAATCTCTTTACATGAACAATCTTTTTACAGTCAAAGTCATTGCTGAAATGCTACAGATACCAAAAGTGTAATTGAATTTTAAAAAGCGATTAAGCCAATTTATGGTGCCAAAGTTCTCAAGAGTTATTAAATTTAAAAAAGGAAAAATGTTATTCTCTACTTAAAGTGCAATTTGTCAGAAATTGGGTACTTTGAGTATATCACCAATACTCACACTATTCTTCTGCCACTTGACTGGCCACTGTCAAAAACATAGTCCAGACTCTATAAATTTGTCTGATCAAGGATTTGTGTTCTTATCTCCTTATGTACATTCATATCTGTAAAAGTAACACATTTAAATATGTTTTCTGTACTATGCTGCATAACATTTCTTTCCAAGACCTACAATTTTTGTTCTAAATATAACTGAACTAATGAGATATTCACATGTTTCAAGAGTTTGAGTACTTTATAGAAATGCAAATTATATATATATATACACACTCATACATATAAATGTGAAGGATATATATCGATATCAGTGTTGATAGATATATAAAACACTCTTTCCAATCAAGTTTTGTAATAAAATGAGTTATAGTAGTTACAAAATATTCTCACTGAGTCATAAAAATATATGCTATGCATCTCAAATTGTTTATTGACACCATATTCAATAATTCTATTTTGATTTTCTAGAGTGAAAAGCTTTGGATCAAATAATGTTATTCAGCCAGTATTTTAGTTATCAGACAGGAAAAAAAAAAAAAAGGACAACATTCTCCTTAAACATTGTAGGTATAAATTCCATATCCTTTTTGTATATGTGTAAACTATAAAGGGTTTAAATAAATATATATCTGGGTCAATCTTCCAGTCCTTTCCTGAATGCTAAGGAAAAGTCAGGATATTGCTATACACATTAAATCTCAGACAAATATTTCTCTTCATGACATTTCAGCTTTAAAAGTATGGATATTCTCACTAAAAAACAATATAAAAATTAATGTAACAGTTTGACCCAAAGGCAATTTAATGAGAACTTCTGCAGCAACATGTATCAGCTATAAATTATTTGAAAACCAATTTATAAAAGTGACAGGAGAGTACACATATGTAGATTCTCCATCTGTTTGCTAGTCTTTGCTGAAAAATAAGAAGTTAAAGTATATTCCTTTAAGACAAAATTCTTAATTTAAATATTTAAAAAATAGTTTTTATACCACACTATATAGTTAAGAAAGCCACAGAAATCTTTTGCTTATGTTTTTTTTTTCTGGTGCCTAAGAATTCAAAATTTTTATTAGAAGAATTTGACAGTTTTCATTTTTGTTTCTCTTTCTTATATCCTCCCAGGGCCATGTCTTTTTTTTTTTTGCAAATGTTGAACATCTGCAATCTGGATTAATTTTGGATCATACACTGTATCAGAATGTGGTCTTTTAGGGCTCTTATTTACCCCAATCGCAATTTTCAAAGTTTATCTAGAGTCCTGGATTAACTACCTGGATGTTATCTGAACAGGAATACTTTCAATGTCACAGTAAGTGCCTTCTTATCTATTTTAGCTCATCATAAAAATGGTGTTGACTTTGAGCTTATTGAGAACCAAACCAAATGTACAAGCCTTTACAGATCTAAACTTACTTGTTAATTAGGATTAGCTGAAATTACACATCCTGGAAGAGACAACAAGTGTTGCCACATAAACACAAGCCTGTAAAGATCAATAGTCCCTTAAAATAGATCCTGCTCAGTAACAGTCCTTAATACGATGTTTAAAACAAACCTTTTTTGTTCCCCCCCATGTATCGCTTTCAGGGAGCCGGGAGTGAATAACCCGGTGTGTTGCAGCCTTCCTAGAGAAAGTGTCCCACCAGGGAAATGCTTTTTTAGGGGCTTTAGCAGCTTCCCTGAGCGACAGGTGATTTCAGCAAGTGTAGCGATTTCTCAGCTCCAAGTGATCCCAGCTCTTGTGATTCAGCTCTGTGTGAAATCACCCCGGCAGAACTCGGGGATAGAGAGACAGGAGCCTCGTATGGCAGTTCCACAGAGGTAGCTTTATTGCCCAGCAGCCCCTGTGAAGGGGAGGCCAGGAACAAGAGCTCCCTATCTGGGGGCAGAAACAGGGGTCTTTTTATGGGAAAGGTGGGGGGTGGGGTAGAAACCAGTTGGCCAACTGGGTACAAGGTATTACCCTAAACAAGCAAGGCACGCTGGTGGTGGTTCACTCGGTCACCATAGAGGTAGGTTGCTTATCTCTGGTGCGAGTCCTTTTGGACTCAGGCCTCTCTCCTCCAAGGGAGTGCCAAGGGCTCACAGCCCTCCACACCCATGTTGACCAGTTTCATGTTTTAAAATCATACCTTGGAAAAAACCCTTCTCTAGTACAAAATGCTTCCTTTGTCTCCAACCTAAATGACAGTGTTAGAAGTAAGTGATCGCAGAGGCTTTCTGTGCAGAACTTCAGTTGAGTTGGGCATCTGGCCTTTATCCAAGAACTGAGGAAGAGTTTGAAGAGCATTACTGTGCAATTCCTTCTGTATTGGTAACGACTTTGGCTGTGCATGTGTCTGAAGTGAACAATATGGAACACATATCATGTTTCACTTTCCAGCCTGGGGAGAGGAGATGCTTCCTCTTGGCTGGACGAACCACAGGCATATTGCTCAGGCTTCTCATCAAGTTGAATTAAAATGTTTCCTTAAACATAAACATTCATGTTTATACCCGGCTCATTTGTGACAATTACCTTCTTTGGCCATTTCTGTAAAACAGGAAGAAAGGTTTTTAAAACACTTGTAATTAAATAATTGTTTTCAATAATTTGTACTAAATATTTATTCATTTATTTTAAATATCTTATGTGTCCACATCCATTTTTGTATTAGCTGTTTTAAACTCACACATAAATAAACTTCAGCTCTACAAAAACTCTATGTGTACCTGCTGCTATATGCAAAACAAGTTCTGCCTAGATAAAAAATCTAAATTCAGATAGACTTCACAGTCACAGCTGACTATGACTTCCTTCTGTTGTTAAAGGATTTAGTCATAAGCTAAATTTGTAACCCTGTTAATCTTAAAGACCTATCATTTTCCCTAGTAAATGCTCCATTGTTTGGAATAAGTATTTTAGAGATATAAAAACTGGAATAACCTAGTCCAAAATAATTTTGTAGTCAGATTTCATCCAGAATGAATGTTAGCCCTAAGAAAAATCAGCAGAGGACAGAAACTGGACCTGCTTGGACAGTATTTCACAAAATATAGTTCTCATTCCTTTTTACAAATAAAAAATACAATAAAAATTAATGAAGGTTAGAAAAACTATTCCCACTCAGATTTTCCCTCTCTCTTCCTTTTCCATCCCATTCCTTAAATAAAATAATGTATATGTTTATTTTATTAATAGATAGACATTAAGTGATTTTTTTTTTTTAAGAAAAATTTCATGAAAACGTGAAGTTCAAGTAATGAAAGAGGAGAACTCTGTAATGGCAGCCATGTGTGAACAGAATGGCAGGAGTTTCAAAGCATAAAGTTTTCCTTGGTCTGGGCATTTAAAATAGATGCCACAGGACAAGGACATTTAGTTCCTCATGCGTTATAGTGAGTTCTCAGCTTTATTACTGCAGCATATTAACTTGTCCAGTTTTAGCCATTATCTCCTTACAAAAAGCCTTTGATGATGGGCAGAAAGCAGGCTCACCTGTAGAACAGAGTGGCATTTCTGAGATAAAAACATGCTGAAACTAAATCTGTAAAATACCATTGAACTGTAGCTGTTTCCATAATTGGAGCAAAGTGTGAGGTGAACATCTCCCTTATGCAATTTTCCTATTGATCAAACCCAGGATTCTAGGAATATATGTGAAAGATTGCTTTCAAACTATAGATCACTAAAAATAATTGATTCCCAAAGAAGAAATGAACTCCATGGTTCCAGTTTATGCAATTTCTGATTCTTGGTATAATTGTTAAGTTTTACTTCTTGATCAATAAATTAAGCTAGGAAAAGTTGTAACACAGTTGGAGGAAGAAGTTTTAGGCAGTGAGCAGTTCTCTTTTGAAAATAACCCATCTTCGTCCCCTGTACAAAAGAGGATAGGAGAAGGACAGGATTAATCTGATTATTCTTCTCTCTTCAAAGCCTTTAAAAGATAAATAATTAGAAATGCAAAATTTTATCTGTACAGGGAATGTGTACGATGGGAGGCAGTGAGTCCAAATCCATAAAGCGTTATGAGGTAAATATTGGACTGTCACTGGAGTTGATGTGGTGTTCACAATACTTTCATTTAATTGTGCATACACTTCATTAGGTTAGACATTACAAATGGCCCAAATCCCATGACCAGAAATATTAAGGAACAAATAGATACATTCAGAGTGGATGAACTCACAAGGAAAAAGTAAAGTAAATAAAAGTAAAGTAAAAAGAAAAGTAAACCAATCCACTGAGTACAAGCAACAAATGGTGAATGTGGGAGAACTAGAGAGAGAGTTAATTAAAGAGTTGAAACATGACAGGGAAGCATATACAGTATGTACAGAAAAGAGTGGGGAAAGGAAAAGAGCCCAACAGACCATCAGGGCATCAATCAAAGCATGTGGTAGCACAGGAAGCAAACAAGAGTGTTAGGAAAACCAGAGTTTCATACTGACTTAATGCATTGTTGACATTAAGCTGCTAAAAATGGTGAATAATGGAGTTGAAAATATATTTCAATCAGGACTGACGGAAATAACCACAGATATGGTTAAATGAATGTGGTAAAAAAAAGCAGTACAAGGGGACACTACTTCTGAACCACTGATGTTAAACTTTGAAGTGAGAAGTAAGATGGTAAAAAGAATAGTGTAGCACTATTTAGTGACTTTTAGAAGTAAAATAACATACAGTGTTTTCTGTTTATGAACTAGCCATGGAAAATAGAAACTTATTTGTACAGAATAAAGCTTTCATTTCACTAGTTTTCTGCCTTGTTGCATCTGTAAATATTTCTTTGTTTCCCAAAAACAATCAAACACAAATAGGTTCATAAAGAATGGCACTAATTACCTTTAAAGTTAATTTTTAAGGGAGATAAGGATAATCCTTATTCCTAGTATAAAGTAATCATATTTTCATGCTACTCAGGAAACTCAGGTGACTAAAACCAGGAATTGAACAAAAGGACTGTAATATGGGCTAAATAAGAAACTATACATGTGCCGGACATTGTTAGCAAATGCAATTTGTCTTAACAGATAATTTACAGGGACATGGTCTGTCCTGGTTGCAGAAAGGGGTAGGGCCTAGAACCGTGTGGGCATGGCTAAACTGCTATTCTATACCATCTACATCATTGCTGGGGATGCAGGCTCAGGGGAAGAAAAATGTGACTCTACACCACAAGTGCATCATTTTGTTCCCTTTCTTCCTCAGGGAAGTTAGCAGGACCAACACTGAAGTCTCTGTTCCTCTCCCACTGCTGCCCATCCCTTCTCAGCTCACAGAAGAACATGGCTGAGACCAAGCAGAGCTGAGTGGAGCTGCAGGGAGCCGAGCCCCGAGGAGCAGAGCAGTCGCAATGCAGATAATCTGTTTTTCTTGGGGGGGGAGGGGGGGGTTTCTTTGTTGTTTTTGTTGTCTCAGGCTCAGGGAAGGGGAATGCCAACTGCAGAGAGCACTCACCATCTTTGTTGGTCTCGGGAATAACTGTGTGGCACTGCTGAAGTGCAGGAATGGCCACTATCTTGGCTTTTGTCTTGTCGGCCATGCAGAACTGAGCCAAGGTGGTGAACTCCTTTTTGTCTGTAAATCATCTTCTCTTTTGTTATTAATATTGTTGCTTCTACTGGGCATTTCTTACTCCATTTCTGTTTGTTCTCAGTAAATTATCATCTCAAGCCATGATCTCCGTCTTTGTCCCTCTCTCACCGGATGGAGGGCATGGGGAAGGGGAAGGGGAAGGGGAGCAGCTTCTTTTAATTCCCAGCTGGTTTTAAACCACCTCATGGTCCAATTCTGGTATTTACTGCAATCAAATTTTCTACTATAATGCTCAATTTTACTGCTAAAGTAAGATTACGTTTCTTAGCTGACACAGGACTTTTAGCAAGTGCCATCAACACAGCCCTGTAAGCCTCTCTATTTATTTGTGTAGGAAAATCTGTAGACAAGTTGAAATTGTCAAGGCATCTGAAGTTAGCTTGTTTATAGAGAAGACCACAATTACAGAGGAAGTGTTAGTACTGTCCTACATCCTTCTGATGGATGCATCAGAAATTACCGAGCACTGCTGCAAGCTAGTGCTGGTGAATTTCGTATCTGGTGGGTGACAAAGAACTCTCTAGTTTTGTCTTTAACCTGCAGCTGTAGTATTTTGAGCAGTGATGTCAGCTGATCACACAGGATAAACAACCTTGCAATTGCCTGGGCCTTGCTTCTTGGAGGACAGTCACTGGTGATTTCTTTTTTTCCTTGAAATATTTTAAGACTATTTCCTCAGTATCTCTGGGGATTATTTGCCTCAGTTTTTTTCATGTGCAATACTGCTTTTGGTATCTGCTATATTCTAAACCACCCCATCCAGCCTCACAATAACACTGTAAGCAAAAGGGAAGAGTTTGTAGGGATAATCATATCTTTTTTGTTACTAATATAATTTTATTTCCGGTATATAATGGTGCCAGAAATCAAGTTTTGGACTCTTAAGTATCATCAAGAAACTGGAAAAATGGGAAAAACATATGAAGATCACTTTTGCAAGTGTTCTTTTTGCTTTTCAGGGGCAAGGATAACTGTTTTCAGGAAAAACAAAAGTCTCTGTGCACAAGAATGGATTTAGATGAATCTTATGTAAAAATGAAGTGGTGGATGCCAGGCAGAATGATTACCTGATTTTGTACCTCTGCCCTATCAGAGAACTCTCTGTGCAGGAAGAGCAGAAAAGAATCATGGACGCTGTGGCTGGCAGATAAGACTTTATTTTCCAGTGTGTTGCTTCAACAAAATGTAACTGCCATTCTTCAGTGAATTTAAATGAGAATGAACATATGAACCTTTATAGGTCCCAGTAAGCTGTAGCCTGTTGCTGCTACTGCACTTTGAATCTTCTGTGAATATGCACAGTATGGAAAGAACATTTTATAAACTTAGAAAAAAATCCAGAGAGAGGGATTAGAGGCTGTGACATATGAGAAGAAATTAAGACAATTTAATATACTATGCTGCTGCTGGAAGGAAAGACTATAAAGAGTGATATGACTGCATACAAATACCTCAGAGGTAAAGAATGAGCATTACAGGGGTTGTTATAACTTTATTTACTGTAGCGTCTCTTCTACCATCAACATAGATGATTAACTCTGAGAAATATAAACTGAATAGAAAAAAAATCAGAAAAAAAATGTGGAAATTGAATACACTGCAGAGGAATATTTAGGTAATATTTTAGGAAATAACTTTAAAGGGTAAGGCTTTTAATGCTTCATCTTGCACCATTATTATCTTTGGGGACCTAAAAAGTGACTTGAATAAAAAATTAAGATAGGGCCCTTCAGGCAATAGTCTGAGCAAGACAAAGAAGCAGTTAGTATGTGAAATTCACTTGCATTAAAGATATTTTTTAAGACCTGTGTGTAAGGGAATATCAGAGAAAGGATTAGAATGGGAAATCCTTATTTTTCTGTAAGGTCTATGCTAGCTGACCTCAAAGGTTTCCAAACTGACTTTCACCAAGTATTTCAAAAGTGTCCGGCAAGGGTTTCTCTCTTCTGGAGAGCGAGCAAATCAGTTACTCCTTATATTCTATATGTTATGGGTGCTACAAGATGTTGATGCTGTCTCCTGTCAGATGTGTCCCAGGTGAAGGAGGCTTCTTGTTACAACTTAACTGTAGTTAGTGCACAACAAGAATAAAGCTATTGATATATTAAACTCCACATGGCTGAAAAATGGCTTGTTTCTATAAATATTACTGTGTGACAGACCATTTTCCTGTAGGTGTTTTCACAGCCTTAGGTGTTTCTACACCCTAAATGCCCGCTACAGAACAATAAAGCTGCTGCACAAGGGTACACTATCAAGAAACAAGTGAAAATATACACAGTTTAAATAGGCTGTTTTCCTTGTGACAACAATTTCATTTGAAACATTTGTTTATTTTGCATTCTATACTGTTCTCATAAACTGTCATAATTTCAGAGCACAGCCTATAATTTCATTGAAATAACTCTAGTTATTTATGGTGGAAAACTGGTTTGAATAATAGCCAAACTACAGTAAGACTGAGTTCTCCAAACATACTTAATGCTGACCCTTCTTGTGATTTAGTGGAAGTTTTGGGTGGCATTAGATGTATTGGTAGTTTCTAATATAATGTGCAGTTGTGGAAATTGTTATCTGTGGGTGCTGTGGTTGCTAAGAGCTTACACATTTCATAGGGAGATTGGAAAAATTAATGGAATAGAAATCTACTGTAGGTTATTAAATACTGACAAACCATTTCTGGAAGAGGAAGTTCCTAAGCTGCACATTATTCAAAGCTAATGTAGTTCTCGGTAGAAGTGTCCTTGCCTTCATTTTACACTTGACTCTAGACATTCGTTTTGGTCATTGTCTGAGAACAGATTTCATGCTAGGTGTAGTGAGTATGGCTGCTGTCATGAGTGAAGAACTTTCATCAATAAAAGCTACTCACTTTGGACTTTGTGTATGCCTGCAGCTCTCAGATATTTATCTGCCTAACTCTGTGTACGATTCTGTTTCAGTCCTTACATTGTAGGGTGTCTTGAGAGCTCTTACATTAACAAGTGGGAGACTGATTTTATAGTGTATGCACAAACAGAACCTGATGGATGACCCATTTAGTAGGGCAGGGTGTTAAAATGCACTGAATATTTTCCTTCTGTGATGAAAATAATTCTGTGTGAACAACTCTTATCTGTGTACAATTTTGATGAATGCTCAAATGCTTCTGTCTCAGGATCTGTACTGTAATGTTTTCTGTGTCCGTGGCTATTATATGAACAGTGCTGCATTTACTTTCCTTTGGAATCTTTGGAAAACAAAAGTTAGCATTCAGGAGAAAGTTAGCGCTATGAAATCTAGTCAGGTGCCACTCAGATTAGATAAAACAATATATGCCCTTCCTGAAACTTACAGAAGAAAAAGAAGAAGACATAGTGCTGCAAAATAATACTGACAATAGTCTATGAACAGGTAACATATAAATAGACTACACAGTGGTACAAGAAAAGGCAACTGCTTCATCAGATTTCTTCACTGGAAACAATTTGACTGCCAGCTGAACAGTGTTATCCCATAGACATATCACATTATTTACACTTCTCTAGGAAGAATATACCCTCTCATTGACCTTCATGCAGTTCTGTGTCCATTAATGATTTCCTTTGGGCTTTGTCAAGGGACATGCATTGCTTCTGCATTTGAGATCAAATAGAAAAGGGACAATTTCCTATTTAATATTATTTCTTAATTCTTAGATATCTTTATGCATTTTTTCCGAACACTTTCAGAATGAAGTCCCATTCAAAGCAGATGTTTGTTCTGCTGACTCTTCCTCAAAATTACATAACCATTCTTAAAAATATTTGCAATCACATAACACCAAACGTGAAAAGAGATTCCTAAGAATAGTTCCTTTAGCTGCAAATTAAAGCTTTCTAAAGCTGGTATCGCAGTGAAAAGCTCTCTTGAGCCTAGTTCTATTATTCTTGCACTGAGCAGCACCTTACTCTATGAGCAAATCCATATGATTTCTTTTCACCTTTGTGTTCTCTGTTTCATACTTATTAAATTGACTAAACTCGGTCTGTAATGATGAAGTGTTTTTTCAGAGCAAGGTTTGCTGTAGGTTCTTTGTTAGAGATCATTTCATTTGACCTGCAAAACCTGGAAAGGAATTAAAATATGTTTAGTAGGTTATGTTGCATGTTTAAATATAACTTGCATATATTAAGTTATAACACTTAAATTGCGTAGAATCACAGAACCATAGGATCAGGAAGGACCTGTAGTATATTACCTAGTCTATCTTTAGGCCTAAGTATCATCTGCTTTATATTATCACTTTCAGGTTGCGGGGGGACAACCCGGTGTATTGAGACCTTCCTAGAGAAAGCGTCCCGCCAGGGAAAGGCTTTTCCAGAGGCTTTAGCAACTTCCCCTGACAACAGGTGATTTCAGCAAGTGTAGCAACTCCTCTGCTACAAGTGATATCAGCTCTTGTGATTCAGCTCTTTCTGAAATCACCCCAGCAGAACTCGGGAACAGAGAGACAGGAGCCTGGTATGGCAATTCCACAGAATCAGCCTTTATTGTCCAGCAGCCCCACTGAAGGGGAGGCCAGGGACCAGAGCTCCCTGTCAGGGGTCAGAGCAGGGGGTTATATGGGGAAGGCAGGGGGTGGGGTAGAAACCAATCAGCCAACAGGGTACAAGCGGTTACCATAAAGAAGCAAGGCATGCTGGCAGTGGCTCTTTTTGTCACCATGACCTGAGGAAGGTTGCTTATCTCTGGGGAGAGTCTTTTGGGCCTCAGGGCTCCCTCCTCCAAGGGAGTGCAGAGGGCTCCTGTGCCAAGGGCCCACAGCCCTTCACGTTATGTATTTCATTATTAACACACATCTGATTAGACTTTTCCTTAAGATGCCCATTTTCTGAGGTTCTCATGATGCCCTAAGGTGATGTACCACTAGTCTTACCAGTTTTTATCTCTAAGTGAATTATTATTCTAGATATCAGTTTATGTCAGTTTTTTCTTGTCCAAACTGTCAAGAACACCAAGGTCTGAGGACACCCTTTAAAACACTTCTAATGTGTATTCGAGGAGTATTAAATCTCCACTACCACCCCCATTTTACAGGTCATACTCTCCTTTGAATTCTCTTTAAACTGAAAATAAAAATGCAAAGCTTTCAGTCTTCCTCATTGCTCATGTTTTCCAGAACTCTGATCTTTCTTCTGAAGACTATTCTATTAATCTCCGCCTTTATTGACACAGAAAGCCAAAACTAAACAGAGGTTAATGCAGTGCTGAATAATGGAGAAGGACTACCTACAAGATACACTTTGCTCAGACAGCCTGATATGGAATTTCTGTGTTTCAGAAAAGTGTGCTATTTCAGCCTGTAATATTTTATATATGCATTTTATAGATTTTGAGGAACATCATAAAATAATAAAGCCATTAGGTGAAAAATACATGTCATTTTATATGACACTGTCTTCATTATTAAGTCAGATGCTTTGCCCAGTCCTGAGGATGTTCTGGCCAATTTATACTCTCAGCCCCTTCCACTGTGTTCACACTCAATACTTAAGAGAGTAATACAAGATTCAGAGTGATTATTTTGTCAATTATGGCACTTGAGCACCACAGAGGTAATAAAATGCTGTACAGAGATCAATTTATGGACAAGAAATAGACAGGTGGAAGTTCAGCCCAACAAAAGGCGGGTTAAAAATGGGCAGTGAAGCATATTGAAGAGTTTGTATGGCACTCACGTCCTTTTAAAAAGATTTATAACTATGACAACATTATTTTAGAATGTTCTCATTATTTTTTCTGTTTTTTAAAAGTGTTTTACATCTCTTCTAATTTCAGATTTCTGTAAATTGGACATCTAATTTCAAATTATATACTTTTGGCTTTTTAATTAACAATGGGCAGATCAAAGCACCTGTGGGGATCAATTTAATTATTCTACAACACCATCTTAAGGGAACTTGAAAGTACCTGTTTCTCCACATAATCTAAACCCATGGCAATCTCATACAGCCTGTCTTGGCCTTAGACAACATACCTTGAGATAGTTGTGTGAGATGAAGCCAATTCAAAATTTCAGGGCAATCAAATTAAGTGATTTTAAACAACCCATAGCCTCAACTACTGACATGACAGAGGGCAGTTTTTACTTAGAATTGTGACTTGAAGAAGTTAAATTACATTTGGCATTCTGTTACATACAGTCTTTTCGATACAGATACAGTCGTATCAGATAATTAACAATATTAACGTCCTAGTCTTGTAAATTTAGATCAGTGAACTGAGACAAAGAGTAAAAAACAATTTAACTCTCTTGTGTTAAGAGATCAATCTACCAAAATACCACGTATATTTGTCATGGCACTTTAATGGCCTTTGGTGGACTTGAAGTACCAGAAGAATAAGATATTATTTGAGATGAGGCTTGAAGTTCATGCTTGAACTTCAGTAAATAGCACTTCTTTGAGTACCAGTCTGCTGTTTGTAGATCACTGCGACAGAATGATTGGAAATGTATCATCTTTGCTGCTTTGAAGTCTTAATGTCATCCTCTTTCCTTTATGTCATTAAATATAGATATTGCAGAAGGTTACAGCCCTTTGTGATATCTTATCTGAAAAAGTGTTTTTCAGCTGGGGAACTGTTTATGAACATATTTGGACAATGCATTTACATTTTATTTCATGGTAAGTTTAGCAATGATACATAATTATACTAAACAGAGTAAAACCTGATAGTGAAGAAAAATAGGATCAAAGGTTTGAAAGAAACTATAATTCAAACTCTATCACAAGATTTAACAATTCCTTCACTCTTTTGGCATAGTAAAGGATGAGAATTTTGTCATATTTTCCAACTCAATCTGGGAAGTACTAAGCAATCAGATCTGACAGGAAATGTCTGATTTCAGTTTGAAAGAAGGGTTCTGGAAAAAAACCCCACATATTAAGCAACACACATAAGTATACATAATTTATGGAAAGAAAATCTGAAAGTGTTATTTAAAAATATTTCATGACATGTTTTTTTATTATTAATATAAATTTTCCTCAGAATAGAATGATAATTAAAACTTAAGATTGAAAACCAGTAATAAATCCAAGGTAAAAAGTAATAAGAAACAAGCTAAGAATAGTAATATGACTAAAGATTATAACTATGTGAGGAAATAGGCAGTTTAATTTCTGCCAGGCAGTTTTATTAGCCTAAGTCTTGCCTTTGGCTATGAAATTAGTTATATATGATGATTTCAGCTATTGACTTTGACTGGTAAATATGCTTCACTTATTCTTTGAGGGGAAGAAGAAACAGCTGTCCTCCAATATTAATTGTTTTCAGTTATTCCATATCTGTGAAATACAGCCTAAGCTTTCCCACTCATAAATTAGTCTCTGTATTCCTTTCATAGAGACCCAATCACTCTTATGGTTTTAGTTTATTTTCTTTCAGAAGGCAGAAATAAACCCAGGGCGTCTGCCTTAGAATCCCTGAACTCCGTGATTTGTGTCCCCTGGCATTAAACACTAATGGAAAATCATCGCAATTTTGTATTAAAAAGTAATAAACTTTATTCCAGTTTAAATTATTGCTATCTGACACTGATAATTAAGCTCTCAAAGAGAATCAAAAATCTTATAGAAAATAATATTTCATGTACTTAAGCATGCTGCTGCTCATTGCATTTAAACAACAATTTACAAAGTACTTTAATTGAATGGAAGTTACTGTCAGCCCAGAAATTTGTTTTTATCTCTTCTAAGATGATTCTGACCAGAATCCATGGAACATACACTAGCATTTTGATTTTATAGATTTTGAATTTGTAAAAGTTCCTGCCCATCCTCCTGAGAATTTCCTCTGGGTTGAAAACGTGAAGCTGGAAAATCTTTAAGAGTTTCCTGTGCACGACTAACATGACAGCCACAGGAAATGCACTCTTTAGGAGGGCAGACCCCATAATGAGACATTTTGGTTTTAACCTAAGTGTCTCAGTTCCGCAGTTTTAGAGGCTTTTTTTTTTTCCAATTTTCTTATGTGCAGCTTTACAATATTCCCATTTTCCCCTCTTCTTTTTGCCCGCATAATCATTCACTTCCCCTCAAACCAATGTAACTCGACAGAAAGAGATTGAATGACTAATGCCATTGAGGGCACAGCCAGATTTTAGATGCATCAGTGAGCACCATGGCTCTGTCTATACCACTCTGAAACTGAGTACTCGCCGCGGTGCTCTCTCCGACCAGCACGCTGTCCTAGCACCAGGCAATCTTCCACCTGCCCCGGGTGCGGGGGACGGAAACTGATCACGGTGCAGGAGGGCAGGCAAAGCACCAGCTCGGGTTCGCCTTGCCCACCGATGGTAAAGGTGTGCGAAGGAGGCAGGAAAGAGGCGGAGGGACTCCTTCGAGGGGACAGGGAAGGGTTTATTGGAGCACGGAGAAAAGCCACGAAGAAAGCCCAGCAAATGAGACGGGTGTGGGCTTTTATACCCCTACATAATAGGCATGGAGAACACATAATAACCAATAAAATATCAGTTATGGGGTGTTACGAGGTGGGGGAGAAGGGATCAGAGCAAATGGAAGAAGGAGTGGGGGGAGAGGAGTAACAGGGGGCCAATTAGCTACTGAGTAACATAGAGCTTTCTGGAGAAATAACCAAATATGGAACATAAGGGGACGGGATGGCAGCACCCAATGGTCAGTGTGTTTTACACAGCCTTTTGGGTGCTCACTGTACCTTCGAGCCCTTGTGTTGTGGAGGCATCAAACCACTGGACCTGTTGGTCTGCTTGGTCCAGCTGACCATGGCTCTGGCCATGGCTCACTGCAGCAAGATGGGCTGTCAGTTCTTGGCTCTGCTTGTTTCCTGCCTAAAGATATTTGCTAGATATCTGTGATGATATGATAGTGTATTATCTACCAGCAAGCCCGGCCCAAGCCCAGGGCTGACATCCTGCTGGCCTCAGTCTGTCCCCAACCTTGGGGAAGTCCCTGGGAGTGCTCCTAGCTGCCCCGCGGCTGCCCTGAAGCTGGCTGGCATGGTGGGATGGGTCCTGGCTGCCAGAACCTGCCCTGACATCCCTGGGGAGTTCCTGCTTCTCCTAGCCCCAGGGAGTTACTGGCCTGTGCTGCATGCGGAGGTATTTTACTCTTTTTCATAAAATAAAAACTCAGTCAAGATCCGGTCTTGACCAACTGCCTGTCTCCGAGGTCAAAGATTAAAGATGCCTTAAAGATACTCAGAGCAGAGTGGGCAGCCTACATAAGTCAGCCTGCATATGTACAATATACACAGGGTGCATCAGAGATGTGGATGTACACAGGAATACCAATGAGGGCCATGCAGGCTGCTCTGACTGCAATTACACTCTTCAAATACACAGTCCTTTCTACTTGCTATTTTCGTATTGCAAATGCATGAAGATCTTCAGAGTAAATCTGTTTTAATTTCAAATACTTATTCCGTTATCCACACAAAAAAAAGTCCATTAAAAAAAGTAAATAGATTACCTCCAAACATACAAAGTCTTAATCAGTGAGAAATAAATATTCTGTTGTTTAAATTACTAGTCTTAATGTTTACATGTTAAAATAAAAGAAAAAAACCTGCTAAGATGCTCCAGCAATATCCAGCTTTTATTCGTACAGGTTTGTGCAGATTTGATCAGTGTTGTTAAAAAGAGGATAAATTTCACTCTTTTCTTTATTTCTGAAATTTTACTGCTTTGTTGCACCTTTTGAATGCATGCAGAACTTCAACTTTTTAGCATAAATATCCACTTTCTAAGGAGAATTTCCAATAAGTCTACCTTTAGCTCCAAATTATAAAACCCTTATGCAAGATTTTCAAAGATCAGAGACTAAACTCTGAAAATATTTGCTCTGCAGAATGAGATTCAGTATTGTCCTCCAACATGTAAGGAAAAAGATCACAAATTCAAATAATGTTTTGAAAATTTCAGATATATAAAGCTATATGCCTTTTTTCAATAACAAAATTTGTCATTTGGTTTTACAACAAGATATCAAAGTGAAGTCATGCTGCAGAAACAAGCTGAGTCATTAACATAACAGCCATTATGGAATAATAAAGTTGTTTTTGTCTGGTTAATGTCACAGGTATTCCAGCATGGAGTCACAAAATGTAATTCAGTGTATAACTGTTCTATTTGTTTTATTTGTTTCCCGCTTCCTAAATATCTCTTCTTCTGCACTGGAAACAAGAAACAAAATCATGAACTTATTTTCAGATATTTTCACAGCTACCTATGAAAATAATTATGTTTTTTTCTAGTGTGTTTAAATGGGCTCATTCTAACCTGAGATAGAAAGGCAGTGGTGCATCTCTGATCCTGGAAAAAATAGCAGACTCTGATTTTACTGGAAACAAAAAAAGAGGTATCACTGGTAAAATTTGAACTGTAACTTAGGGATGATCTTCCTTCACCATTTCAATGAACTTCATTTAATAAATGTAGGACATTTCACATGTGGCATCAAATAAACTTATTCTGAGTCTCAGGTCTCCACTTCAACTGTTAATAATAGGTGCAAACTTGTCTTTTCAGTCACCTAAACTGAATATCAAGCTTCCCTATATTTATTACACATCCGTTACTTACTCCATTCTAAAAATGCTCAACACTTTCCTATACGTAGGACAAAAGCGGCTTATGATTAAGCTCACTGTCTCAGAGAGACTGACCTGGCAATTCTTGCCTGTGCAAACCTCTCACTGAATAAAAACGTGTCTTTTAATGGTTTCGATGTTCTTTTGCTGCTGCTACACACTCTCACTGAGTCTTGCCCAAGCAGCAACTCAAAGCATGTTTGTTCCTAGGCACAATAGAAACATTATATCCAACTCTTGTACATTTTATTTATTTCAGACTCGACAGGTAGTCGATGGTATAACCCTATTGATTACATCCTACATGAATTCAACATTGACAAAAAAGATCATTAATACCGTATTTAGCCCGGCTCTGTGGGTTCCCGCAAGCCCACAGAACCTGGGGCATATTCGGTAATACAGTCAGGTGGCAAAGAGGCAGGAAGGAGATTCGCTTATCATCCTGCTGGATGGTTTATTCCATGTTGTACAGCCGAACTCCAAAGCAAATCTGAAACCCGATCTCCAGGGTCCCAGTTTTACCCGGGGCCAGGGAGAAAGGTGGGATTAGGGAATGGGGACCAATGGGAGAATGCCAGGGGAGTGACGAGGCTGGCAGCCAACCGGGAGGTTCAAACCGGGACAGACCATACCAAGGAACAGAGCATCCCAGGGGATGCTTCTGTTCGCCCCTACACAAAGGCATATTCACTGATCCCCACAGATCATCTCTTCCAAATATCTTGCAAGCAGCAAATAATGTCCTATGGTTCATTCTAATATGTTTTCCTTCACAGTCACCATAAGCCAAGAAATGACCTTTTCGTTACTGCTTGCCATTTGATTTCCAAATTGGAAAAAGGTATTCTAACAGAATCAAGTGTGTATTGTATTTGCTATTTAATGTCTTTTAATCTAGCTGAATTCCCCAGATTATTTCTATCACTAATAAACATGATAGTCAAATGTTTTTGACCTCTGCTGTACTGTGACTGAAGGTGACCTGTAGTACCAATCATATGAAAACTTTGCCTGTGGGCAACTAGCAAACAAGCAAAATCTTTGCAGCAAAACTGCACACCTCTTTTTAAAACTCTGACCATGCTCAGAAGTTCTAGGTAAGCACTGTGCCTCCAGCGCCGACATAATTTACGCAATTCTAGCTGATCAAAGCGAATTTGAAGCTCTACAGTTGGAGAAACCAGGATGCAACAGCCCTAGCTAAGCCTTCCTAATACCAAAAAAAATTTGCTGTTTGTTCCCTTGTCCTTCTTTCCAACAATCCAGACTAGTTTGGTGCCAAAGCCATAACTTTGTGTCTTTTTATCTGGCCCTTTCTTAGAAAAATTTAGCAGACTTCCCCATGTGATGACCTGCACTTGGGCACTGGTTTCTTTACATATACACTATTCATGCAGAAACTTTGTGGTTAGATACCAAAATCATGAGTGCATCTGAAGAAAAAAAATTCTGTTTTTATTTCTAAAACTCAAAGCATAGGGAAAAAAACCCCTCTTTTGCAGTTCTCAGCAATCAGCATTTCTTTGAAGTTTCTGCTTTAGTGTGTGACATTGCAAAGATTTTTCTGTAAGATTGGTGGAAGATTAAATCACAGATTGGACAGCATCTTTCTTTGAAGTTGTATGACTAGGTGATCTATTCATGAATGCCTAACAGGTAAGATTTTGATAGGTTGATTTTTATATCATGTGCCACCTGAGCAGCTTCTGTAGTGACCAGCTGCTGATTGAGAAAAGGCTTGGCAGAACATACCAGAGTGGAATGAATCACAGAAATCTCCTTACAAAGTAACAATGTATGTTCTGCTATCACCTTCCTACAGACTCGCCTGAAGTTAAAGATGATAGTGGTGTATTCCTGCAAAAGATACACCACAGAGTTCACAGGCACTGTGGTATCACCCTCCTATATCTTACTGTTCTTAGTGTTCAGTCTGAAACCTTGACTATACACTTAGTAAAATATACTGGTGAAAAGACAAGCAATATGGAACAAAGATATCTTTTATTTGCAGAGGATTTTTGGTTACTGTTAAACATACTGTACTGGAAAAAATGTGGGTTTGACCATGGGAGAGCTTTACCCTTGCAAAGGAGGAGTGCATTCAGTTTGTTTCAGCAAGCTGCTCTGTGATAGATGTAGCAGAAAATATAACAGTGTAATGGCCCCTCTTGTAACTTCATATCTGCAATTTGATTATAGCACTTCTAAGTCTTAAAATAATACATGCAGTTGACTTTATCATAGTGCTATTGGTCCATGCTATACTTCATTCCCTAGGGTAGAGCAATAAAAAACAAATATTGAATTTTAAATACAAGACAAATACCATATAAATTAACTTGAAACAAATAATAACTAACAGTTATATGACATTTTTTTTTCCTAGAGGTTCTCAAAGCAGACCAGAACTCTAACAACTCTCTAATTAACTTAGAAAGAAACTAGGAAAGCCAACTTTATTGTGCTCTGAAACTGTGCATCTTCTCAAAAGAACAAAAAATTTTCTTTGCACAACTTCCTGTTTCAAAAAGAGCTGCAAGGAATTCTGATGGATTCTCAGACTGCAGCTTTATGTAAATGTACATAAGTAAGCAAATAAATGTATAAATAAATAAGATTATGCCAGTGCATTTCAAGTTTCAAAAATGAAAAGTATTTTTCTGCATCTACATCAGATGTAGGAACATCATTGGAACATCAGGTTTATGCAGAATTTAATTCTTTGTATGACATACATCTATAAATGTTAGACACAACTCCTCGGAAAATACATCTGAAATTGTTATTTCTGGCTGCAGGGATGGATGAGAGTAATTCAGATGAAGGTGTGCCACTGATGAATTAGCACAGCCACACTGTACATTTTGATCTTCAGAGGCAATTCAAGTATGGATCAGCTCAAATTGAGGTATCTCACTGTATCAGCACATAGCAGAAAAATTTGCACAACAGGCAAATTCATTCGAATGCCAATAGCAGTAATAAAAAACAGTGAGATAATTTTAATGATCTTAGGAATTTCCAATAGATATACACTACAGGAGTGGAAGAGATTCTAAGAAGCAGGAAGATAATGATAAGAGAATTCAAAAATATGTTATACCTAAGAAGTCGTCCTTCTGTGCTGAAAGAGACAAATTCTTATTCCATGCTAGGCATTGGATTCGTAACTAATACGGTTCCTGTAGGCCATCCCATTGCTATTATTTCTGTATAACTGAGACCAGTTATGCAATTGATCATTAAAATAATACTACAATCCTTATATTGATGCGTTAACAAGTTAATTTTTTTTCAGAGATGTCAATGTATTCTCTAAGTTGTTTTAGGGAAAAAAGCTTTCCAGCATCTTCATTGTGTTTGCTTTCTATCTGAAAAAGAAGGTAAAATATAAAATCCATTTTCTAAAAAAATTATTTGTCAGCAATTTTTTTCCTCACATAGCCAATCAACTAAATCCAAGAAAACAGAATTTAAAAAATCTAACATTCCAACTGAAGTGTACCTCATTAGGGGTTGAATTCATACTAAGACACATAAATATCCACTACATATTAAAATATATGAATAATTAGCTGGTATTTAAAGGGCATTTAAAAATAGTGGACATGAATATTTAAAATTATTTCTGATGAGATTTGGAGGTGGAAAACAGCCTTGAAAACTAGAATAGTACTTTGAAGGCATGACTATGCATCTTGTCTTCAAAAGAGGGCTTGATTAGGGTGTAATAATAAAACATGGAACCGCATAGCAAACAAAGAAAAGAAACAAAATCTTGAACAACTGTTCCCAAATGATCATCATGAAACCTACGCATTGAATGAGTCAGGGGTCTTGAGAAACAGAATCACATTTTTATTATATCATTAAACCTCAGTACACATAAAAGAAACCGAAAGTTTTCAATTTTTTTTCCAATTTCTGGCTTAGACTTTTCATCTCCAGTAAGACACATCCTCGATAAGTTTTAGGGTATACTACTGTGATTTAGATTTCTTCTATCAAACACCTACACATTATTGCTATCATACAGAACCACCTGCAACATCCTACTTCTACAGAGCCTTATGGGGCTTTCAATATTTAGTTTTTCATTGTATGCTGAACTGGTGAATACTAAGTTTGAGGAATATTTTCTGGATCATCATAATATTTTTTAAAACTAATTTATTTTGGTATATTTACCACCATTTTCTGTTTGCTTTCCTCAAATAGTCACTTGGCTGAGCTTAGTTACAAGGTTATTCACAGGCTCTATTAAAACAGCCTTACTGTATTTTTCAGCAGGATTTTGAGCCTTAGATCAGACATAACATTCAACCAGTTATGGATCTAATATAACATGACTGCAGCCAACTAAACTAAAGAATACAACTTATACTTGAAAGAATAACCCGCTGAGTCAAATCTATTTGTAAAGACAGTAAAATGACTGAATAAAACCTTATGTTTGAGAGACTAGATGAATCTACAGATATGTGAAAAAAAGATGCATGAGGAATTTTCAATGTCTCTACAGAGGTCTGGTTATGCAAGTTTACAGAACCATAGAAACATAGAATGGTTTGGGTTGGAAGGGACCTTAAATATCACCTAGTTCCAAACCCTCTTTCGTGGGCAGGGACACCTTCCACTAGACCAGGCTGCTCCAAGCCCCATCCAGCCTGGCCTTGAAGCCTTATCATAAGCACAGTATTTATTTAACCCCTTGTATATCTCAAATGAAAGTCATTTGGCTTTGTTTACATAGCTGAACTTAAATATTTTTTAAATACTGGTGACTTCTTTTTAGTGACAGGCTAGTGTCATTATTATGGCAGAGTTAGGAGAACTCCTGACAGAAAAGACTTGCAAAGTTCTCAGCAATTTTTTTAAAACCATCTGTTTCCATTTCCCTGTACATGGTATCTTCATTGTCTTGGAAACAACATGTGAACTGTGAACAATTTTCTATATGGATTCAAAATCTGTGCTGCTCTGTTCAAGCTGCGTTACAGGAATCATTCATCTGAAAGATGCTTGAAATTACGGATTTTTTAAAATTGATTTTTGCCCCCAAAGCCTCATCCCTTTTTACATTATTACTCATTTATATACGTGTGCCAACGCACGCATATTTTCAGCCAGAGGACTTTTACAACACATGCCTGTACATGTTTTCAAATTAAACTGTCATTCTCATAAGGAAGTCAATGACAACAAAGGAATTAACTGATGATGAACAATATTTTGATAATCTATCCTTTGTTTATCTGTTTTCTGAAAAATCTGTGCCTGTTTGCAGTCAGGCAAGCATATTTTAAAATGCTTCATATGTATAAATACTTATACAACAATTACGCTTCCAGGTCTTATGCCTCAGGCTACAGATGTCCCTCTGAAGTTTAAAGCTGTATGTCAACATAATAAACCTCCCTCCTGTCACTCAAAGCTTTAGCTCTCTTTAGGAACTTGAAAATATGGTGTCTAATTTCAGAATGAAATGAAGATAATGTAGTCAAAAAACCTCTTCAGACAGCTGGACTTTAACTAGCAAAAGAAAAAATACCCATCAGTTTCAGCAATATCCACTGCTTCAACAATGAGGTGAGGCAAGGGCATTAATAATATTCCAAGGGCTTTTCTTGGATTTGTTTTATTCATCACATTTTGCATAATCCTTCTTCATCTAATACAGTATTGGATAACTGATAAAAAAGAGGAAAAAATTTCTTTTCTAAAATGTTTTTCCAACTTATTCTTTAGTATATAGCTTTCCTTGGAAAACCCTACTTTTTACATATCAGTACATTCCCATAACTTCAGTGGCTTGTCCTGTCTGGCATTCTTGCACCAGGGTTTCTGTAAATGAAGAGATGTATATAAAGCTGTAAGTGGAAATGTTATATAAGTATATAATTTTAAATTGCACCAATAAATATAATTTCCATTTGTACATGTGTATATTGTACCTATAAATATTTATGTATCGATCTTTGAACAACATAGAATTGAAAGAAATTCCTTGCAGTCTTTGAGTTCTGGTCTATATGTCTTGTTCTTTCATCTGAGGTGGCAGAAGTAGACAATTTTCTTATGAACTGGATGCAGTTTTGCCGGGATTATCTGCAGTTTTAGACTCTCACAAATAGGTGGCACTAATGAATTCTTTATTTGCAGTAATTCCTATGTTCCTAGCTAGGAAAGTAAAAGTGCTTTGTGTCCTCTGACACACTCCGTATTGACCTTTGCTACCAATAGCAAATTTGAACTTAGTTATGGGGGCTGAAACAGATAAAGAAAATCCTGTTTTTCACTTCCATGACATAAATAACTTCTACTGAATGTAACAGGAGTTACTCTTGAGTTTAGGAGAAGGCTGCCTATGTGCTGCATTAAAATAAATGCATTGCTCTTTAATATAAAACATGTCTAGAGTGACATAATGTATTGACAGTTCCTATGTAAGACCCGATTAAACTAGTTGGACCTGAAATATTACCTGGCATGCTAGAAATGTCAAATAAAAATTACGTTGAAATACGAATTTGAATCATATTCCCTGCAGGTTTACACTGGGGTAACATTCCTAGTGTCAATGTAATTAGGGGTGTTTTTCAAATTCAGCCATCAAAAACTCTGGTTTATTAGCATTTTCTGAACAAGATGCTTCCACAGATATTGTTAGGTCCCCTGGCAGTTTATCAAAACTCTTTGGTGCTTCCAGAGAGGGAATCTGACCCCTCTCCATGCATTGCATGTGCACACCTGTAGGCAGGTGGGTATGTGTGCACATGCACAATACATGTGCATGTATTTGTAGGTACTGAATGAAGTTATATCTGCAGAAATCTTGTTTTATTTAGTTTTGTAATGCAATTATAATGAAATTGTCCTGTGTGCATAATAGTATGACTAGGTCCTCATAGACAAGGAAACTATGAGAATTTGAAGATTCTTGTGAATCCAACCCTGTACTTTAGAAGTTTTGATACTTTGGAGGGTATGACAGAAAATATATTTAATCTAAGGAAAAGGACGACCTCCAAACTTTTTTGGAAACAAGTGTAATCCCTAGTAAAAATAGCACAGAGCTTTCAGTACCATTCTAAATTTTAAAAATTAATTTGGCAGTTAGCCTTATGCTTGATAGATTAGGGATTTTAAACCGAGATAAGCTTCCAGAGATATTATTTTATGAAAAAGAAAAAAGCAAAAAAAGGAGTTAAGCAAGACATTAGAATACTGCGTGCACACAGCCTGCATTAATGTGAATGCCTTACGCACGGCAGCTGAAGGAACACAAGGAAACAGCATCAATCAATCAGAAAAATAATTCTCTATGGGCCTTCCATACTATAATGAAGGTGGGAGAAATACACATTACTCTCTCTTTTGATAACCTAAGGTTCTAAATGATGTCCACACATCAAGCACTTTTTGTGTCACTTTGAGTTTGAAGATAGCAGGCAAGCTCTGGTCATGTCCGTAAAACAGATGTCTACAGATAGGTGCTCTCACCTTCTAAAATAAGATGACAGATTTCAAAATATCCATTGAAATTTAATCACTTGTGTGGTAGTTGACTTTGTCTGTATGCTAGGTGGTCACCAAACCATGCTGTCACTCCTCTCTCAACTGGGCAGGAAAGAGAAAATATGATGGAATGTTCATAGGTTGAGATTAGAGCAGGGAGACATCACTCAACAATTACTATAACAGACAAAACAGATTTGACTTGAGGAAATTAATTCAATTTATTGCCAATCACTTCAGAGTAGGATAAAGAGAAACAAGAACAAATCTTAAAAAACTTCCCCCTGCCCCACCCTTCTTCTTAACTGCTCATTTTCTCTACTTTCCCTCCTCTATCCCCTTTGATGCAGCAGGATAGGGGATGGGGAATGGGGGCTCCAGCATGGGGTCCTCCATGCGCTACTGGTGGATCTCTGCTTCACTGTGGACCCCCATCCAGGGGCACAGCTGAGTCACCATGGCTGCACCATGGGCTGCAGAGGAATAAATCTCTGCTCCAGCACCTGGAGCACAATTTCCTCCTCCTTCTTCCCTGACCTTGAGGTCTGCAGGGCTGTTGCTCTCACATATTCTCACTCCTCTCTCCTGTTGCAGTTCTGCAGCAGATTTTCCCCCTCACCTATGTGATCCTAGAAGTGCTACGACCCTTACTGATGGGTTCAGCCTTGGCCAGCAGCAGATCCTACTTGGAGCCCCCTGAGACTGGCTCTGTTGGACATGGGGGAAGCTTCTGGCAGCTTCTCACAGAAACTACCCCTGTAGTCCCTCACTATCAAAACCTTGCTATGCAAACCCAATCCACAGTTGCTTGTAACATCTCCAGAAACATGCCCATGTAGTCCAAGGAAGCATGGTTGCTGGCCCAGGCCAAAAGTGTGTCAAATCCACCTGGAAGAGATGCCAAAATTACGGTGCTTGGGCTCTGATAGTGTTAAACTTAATTCTCAAATTACTGTTTGAAACAGTGGAGCCCATACACGGTTAGGGAAAGTTTGCAGTAATATTTCAGTTACTATTGATGACAAAGTTTTGCCATGAAAATTAAAATCTGAAAAATCTATGCAGAAAAGCAGGAAGAAAAGAAAAAATAATTTCAATGTTGAGAAGTGTTCACAATGCTGTATTTTCAAATTTCCACAAAAGTGTCAGATTTTTAAATGAATGCAATAATTTGAAAGCCAATATACATAATATGAGTGATACAAGAAGCATGCCTGTGTTTTTATTGTTATATACAAAGAAACATTGATGAGGATGTAGCAGCAACAGATTATTGGGAGAAATTAATTATTTATTTAAAATTATTTTTATTATTATTTAAAATTATTACTTATTAATTTATTATTAATTAAAAACTTGCAGAAAAAGCAGAGAAAGGGTGAGTAAGTGCCATGAAAAGAGATGATAAGCAGAGGGAGAGAAGGAGGGAAGGAAGGAAGGAAGGAAGGAAGGAAGGAAGGAAGGAAGGAAGGAAGGAAGGAAGGCAGGCAATTAGGGCAGGGGCAAAGGAGAAGGATGAGAGAGAGTGTTTATATAAGTAGCTGATAAGAAGGCCATGCAGTGGAACAGGTTACTCTGAGAGTTAGGGGCTGTCTCCATCTTTGGAAATTTTCAAGATCCAACCAGACTAAGCCTTAAACAACCTTAGAACTGTCTCTGCTTTGAGCAGGAGGTTGAGCCAGAAGCCTCCTGAGGTCCTTTCCAACCTGAATTGTCTTATGATCCCAGATCCCAGCATTAACAAGAACAGCTTGGACACGAATGTACAATGGGTGCAGAAGTTCCTTACAAATAGCGTATCCTTGATGGAAATAGCTATGCCTGCCCCAATCATCATCTGATAAATATGACTTCATCTATACCCACACTGGGACAGCTATTCAGTCTTTCCAGGACAGTTAATATAGTCCACATTTCCAATGAAAAGAAACCCTATATAGCTGAGGAACAAAAAAACCCAACACCATCACTCTACTGTAAAGAAGCAATTTACCAAAATACCATCATCGTCCATCAGCTGCTAATCTTTAAATAGCAATAATTACTAAATGTTCTTGTACCTACTAAACTAGACAAAGACAGGATATAAACACATTGCTAAATCACTTAAGCAGTAAATTACAATGTGTGCCTTGCGGCTTGAGTAAATACTGTTGACTTGGAGTTCACAGTAAGAACACAGAGTTGCACAAAGTTACCTTGCCTGAAGTATGAAAGCAGGTCTCTCATATTAAAGCATAATTTTTCAGGGAGAGAAATCTCTGTTCATAGATTTTTCTGAACAGTTTTCAGGAACAAAAACACAGATACGTAATTTTCAATAAAGGTTATGTCTGGAAAATTTGAAAAAGACTATTTAGACCTGGGGACTAATGGGTGAACGTGCTCTATCCAATATCAAAACCTAGTGTTATACCACTAGTTTCTGTGCTTGGAATTAATCTATTAACCACTACTCTTGAAGCACAAACATCTGACCATTTATTCATGCATCTGGTCATTTGCTCATCCGGACTAGAGGGCTATGACAATACTTTGGAGGACAGTGTTAAAGGCACAACTTTAAGTTGCTCTAAAACTTGAAAGACATACAATGTGTAAAGACATGAAACTTGGTTTATCAAGACATGAAGTCAATGAAAATGGTTAGGTAATTTTTAGAAAAGGTAATTCCAATGCTATTGTATGCAGCTGTTTCAAAATAAACCATAAGGCATCTTTGTTTATGCACTCATTCATGCCTTTTATTTTAGTTTCATTGGTATTTGCCTCATGCCACATATTCTAAAAGAAAAAAGTGCTGTCTGTGTGTTGCACATAGCACACACACCAAAGGGTTATGTTACCTGCAATAAACACAGTGTCACGGAAAAAGAGAGGCACTGACTACACCTTCAACCTCTTTGGTCTTTCCAACAACAGATTCTTTTTTTAGGCTTTTGGGGTACATTGCTGCTCATTCCTCATTGAAATATTTTTGAAGAAAGTACCTGAATGATCATATTATCATATTTTACCATGGTTGGAACCTCTGTGAATCCCACAATCTGCTTCTCATTGCAGAATCAACTGTATATAGTCTTTAGAATAATTTTTTGTTTATTTTGCTCATTTGCTCTGCTTTTTTATTTACAAATATCTACACTGTGTTCTTTGATAAACTCTTCTGTCACAGTCCTATTCCTAATTGAATTTCCTCTGATTCTAAGGTAGTCAGGATGTGAGCTAGCTTCAGTTTAGGAGAAACATTAGCAACTTCAGGTCAAACTGGTTTTCGAGAAGTTTTAGAGAAGCTGTGGATGCCTCATACCTGGAAGTGTTCAAGGCCACTGAATGGGGCTTTGAGCAACCTGGTGTAGTCGAAAGTGCCCCTACCCACAGCAGGGGGTTGGAACTAGATGATTTTAAAGTCCCTTCCAACCCAAACAATTCTATGATACTATGATTGGTACAATCTTTAAAAATCGGGGTATGTGATCTTGAAATCAGTTTCTGCTAGGTTGTCTGGAGACTAAGATGGGTTGTGGCTGGCCAGCCCTGGACACAGCATATGTGCTTGCTGCCAGTTTTGCAGTTTTTAGGCAGTGCAAAATCTTATAAAAATACAAGAATTTTGCCCAGGTTTTGCACAACTCATTACAGAAAATCCCTGAGTGAATCCTAGTCCTGGACACAAGAACGATCCCAATTTAAGGATTTTATAAGCTTTATTTTGATCAGTGCTTTCCTTTGTCTTTGGCTATAATCCCTGAATGAGCAGAGGTGGCAGCACCATCTCTTTCCCAGGAAGGGCAGAAAGTGGTGGCTGGCTCTTGGGGAGCTGTAGTATTTCACTTTTCCTGAACTCATTAATAAACTGATCACAGAAAGGAAACAAATTATCATTAACACAAGGGAAAAAAAAAAAAAAAAAGGAAAAAGGGAATTCCTAGCAACCAA
>VZTI01001965.1:295311-361200 GCA_013397865.1 Struthidea cinerea
AAGGAAACAGTGAATTCCTAGCAACCAAAAATCCCCCAAACCTAAATCCCAGCCCCACACCGTACCACCAGTCTCATGTGAGCAGAAGGCCGTAATCTAAACAGTGTCCTGGCCTGGGCCCCAGAACTTGATCATTCGTGGAGGTCCTTACCTCATTTTGGCCTGGTTTCAACTAGCGCTGTTCCAGTCTCCTAGCCCAGCAATCACTTTTAATAAAGAGCCCGGGTATGGCCACCGTGTTCTGGATATAAAGGATTTTAATGACACGGAACAGTCACCTCTCTGCTAAGGAACACTCCCTGTCCTCTTTTATTTACAGGTACAGCTGTGAATTCAATGAACTAATAATGAGTAATGGTGCAATTCTGTGCTGGGAAGAGAAACAAAAGGAAATATTGGATAATGAAAAAAAGAAAACTCAATGCCGAAAGCCATGGGAACTGGCTGGAGAGTAGCAAATGAAGCTCATAAAATTATTTTTCTATTTAGATCACAAAGTTTTTGAAGCATGATCTGAGAAATAACAACAATACATGTTTTAAAGGAAACCCTTTTAAAAAAAGAAATCAAGAAAAAGTGTTTTAAAGGCACAGGGTTTTCAATGTAAACAGAGATCTCGAGGGCTGGAGCAGCAGAACCAGAAGCAATATAAACTCATTTCTGAAAGCCAGGCATAAAAGTAGGACTTGCAGGGTCTCAGTCTGTTGCCTGGATTTGAGACAAAAAGGCTTCTCACAGTAGGGAATGTGCTCTGTAGTCTGTGTAGTGTACTGTGACCAGGGTCCTGTATCCATATCTCAGTACTACTGAAATTTCTTCTGAGGCAAAATCTGTAGGAAGTTTGCTGTCCCAAAATCAAGAAAATACATTGTTCCCAACAGTAGGAACTACTCTGTGTTCTTTAAGGCACTAAATAAGAAAATAAACAAAACAGTAGACTGAAAATGAAAGCTTCATGAGTGACAGACAGGACTGATGGTTATCTGGCATATTGCCTCTGTGTTTCACAGTTTTATACCATTATTCAGACTTCTTCTGAGGAAAAGTGTGTCTGCAGTTACCAGCATCTCCCCCTCACTTTGCTGTCTTCTTAAAATAAATGCTATTGATCAGTAGAAGTCTTTTCTGAAATTGGCAGAAAGGTATGAGCCTATTAAAACTCTCTTATTAAGGTTGAATATGACTGGAAAGGAGAATTGATTTGTACTAGATTTATATCCGTTAGCTTTTTGTTGCAATTCCCTATTTGTAACATTTCATTACACACCTTCAGAAGCTATTTTTTCTTCTTTTTATTCCATTCTGTGGATTTTGATTTTGATATCCTGAAAATAGATAGATTTTTCCTATTTTTTAGTCTAAACATTATTTTGTACATACAAATGTGTAACCAACTAAATCTTGCAAACTATTTTTTTTTCCTAGAGGAACCTGAGTCAACTGTGTCCAGTTTTTTTTGTTAGCTATGTTTAAAATTACTGCAGAACATATAAGTTTGTGAATGTATGTGTCTTCATATCAACACATAAATCTTCAGTCAGGTCAGATTTCTTTGAGTATGAAAACTGGCAGTGTCTGCTTAAAAGACTAAAAAGAAAAGAAATTTGGAAGGAGAATGTTTTGAAAATTATTTCTAGACAAGTGCCACAGTTAAAGGGAACAGGCTGAAATAAATCAGAATTTCTGACTGCCCAGACTGCTGGTATTCTCTAGCAGTTGCTGTTTAAGAGCCCAAACAATGGTTCAGTGCAGGACAAAAAAGAATGTTTTGAGTCTGAAGCCAACTGTTCAAGAAATTCAGCCCCCTTCAGTACCACACCTTTTTTGTCAGCTAAGAGAAGTCATCTAGCACGTATATTTAGATTTCCATTTTAAAAGGGGGATTTCTGAAATACTTTCTGAAAGGAGTTGATTACAAAGTTTCTGTTGCCTTTAATGAGAATAAAGGAAGGCTTAAACTGTATCAGACCAGTCAGGTCTTTTAGAATAGATCTCCATAGTAACCATGCATATATATTTGGGTGTTTCTCTAAAACAGCAGAGTGAGTTACTAATGCTGTCTGTATTTCTTTCATTGTCTTCAGCTCCGTTTGAACCCTGAGGGCTCAGCATTGTGTCTAAACAAATATTTTACAAGGACTATTTTCTAAAACAAATGTATCTTTGAGTTGCCTGAAGTTAATATTGAATTTAAGCTGAGTAAGAAGAAAGAACAGTGTTTGGAAACATGAAACAAGACAACTCAGATTACAACCATGAGCAGGTGAGGCATGATTTGTAAAAGGTAAGGAAAGTATTGCCTGCTTCTGAACACCTCTGAAAAATTTCTTAACCAATGGGCTGAAAATTACCTCGGTGGTGAAAGAAATAATGAATTTACAAGTTTGGTCATACAAACCTAGAAAATTTCTCATCTCTCCTGTTTGGGAAAAATAAAATTCTAGAAAAATGTCTAAAAATGGAAGTGTAATGTTTTGTTTCATTTCTTAGTTCATCTGTGAAATTAAGCCATTTATAAAAGTCAACAAATAAATAAACAAAGAAACACATGTACACTGTGGTTTATCTTTGAATATAATGAAATGTAAGCATTTCTCCCAATGTGATTTCCTGAATGTTTGATTTGGATTATGCATATAGCCATTGCTAAACTGGAGTTTATTTGAAGTAGTTTTGATTTTAAAAAATGTCTTTCTAGCACTTTATTTCAAAAGTGAGATACTCAATAACTTGGGGGATTAGGGTTATTATTTGTTTTGTTTAGTTTATTTTTTTTTTAATTGTTCTGACTCCTGGTCTCAAACCCAATTATAAAGCAGTTTATCAAAAAGGTATTTGGTACATCATGCACAATGAAGCATAGATCCTTTCCAGTGCAACTTTTGAATTTCTGAATCTGTTCTAATTTTTCTTCTAACACTTTTTTCTCCTTTAAATGGCTATTTTACATTAGAATATGATCAATTTCTTAGACCTTTCTTCTTAATTTCATCAAAATGCTAATGAGCTTGGTTTGTTCAGCTTTTAAAGAAAATTAACTGCATCTTGAGGAACAGTCTAATGATGGATATAAATTTCTCAACCTTTTAAAGCTCAATATAATTCCTCTAAAAATATGTTAAAGCAAACAATGTAGAATGTTCTTTGTCTGATATTTAAATAATAATAATAATAACATTATTAATAATAATAAACCCCACAATGCAATAACATTTAATTTATTTGATGACCATGGTTAAATGTGACTATCAAACTGGAGAAGGTTCAGAGAGATGCCAGAAGAGCAAGCTTTCTCCTTTGCAGGTTTATGTTCCTATGGAGAGTTTAATAAATATACTTCTTGTGAATCACACAATTTTTGAGATGATCAAAGAGAAAAGAAAAAAAAAAAGCAATTAAAATAATAATTATCAAAAAATACATGCACAGCTGAAGAAATTATTTGACCTTCAATTATTTAATATTTAGGTTGTTTTTAGTCCATAATCTTTAGCAGGAATACAGTGCTATCCCTTACTGAGTTCTGGGTTCTTAAAGGAAAGGTCCTGAGCTTGTGCTCTGGCCTTCCAGGGCAAGTACAAAAAACTGAGGATACAGGAAACAACTGCGTGCTGGTGGACACTGGTTACGCGTGACCAGTCAGACTATAATCTGGCAGAATATCATCTCTAAAAATTGTATCAACTAATCTGACTGAAAAAGACTCACTTATTGTTCCACTAGCTATAAATAGAAGATCTTATAATTGCATTTTAAAAATGTTACACATTGCAGCCTTCTCATGCAGACAAAACTGTGGTGAATGCATGATGGAGGTTGAAGATATCTTATTAAAACAAAACTAGACTAGAGCTGGAGTAAGTAATGGTTACTTAGCAGTGAGCACAGTACACATCTGACATAACAAAGTTAATGTGTACGTTCATTGCCATGAAGTAACACTGTGGATAGCTGTAAATCTCTTTCTATGCTTTTCTAAAGTAACCCTAAGTTCTAAAAATGGTACAGATGAATAAGGATATCTAGGATATGTCCCACTGATTTGCTTAAAGTGCTTAATATGCAATGACATAAGGCATGACCTGCTGTGTAAAAGTAGCTTCTGCAGGTAGTCAGGACTGATCCCACCATTCATCCCTCAGCTACCTCCTGGGTTGCTCTGTAGGTGCCTCAGCCCTGGGGATCCTGTGTGCCATTTGAGGGACACGTGACAACAGCCAGCCTTGGTCTCAGGAAGGAACCCAGCAACCTGCCCTTGAGGCATCCTCAGCAGTTAGTCTCAGAGACAGGTCTTTAGAAGTTGATGCTTGTGTAGATATATATTATTTAATACTATTTTATTTTAAATATTCTTATTCAATCAATTTGATTTTAAATATTATTGCAAATAAAACTGGAGATTCTGTTTGATACACCACATTTCACCAAACATTCAATTGTTTTTCATGTTTGACTTATTGCAGATATACTTGGGGGTTCCGTTGTTTTTTTAGAGTATTTTATTCATCAACAAACCAAAATCCTAGTTATATGGCTATTTCTTTTAAAGTAACTGGACCGTATGGAAACTGTTTCTTACTGCTTCACAGCTAATGATATGTTTCTGCTTAAAAACATGAAGATTTATTACCATTCTGAAAAAAATCATTATTTTCTATCTAATATAACAGTAGGTGTTCCCATTATCCATGTAAATGGTTAGTTGTTTTAAAGCTTACCAAGCTCTTGAACTCAGTAATGTATTAAGGCAATGACTTCTACCAGTTAAACAGATTTCCACTGTGAAAAACAGATGTCTTGTCATGAGCTGCAAACCTGTTCCCATAAATTTACTTTAATTTCACATTTAAAGGCATAAACTAAAGTCTTTGTGTTTGGTGTTTCATTTAATATTCCTACAGCTTTATGTAGATCTCTATGGGAATATATCACTACCTTTTCAATCTTTCTTTCTTTCTTTGTGGTAAAAAATAGCACTTTTAACAAAAGGGGTTACTAAAGCAGGTTAGTCACAAGTAAACTTTGGGATGAAATGAGAGAGAAAAGTTCCATAGGAGCTTTCATATGTATAAGAATTATCAAGGACAAGCCCTCACATAGGGATGAAAGGTTGGAATTCATAACTACTTTAGCCAGAGTTCAGGTAATTTGGAAGAGAAGGAAAAGTATCAAGACTTTGAATATCTCTTGTGCTGTTTGCTAGCCCTTGATGGCATGGCCCTCTGTAGTTTACTTCATAAGAAAGGTATGAGTTTCTTCGTTCTCCAGTGAGTCTGAGTGCATGTATGAAGCATTAAAATGCACAGGTTGAAAGCCTTCAAGAGCAGATCAGTCTCTAGACCCACCACTGTGTCAAAGTGGTTGAACTGAATTTGCTTATAGCCCAATGAATTGAGTTTTGACTTCCTGACCTCTTTTGGTTTCACATTAAATGTCAAGCCCTGACAGCACTGCTGCTGGTAAGGTTATTTTCTTGATACACCTCAATAACATGAGTCTCTTCAAAGGACTTCTAAAATGACAGTTTTCATAAACTAACAGGAAAGAATTTGCAACTACAGCAATTTCTGTGATTGTTGGTATTCGAACAGAACTCTCCTTTTTTGACAGATGACATTAATAGATAAGAGCCATGGGGAAGAAAATTGGTTTGCCCAGTTTTATGGCTAAAGAAGTATTCCCAGAATTAGACAATGTGGTAAACCTTCCCATTTTATTCTCAAAAATACGGAGCATATTATTAAACAGGCGTGTGCAAATAGGCCTATAATAATAAAATAAACAGTGCGAGATGCCATTTTGGGTCTCTGAAGCTAAATTTTAGTCTCTCGCTGTGCCTATGAATTTTTTGGGAGACTTGACCTGAGGCAGAAACAATAAAGGATTGCTCTGACAGTGAGTTGTGCTGCTTAATCTGCTGGTAGGTGCATACAGCACAGGGACACTGGTGCAAGTGTCCATAAGTAAGTCATTGACATTTGTGAGGCACTCCTAGGCTAATATATCTGTGTCGACATCATGCTGATGGAGCTGGATTGCTGCTCTTGGTTGGGGCATATTTCCTCTATTTCAATCCCTCACTAATAAAAGGGATACAAAGTAAGGATGGAAGGGGGATAGTCCCCCTTGTCAATGATAGTTGTTTAAATCAAAAACCATAGTAGAAATTGTTCTTTCTCTCTTTGCACTTGAGAGATGTTAGCATTTAGATCACAGCTGGGTGTTTTAGGATGCTCTGGTGCTGCAGCAGTCTGGCTGATTTTAAATAAGAAGGACAATTGAATACTTTTTAGTTTGACCTTAGGAAAACAACACCTTTTTCATTAATCATAGAATCATATAGGTTGGAAAAGGGCTCTAATGTCATTGAGTACAACCATCAACCAAGCAAATCTGTGTAACTTGAATGTGATGTAGAAGCAGACAATTTCTGAGTCTGGGATGTACCTAACTTAATTTCTGAAAACTCTGAAGTAATTCATCATACTCAGCTGGAAATTATCATACTGGAGGAAGTCCATGATGTTGTGAACATGGAGGGGATTTAAACTCAACTTAGTTTTCCTGTCATGGAGCAGCGTGACATCAAGATAAGAAAAAATTGCTCACATTGAGCTGATAAAATAATTGGCTCAGTCACATAATTACTGTTAGTTCCATGTGCTGATCCTGCCATCAGGTAATTTGCCCTGCTCTCAAGCCACTAAAACCTAATATAGAGCAAATTATCTCAGTACATCATCTGCTTGAGGGTCCCACTACAATCACGTTTGAAGACAGACTGAGGACATACATGTGTCTTCATTCATTATAAATGTCTCTAGCACCCCAACAGAAGACCATCAACCATACCTTGGCTTCGGAAGAAAAATGACACTGCTGTGCCAAGCTGGAAACAGTGGTTGTAGCTCGTAAGCATATTTATTTTCCCAGTTGTAGTTAAACCACTAGAGTAATAGCAACAACAAGAACACCAAAATCATAGCTTAAGAAACCTGAAACAAACAATAAGATTTAAGGTCAATATTAGTAGTCTTTGTCTAATGTTGTGTCTCATATGCTGAGCTTCCATACTATTTATAGCTCATTCTGTGAGAGTTGTAATATATTCCCTTGACAGACCTGTACTTCAAGTATATTTATGAAGTGGGTTTATATTAATATGAGAAGTCAGATGGAAGTGTCTACATTTCATAAGAGATGAAGCCAAGATAAAAAAGGGGCTAGCAACCCCCTATTTTTAGGAGTACATCTTGAATCACCCTCCCCCACTTGCTGATGGAACACCATGAGGTTCCCAGAGCATGTGGAATTGCAGCATATTCATGTCTGTAGAAGAGAGCTCAAAGGCCTTCAAGAACCAAAGTGACCTTGCAAATGATGGTGTGTCCTGAATAAACTAACATTCCTAAAGACACACTAACAAAATAGGTTTCAGCTTTATACTTAATATCTCAAATTATCTGACGAATGATACCCTTAATTTAGTGGCATTTATGTCAACAAACATTATGCAATTTCTGCTAAATGACAATCATGTTTTACTCAATTTCTATAATAAATTGACCAATCTACGTAGAGTCATGCTTTTCCCTCTCTCTAATTCTTTCTGAGACAGCCATCCATTCTGTAAACTGAATGGTGAAAGGATCCTTCACTACTTAAATAATTAAATGCTGTAAAATGGAACTCATGAAAGAAATTAGACTAATAAAGATCTTGCTTTTTTATCTGTGGCTCTAAACATCCCTCCAGAACCCGATAAGTGTAAAATATTTCCCTTTTAAAAGTATGCCTATACCAGGATTTTATTTTAAGATGAATATTTTTCATCCTGAGTATGTTACATAAATTGCATCACCTTAAAATCTAGTTTTATAGTACTAGTAGCCAAGATTGAAAATTATTCTTATTTATTTGTTCACTGAAAAGCAGCCAAATATATGCAATGAGTGCTTTCATTGATTTCATATATTCATATATACTTTCATGTGGATCTTGCAGCAGGAAATATATTGATAGGAAGGGAAAAATGCACTAAGGAAAGAGGAAAGCGGTTTTAGGAGAACAGTTCTGTGGGCAAACTGACCTCAAAAGTACAGCATAACACGAATTCTGTCTGTGTGTTTTTTATCAAAATGTGCTGACAGCCACTGCTGGAGTACCCGAAAGTCCCAGCTAGGCATGGCTACCAATATGCTGAGCAGCACACAAATTGACAGGGTAGCCCTGTGTCCCAGCGGGTTTGCACTCTGGTTTTCAAGGTACTTAACTGCAAGAGGGATGGGTAAACGGAGTGTGAAAGAACCACTAGTAGGATAATATACTTAAGATGGAAGCTGGTATAAACTTCACAATGGACTTTTGCAGAGAAGTCTTAAAAACTCTCATATCTGAACTTCCTACCTCTTTGTCTGATAACTATTTATTTTTGTCTGCTTGCAGCTTTGCCCAATAATAAACACAGAAGGATACTGCCCAAGTCACTATCCAACATTTTGTGAAACTGGTTTGAAACTACTGAAGTAGCATCAAAAAGAAATAAAAGCTGTGTATTCTAAGAGAAAAAACATAACTTTTGAAAGAGAGACTGGTTGCCATTCCGATATAAGAAAGGTGAGGTCTGCTCTGCCATGAAAATTTACTCAAACTTAACAAATTTATAAATATGTAAAATACTTTATTTTGAAAATATATGACTGAGATATAATTTCCTTTGCTACTAAACATAATTGAGCAAGAAAAGTCTGAATTTATTTCTTCTCTAAGTTTATTATGAAAAGCAAATAATAATCTTCAACCACTTAGTGAAATGTTTTGTTATTATGAAAAGAGAAATGTTTTGCTGCTTTCATGTAATTCTAATATAGATTTTTTAGTTCTTCTGTTAATGGCAATGTTTTTAAAATAGATATAAGTACTTATATTTTTCTGAACATTATAATCAATACATATATCTTTTAAGTATAACTCTAAACCTTATTTTCACTACAAAACTAGCTGTTGAGTTCTAAAATTCAGAATGACCAAATGATCACAGATAATAAGCACTTAAAATGTATTGTGCATAATTATTAGATTCTTTTTCCATTTGCCCTTCTGCTGCCTGCTGTCCCTGTTGCTCACCAGTGAGTTATACATTTAAGAGGAGGAAAGACATCTATTGACTGCAGAGTTGAATTCAGTTAATATGCTTCACTCTAGCAGGACAATGCATGTAACACAGCAGGCCTAATTTGCTGTCCATCTCTAGCTATGAACATCACCACCAAATGTCTGCAGTCAAGTCGTTTTCATTACACTCAAATTCTGTGGTGTGGAATTCTCTTCAAAATTTAATGACCCAAGTTCTTATTTGAAAAAGTACTCTTTTACAATGGCAACTCTACAACACACAAGTGAAGTATATAAAAAAGTAGATCCACTGAAAAAAATGAAAATGCAGCCTGTCATAGTATCTGAAACAGGGTGTAACCAATGGAACATTTTTCTAAAGGAGCAGCAAAGGAGCAACTTGGCAGCTTTTATATATAAATATATATATTCCGTGAGAATATGTTCTTCTAATTGATTGCCAAGTCCATGAGAACACCAGTGCATTGTTTTCTGGAAGCAGAAAGCATGGCTGTGTCTTTCAGAGGTGAATTCTGCTGAATGCGCGAGGTTATTTTTATGTTTAAAGCCAAAAAAGAAATTCAGCAGGGGAACCTTTTTCTTAAAATAGTTGCCACAGTAATAAGAGCGCTGTTTTATGGCTGGTTTATCAAAGGTGCTGCACACAAAAAACCTCTGCTCTATTCAATATCTTGTTCTCATTATTCTTGTTGCTAGTAGCACTAATCATTCCTCTAATTTCAAACTGAGCATTGACATTGTGAATTCACTGTTGAGAAAAGGAAGGAGAAAAAAAAGAATTTAGCAATTTTTTATTTGTATAAACCTTTTGGGGTCATTTATTAAGAGATCAACGTTGCAGCACATCCATGAACACACGTAATTGTCCTGATTACCCATAAAATTCTTCAAGTTGAAGCTCTTTCCTGTGATCAGTTCCTTTGCTGCTTTAGTAAGAGCTAGGAAGAGGAGGATGTGTTCTGGTCCATGCTGCAATTTACAGTGCACAGAGAAGTAGCTGCTCTTTTGGCTTGAACAGAGCCACTCAGAGAGTAGGTAGTTCCATCCAGGGTCTTACAGAACATCTCAGCCTTCCTTAACACATATGTGTGTAGGAGCAGAAAATAGACAACTGTATTTTCAGAGGATAGTTAGACTCCTGCTATTTTAGACCATATCATTATACGATGTACTGTTGATATTAGTAAGTTGCAAGTAAATCAGTAATCAGTTTCCATATCTGAAAGGGGAGAAAAAAACTTTACCAGATTTCTGTGTTTCTGCTAGAAAAGGGCTATAGCTTTAATGGTGAACTGAAGGATGCCTGGACATGTGGCCTACTTAAAGAGGTATCTTAACCTCTGAAAGTGCCAGCATTTAAATCACAAGCTGGGAAAATTACCTGACCTGTCAACACTTGACCCTTGTATGGAACAATTATTTAAAGTGCTAAAATTGTAGTAAACACCTACATGACAGTCCAGTTCCCAGACTTTCACTGTGCCCTGGCATTGCTCTGGCTAGCAGTGAGGTTGTAGCCTGGTTCTTCTTAGGACTATCTCTGAGAAG
The DNA here is from genome assembly GCA_013397865.1 of Struthidea cinerea. Classification (NCBI taxonomy): domain Eukaryota; kingdom Metazoa; phylum Chordata; class Aves; order Passeriformes; family Corcoracidae; genus Struthidea; species Struthidea cinerea. The sequence goes on from VZTI01001965.1 coordinate 305,995, forward strand.
AAAACTTGAAGGTCTTCAGGGAAGTAAAAAATCTATTTGGAAGAAAGTAACCTCTCAAAATATACATAGCAATTTCAAATGTGTTCTGATGCAAGTGTGTGTAACCCTGCACTTTAAATTCAGCTAGAAATTGGACCAGAAACACAAAATAAAATGTCAGTAAGAGATTTTAACAAATTTTGAGACCTTGCTATTATACACAAACTGGAAGCATGTCTAATCCTTTCTAAATCCAGTAAATTCAAATGGAAAGCAATACATATAATGATAGGAAAGAAAGATCACTGGACACTGGTTTTTACAAAAGTGTTAACTAACATCTGCAAACCATAATTGATGATTATGAAAATGACAAAGAGGATGATGATGATGTTGATGAAGAAGAAAGTAATAATAAAAGAACGCTTCATTATGTAGAAAGCTTCTCCGCACCCCAGGAATAATGCCAACATCAAGGTGAAATAACTATAAGGCTTTAAAAAACCTCCTCAGATCTGATTGGCTTCTGGTTTTTTGTCAGTAAAATGTTGACCAAGAAAATTCTTTCTACTCCTCATTCGGATGGCATGACCTATGAAAAATGTAGCATTCAACAAAACCATTTGAAGTACTGCAATCTAAGGATGGTGCCCCTCACGGTACCAGCACCGTGAACAATAACATTAAAAACAGTGTACCTCCTATGGTCGTTGTTCCCATAGTTATGTGAGCCCCATTAAGCCTGAGGTCAAATTTAAACAGAATTTGGAGACAAACCTCCCGAGCTAAAACATAATGCAAATTGCCTTGGGATTATTACAAAAAGAGAAATGGAGACATATCTTACCTTTTACTTTTGTCATTACAGAAAGAGTAAATACCCTGGAAGGAAAAGAAAGAAGGTGGGTGGGGGGAGGGAATAGGCTGATGATAGCTAATGATTTAATAGTGAGTTATATTAAATGCTGAGAATGTAGTCATACAAGTATTAAACCAAGACCAATATTGTTGCTACCTGCATTTTTAACTCTAGTGGCTGAATTACAATGTATGATTACTTAGTAGTACAAGACGTGAATCTGGCAGCTGCTACTCAATTTTACCTGACAGCACTCAGTATCAAATAACATGCTTTTCTCTATTATTTTTTAGTATTACCAGAAAAAAAGAACTTGCTGTTGGCAAATAATAGAAAAGGATTAGAAAAGCACCTTTTTTTCCCAGTTTGTCAGTTCAGTCTGCATCACAAAAGAGAAACTGGAAAAATAAAACGGGAAACTACTCATGGCTATTTTAACACATGTAAGAAACTATTCAAATGAAGACAAAATTCAGCACTTTATGGATAGCCATTATTACATATCAAAGTTCTTATTATTCAAAAGGAAAAACAACTCCTACAGTGATTAAAGTGAAAAATCTTCCCTTTTAAATTAGGTACTGTTTATGTTACATGTAATTCACAAAGTAAAACTCAGCCTCACAGTAAAGCACATTCATTGTTTCAAACTCACATTCATTAACTCAATGCTACTAATAGGCTGAGTTTAAAAGATATGGCGAAGTAACCACAGACCAGTAATTCATAAATTTATGATCATCTTTATTCCATAGATGTGAAAGCTTTTGCAAAATTAGAAGGTTTTTTTCTTTCATTTTTTGGGAGGGGGGGGGGGTTGAAATGAATATTTAAATAGCTGTTTCCAGATTCAATTTTGTGACCTTGTGGGACTGAAAATTTCTACTGAGGTTTATGTAGCCCTTAGACAAATTAGTATAGTAGCCTTTTTACTGTTTTCTATGAAAAAATGTAGGTCAGTCAGCATCACCCAAACTTGTGTCTCAAAGAAAGCACACTCCGTTCCACTTCTGACAGCAATGTGTGTGCTCCATTAATGGAGTGCTTGCTTGCTCAAGCAGGTCTGTATTAAGTAGGAGAACAGCAGTCTATATTGTTAAAAGGAGGTTGTTAATTCTAGAAATGCACTGAAGCATATTTAAAATAAAAAATCACACCATACATAACTGCTGGTATGACACTAAGACAGGAACCTAGGATCTTATTAGACCAGTTCTCACTTTTCTCAGAACAGTTTGGAAAGGGCAATTACTTCATATGGACTTATACTGCATTAAGTTTAAGATAATTGCAATGTTTTCATAGAAATAATTGAAAAAAAAAAGTGGGTAAAAGCTGGCATGTAATTCGTGTGCAGTGGAATAGTTACTCACAACTTTAATTGCTACCAGTAGCAAAACTATCCTTATCCAGGTTTGTACTAAGCACTGTAAAAATGCATGGGAGAAAAAACTTTTGTTGGGGCACATCCCTAGGGCAGAGAAGGGAATCCCAGCTCCACAAACACATTTGGCTGTTCATACCTGGTTGTTGCTCGTGCTACCTTCCTGGCCACTGGACACACAGTACTGAGTCATTCAAATGATACACGTAAGCCACCACTTTGCAGTGGATGATGTTTTGTTCTTCCTCTTGCTGATATTTTCAACAGACTAGCTAGTACTAGTCTTTCCTACTTTTTTATAGGGACCATGGTCTTTCCTGCACCACCATTTTCCTGAATTTTGGCTTCTGCATCCTTCCAGCTTAACTACCCCCATAATGTACATTCAATGATAACCCCATCATCATTCACAGAATCTCCTGTTAGCTCCCACACCATATGGATCTCCTATCCCTACAATATCTCCTCTACTGTGCACAGATCTATGCTTGCTGCCAGGACAGCTGTGTGCTCATTAGCACAGCTCTGCCAGCATTTTGGGATGAGCAGACACCAGTATTCTAACAAGGTCTCACTACTGTAGTGTCTGACTAATGGTGGAATCATGGCAGATGTAGAACAGAAATTTCAAGAGATTGCATCAGGACGGGGTGGAATAATATTTAGTGGGGAAAACCTTTTCTTAATTCTTAATAGTAAAGGAGTGAAAATGAGAATTTCCCCAGAAGCTTTCTTTTACAAAGACATATTAAAAGCACTGTGGGTATTTAGGTTAGCTGTGCAAAAGTCAGTGGCTGCCTGGATCCTGCATGGATAGTGCTTAGCCTCAGGAACATACTTTGGGTGGGTAAATTTCAGGAAGCTAAGTATGTTTTGTGTAAAAATAGAAATGTGCCCATTTATGAAGTTTGAAATGACTAATTATGAGAATTATGAAGTGTCTCTTTGCTCTTTCAGGGTGAAGTAGAGAGATTAGAAATTCCTGATTTGCATAAGGCATTAATCATAACGAGTACAGGGAACACAGAGAGAATCAGGTAGAATATATATAGATAGGGGTGATAAATACAGGAACATAAACTTACTCTTAAAATCAAATTTCTTTCTTTTTTTTTTTTTTTTTTTTTTTAATTACAGATCAGTAGTGGGACCATAGGAAAAAGCAAAACAAACAAACCACTGAACACCTGAGTTGTAGTGCATGACTCAAAGTCTGACTACACTAAAAGTAAAACTTTAGGTCACAAGGCTGTCTCTGTAAGTCCTTACCTGGGAATATTAGGAGACAAGATGTGGATAAGTGAATATCTTGATTTGAATAGAGTTACACTCACTTACTAACACACAATCTACCCTGATTGCCAGATTCCAGAGATAAGAAAGCCTGTCCAGGTAAGGAATGGGTTGACAGTGTGACTGTATCAACAAAGCCTCTAAACAGGGAAACCTATAGCAGAACAGCTCTTCAACCAAAGTTCATATTGCTCTCCCAAGTGAAAAGTGCTCTATCAAAAACTGGTTTTTGGTTGGGTTTATTTTCAGCATTACTGCCTGTATTGGGTTTGGCTGAGCTGGAGTTCATTTCCCCACAGCAGCCCTCACAGTGCTGTGCTTTGCACTGGCAGCTGGAAAGCTGTTGGTAACACAGCGGTGTTTTGGCTACTGCTGAGTAGCGCTGGCACAGCATCAGGGCTGTCTCTCCAACATTCCTCCTCCATCAAGGGGCTGGGAGTAGGTAGGATCCTAGGAGGGGGCACAGCTAGGCCATCTGACCCAAATTAACCAAAGGGATATTCCATACCATATGATGTCAGCTCAGATATAAAAGTTAAGGAAAGAATGAGAAACCAGGGGCATTTGTTGCCCTACAGTGTTTGCCTTCCATAGCAACCAGTCTGCGTGCTGAAGCCCTGCTTTCTGGAAAGTGGCTGAACATCCCTCACTGATGGGAGGTACAGATTAAACTTCCTTTCCCCTTTGCTTATGCACGTGCTAACTTTCAATTGTTTTGCTTTAGTAAATTGCCTTATCTCGACCTGTGAGATGTTTTCCATCTTAATTTCTCTACCCTTTCCCTCTGGGAAGGGGAATGATAGAGCGGATTGGTGGGCACCTGGTATCCAGCCAAGGTCAACCCACTACACTGCCTTTGCACATCTGTTTTGTTGTTGCTTTTGTTTGAATGGCATATATATAGAGTGTATATATCTATATATAAAAATGTATGTGTGCGTGTATATATGGCTATACTACATAGGCAATTAATAAGAGACAATTCTAGAATAATGAACATATTAAAACTACACAAATATTTAAGAGCATGCTAGTCCTAACCTTCCATCTTAGTAACTCAGAGCAAGAAGGACAATAAGCTTTTAGAATTCAAATCTCAGACTATGCAAGGCTATAAAAATCATCATTAATATTCTGAATTATATCTGAAAGCACATTCAAAGCCAGAAAGGAATTTAGTACAGGTGTCAGCAGGATTGACAAAAAATTTTTTTCTGCATCCAATTAGAGCAAAAAACCAGCAGAGATGATCTTAATTTATTCCAGAATATTGAAAAGGAGATATCTTTTAAAATTAAGACTCTGTAATTGTGAAGAACTTAGCAAGCAATGACATCTATTCCATCAAAGAGCATTACAATATTTTTATTACAGCTTGCCTGCATTATTTTTATTTCTTCTGTTTTTCAGACCTGAAGACCCATTTTTGATTCTTCCCAGATGCCACAAGAAAAAGAATATTCCACCAGACTTAACTTCAGTAGGTAGTGGCTATTGTTATCAAATGTTTGTACCACATTACACCACAATATTTAAATCAAGCTAAAGATCCTAATATTTTCAGGTACTACACTAAAAAAAGCCATTTCTAGACCAGAAAGTTATAGTTTGATATTGACAGTTGTTAGTGCTCTACTCCAAATAACATGTCCCCAGTCTGACAATAAAATGGCAACAGATAGAAACTAAGAGTAACATCCTATTTATTTTCTGTCCTAGATTAACAGTCTTATTAGACTAGTTTGCCATTGCATTCTGACAAAAAGCATCTGAAATGAAGAATGCTTGTGTTTTCAGCGCTTACAATTCAATAAAACAGAAAAGATAGGATAAAATGGTAATGTTATTTATTTTTTCATGATGTTGCTTTATCTAAACAAAAGCTGGGAGCCACTTAATATTTTAAGTTTGCAGCAAATTATGTCCCCAGATGTTTTCAGTGGCTGAATCACCACCATTTTCTATTTGTACATTGAAAATCTCTCATATTAACTGTCACTTTCTATTGTTAATTAAGATATGAAGAAGAGCTCTGCCAGAAGTATTTTTTCCCCTAAAGTTGACAATGAATGCAGGCTAAGTTTCCATACTGAGATTTGATTCCTTCAATGGGATATGTAGACTGGTAAGAAGATCTAAACTAAATGAAAATCAATATGCATATGGCCTCATGCCACTGTCCTAGGTTTTCATTTGCACTTCCTTGTAGCTTTTGTGAAAGAGCTATATTGTCTTTGAAATGTCTTCACTCCCGACATACTACCCAAGAAAATACCAGAAATGACAGAAACAGAAACTTTATAAGCTGCCACTTGGAGCTGTAATCAAGCCATTCTTAACAACTTCAAGAAAGAGCTGCAAACTGCTTGCCATGGTGCCTGGAAGCTGTGCACTGCCAATCATCTCTCCTAATTTAATGCTGAGACTCATCCAACTTTCCAGCATGGAAGGGACACATCAGCAATATGTTATCATTAGGGTACAACAAAAATTTAGATCTCTAGATATTTGTATTTGGTTAACATTTAACAAAAAATAATCTGCAATGCATGTTATCTCAGGCTATTAAGAACAACAAAAACACTCTCCTCCCAAACAGGGAGCCTAAGCAATACAGCTTTTCCAAAGAAAGCCATGAAACAATTACATCATTCTATTAACAGGTACCTTTCCTTTTTAAACAGAGCCTGTTTTGATAGGGAAATTTAAGTGATGAAATCTCTTCAATTCCCCATGAAAATCTGCTTAAATTTTGAACTTATTCAGTTTGCACAGAATTGTCCTTAGATTTCTGCATAATTCCTAAGAGGTTTTGGCCATCTTTAGCACAGATTGCCTTCCCCTGTAAGCAAATACCTGTGAAACTCATTAAGTGAATGTGCATCTGTCACATCTGTCTAGCATGCTAATTCTCATAATGGATGACAACACACAGGTGCCTCTAGTTGTTTTGTATTACTTTATGTGATCCACAGAGTGGACCTAAATTTTCCACCTTTGAAATTCTGCATAAAAAGCAAGAAGAGTCTTCTAGTTAAAGCAGTTATTTGGTGACCNATGGATGACAACACACAGGTGCCTCTAGTTGTTTTGTATTACTTTATGTGATCCACAGAGTGGACCTAAATTTTCCACCTTTGAAATTCTGCATAAAAAGCAAGAAGAGTCTTCTAGTTAAAGCAGTTATTTGGTGAGGAATACAATTCTCTGATTGTACTTAAGTCAGTGAAACTCAGATAACAGTACCAACTAAACATTTCTCATTTTCTAGCTGTCTAACTTGAGTCTGTAGGGACTGATTTATAGAAGTGCAAATGCAGTCAACAGAAATTGTGCTTTGAATGTATAAAATTCAATATAAACACTCTGCAAGATGAGATCCTGCATTTTTTTATACTGAGAATTTCTAGAAACTCTTGAATTTGATCAGTCAAGGGCAACAAACCTTATTTACTACAGTGGGCACAACACTCTGTTCGTTTTACAGGACCTTATGGAAATAAATTCAGAGTTTCATGTGAAAAAGACAAAGTTCTGGGGGAAAACGGGGGAAATGGCACAAGATGTATAACATTGTTTTAAGAAAAGCAGTTGAATGTAAGTCCACATCACAAAATGAGAAGAGGTTTTAATATGAGCTATATTCAATCAGATTGAAAAAAAAGTACTTCAGGAACATGCAATAAATATTATAATAAAGTAGGATTAATAATTTAATTTTCAGTTTTCCATTAAAAATTTTAAATGCTTACTTAGAGCTCTATCATGATTCTTTTTTCCTTTCACACTCTTTAATAAATATCTTTATTTTAAATTTAAGAAGAGTGTTCAAGTTATATTGTGAATCATATCAAAGTGAAAAAAAAGAAGTTATATGTGACTGGTGTTACAGATCAAGTTTTGAATACCTTCTTCAAATACCTAACTCAATACACAAGGCATGCATCTCTCTTTGTATACGGAGAGAATTAGGTAGCCTTGTGGGGGTGGGATGTACTTCGACACAGCTGTGAAGAAATCCAACAAGACATTTCTCTGATTCTGTTTTAAGACTGTGAATTACAGTAATTTTGGTGTAGTTAGTTCCCATACATCACAGCAGAAATTTGTGCAGTCCACAAATAAAAAAAGTTCCCTTTTATTTAAACTGGATTCTCCTTAATTCAAGGGGGTTTTGTTGCCTTGTGGCTCCTGATGTTTGTTGTATTGTTCCTAGAAAATGTATTTTTTACATTATCTATAGCCTTTAGGTGGCACAGAATACCAAATAATATAAAATAATGTAAAATCAAATAAAATCCTTGTGTAGCATTGTGTCAGCTAGATACATTATACTCTAATAAATTCATCTTTTCCTGAGTTAATTGGTGTTTACTGCCTACATTAAAAAAAGTACTCAGAAACTTGCATGATTTACATTTTGCAAGATTTTTGCTTTCTTTCCTTCAACAAATGAACCAAGTTAAATAGTTCCATTTATAAATAGAAATAATGTGGATATGTATATAAAAAAGATTATCTGAAAAAAAACCTTAGTACAAATAGATTCCAACTTTATTCAGAGAACAATATTTCACTTTTTTATTTTTTAATATGGTGGTATTGAATATCAGTCTTAGCTGCCTCTTCTGAAAGTTAAAGTCGTCTATTTCTTCAAAGAAAAAAATATATGGCCTCTGCCTGTGGTGTAAACATGCTTAGCAGGCCCTTGAAGGCCCAATCCAACCCAGCTGGAGACAATGTCTGTCTTTTGATGGAATTCAGTGTATAGTTGAACTGGACATTAAGGGTAGGACTGACTAAAAAACGAGTTATATCAAACTCTAAAAGAAAAAGCTCATCTCATCCACAGTCCAAATCATGCCAGCTTTAATAGCAGTTGAATCTGCCCTCAGCCCTTGGCCACTCTGTGAACCTTACCAGCAAAGTGATGTTTAGAGCAATACCAGTAGGGAGTATGCAAAGAAAACAAAAATCACAATAAAATTCAATGTAAAGAATAAATAGATTCTTTCACCTCCAAGAAGATTTCTTTTTCTAACCAAAGTCTATGAATACTTATGATTTTCAACACTTTGTGTGTGCTCCTGTAAGTAGATACAAAGTGTGATGCAGTCAGACACATAATTGGAGAAGTCAACATGCATATTTCAGAATATGCAGACAAATAAATTTCTAAATTTAATGTGATTTTTGATATAAAGACTTTAATATAGATGCTAAAGTAAAGGAATACCTGTCTGGGATACTGAAGGCTGAATTTATTACTTCAATTAAAGCAATTAGCTCTACACAGCTTCACTCAGAGATGTGGAAAGCAGCAGCGCTGCTTGAACATTTCATTTTCATTGTGATAATATTGGCATTATCTTTGTGAAAGGCTTTAAAGGGGAATAAAAAATAATAAAAGACATTCTTCTTTTAATCATATGCAAAGAAGAGAGGGGAATATTCTTAAATATGAGAGTAGAAAATAATTATCAATCACATATAATGATAGCTTTGTTATGCTGATTAAGACAGGATGAATGAAGCTTGATACTGGAATTCATCAGAAATTCATGCTATTTTCTAAGTGTCTGTGCAATGAGGTAAATTCAGGTTATAGAAAGACAAGGAGATCTTGTGGGTTTGGTTTTTATTTTAATTTATGAAGGGCTAAGAAAATAACATATTTCTTTAACTAATCAGTGAGGAGAAAATCATTCTGTTTTTCCCTAAAGCCAGCTGGTGATGTTGGTAGCACTGGTTGAATTAATCAACAATAATTCATGGAATAGTATCATTTTAGGCAGATTTGCAGATGTTTTATGTCAGGAAAGCAATACAAAGCAGATTAGTAGGCCTGGGCTTCTAATGAACTTGACAGCAAATGGAACTAGCAATTTAGTGGCAGTTGAAGAGACAATCCTTTCTTAATGCTTCAATTTTTGCCTTTTCTTGAAGATACATAAAATGTTTTCCAGCTATCAGAGGAAGTTCAGAAAACTTGTGTTTTCTGTCAAAAGTATGAGGAAAATATGTCATTCCAAGATTCACTCCCCATAATGAATGGGTCATGTATGGTCTCTAAGACGAAAGTTTTATATTTCAGTGCAGACTTTTGCTAGAATTAATCCCTTGGGGGCTAATTCCCATTATTTAATGTCATCTAAGATCATGTTCTCGTTGCTGGTATACATAAAGTAAATACAATTTTATAACAATAAAGCAGGTTCAGCCAAAGTAATAAATTAGCTTCCCCAAGGAAGGGACACTATTCCAATAAACCACACCGAGCAAGGAATGCAATAGTGCTCTGTGCAACCTGGAAGATAGTAATGCTTCAAAGACTGAAATTCAGCCTGGTGTGAATTGGTGTTCCACCTAAAGGTCTCCAAATTGCCAGCAATTTTGCAATGGTAATTTTCTTCCTAAAAGGCATATTTCAGTATGGATACTATGGAGGGCTATTATGTGCTGCAGGGTGCTGGGTCAGCTGAGGTTGGAAAAGGCTTCCTCTGGTCTCACAGATGTCAGCAAACTCTCCCAGAATCACAGTAGCTTCAGGGATAAACAACAGAGACTTCGGCTCCTCCTGCTATCCTGAATTGGCCTGCTGCGAGTTTGTCAACCTCAGATATGAGCAAGGGGCAGAGATTACAAAGACTGTAATTAGAAGCACCAGAGCATTGTGCTAGGAGGAGAGACAAGGATTTTCTGTAATCAATGAGATTCAGGTAAGTAGGAGAATATTGAGTAGTTTTAGTGGTAAATTTGGCTGGGGTGTCTTTAAATTATAGCCCCTGGCCAATGCCAACCAAAACAAGGAAGCACATAGTGTTGAGAATTCTGTTCCGTCCGTTATGCAAAACCACAACAAAATGCTGTTTTTCTCAGACACTAGGCACATCAAACTGTTCACTGAGACTGTGACACTTCAAACCAAAATGTTCTCTCCTGAGAACTCTGGTCTGGGAATCACTAAGCCCATGCATAATATCTGAAAACCTGAGAGGTATCATGTAGACATTTCACACCTATTTCTGTGACTGAAGAGAAATATGTGCTTAATGTTTTACCAAAGCCATCTAGGGGCATTTCTGCTGCACTTACTTCTTGTAAGGCTTGTTCCCTCCTGGTTCAGGTGGTTCCCGTTACAGAAATTCCCATAACATGCAACTCAAATCATGGATTACAACAATTTAAAGCTATATCCATTAAAACCTCAACCGCTGGTCCATTTGGACCAGACAAATGAGTTTAACATTTTGATGAACTGCTCTCCTTGCCCTTGTTCTGGTCCCTAGGTCCCTTAGGATTTTACCTGCTCCAAGTGAAGCTTTATCTATAAAGTGCAGTCTCTCCAGTGCTATACCTGACCTGCTTTGGGCTAGTCTCAAGCACAGCCACTGATGCTTCAAGGTGCTGCAACATGAACTGTTGGTATTTTGAGGTGTATCTTCTCCAGAATGGACTTATCCTTAGGTCCTTTCCAAGGTATACCTACTGTGGTGCAGTGTTGAAAACATTTTAGGAAAGCTCTATAGTTGCCATCTCATCAGAATTCAACACGTTACAGAAACTTGGACAAGATTTCCCATTTCTCTTCCTTCTTCCCATAGAGTGCAAGGCAGAAAGGGCATGAAAAAGGGAATAGTGACAGGAAGGTTTTTTCATAGCTGTCATGAAGCTTTCTCAGAAGGCAAATCAATGTCTGCAAATAGTGGCCTGTGGATACTTGAAATGTAACAGTCCCTTTCTCTGTTTGGTAGTAATAATTTTTTGGTTCTTCTTTCACTGATAAAGAGACGAAGAAAGTAAATGGAAGAAAAATCACAATAGGATGAAAAATGATTCCTACAAACACAATTCTCAGCCTTCCTAGATTGAAGAAGAGATATGTGAAATTAAGACTGTGAACACATCAGTATAGAAAAACAGAATCTGACTCAGTTTTTGACTTGACACTGACCTTTTAAGTACACTTGAGGAAACAGCATGTGTTGTGCTTATTTAAAGACCAGTAACCTGCAAAAAATCCTTTTCCTGCATCCTCTGAGATTTCACAGTCTTGTCAATGCACCTGCAGAAGGAAGCAGTCCTTGACTTGAGAAGCAGGTCTGTGTTCAGCAGCTGCAGAAATGTCCAGCTGTTTAGGATAAATGTAGCGATGTCTGGCAGGTGGCAGCACATGGTGGTAGAGTGAAAAATACCACAGCCTAGTGCTTTATTGCAAGGTACTATTATATTAACTACAAAAATATTTATGACCCATGCTCAAGGTTCATTGATTTCTGGCTTCCCACATTCGCACAAGCTTGTTTTACTCAGTTTGTTGCTGAAGTTCCCGATTCAGCAAATCATGTGAGTGTGTAATAGCATGAACTTTTTGATTTGTTTGTCCCCCTGCTGACCAATTACTAGTGACCTTCACAACAGTAGGGATGGGAATGCAACACATGGTGACACGGCGACATAGCTTGGACCAGCTTGGACTTGGTCTTGCGGGGAGGTCAATATCCCTGTCCTGTCCAGCTCTTCCTCCCCTGCCTCCAGTAAATTGGCATCTGCAGAATTATGTGCTTAAATACTTTTAGATTCAAATAATTCCAAGAAACCCCCCAGTTTCAAAGCAATCTGAAAACTGTGAGTGAAGTCAACTATTGTTACATATTGTGTTTATTCCAGAGGAAAAACACCCTTGGGAATCAGAACATTAAATATAACACAAGTATGTCAATTTGAGTTTTAATCTTCTGCTTTTCACCCATGTTGCAGCCTTAAAAATGACACAAAATAATATAGAATAATATAGTAGGTTTGAAAAATTATCTTAGTGCCATTCCCATCAGTTGTTAATCATTTGCACCTGTCAGTTTCTATCCAGTATCTGAAGAAGAATCCAGATGCTTAACATCAGTTAAGAATGTGATGAATCAATCTGGAGGCCATCTTTATCCACATGGATGACAAAAAGGTGATCAGGTTACTAGTGGTGAATCCTGCTTGTCCAACCTGATTGCCATCTGTGATGAAGGGAGAGAAGTGGACATCATCTACCTTGACTTCAGCAACCTTTTCAACACTGTCTCACACAACAACCTCATAGGCAAACTCAGAAAGTGTGGATGGGATAAGTAGACAGTCAGGTGGATTGAGAGCTGGCTGAATGGCAGATCCTAAAGGATTGTAATCAGTGTCACAGGGCCTATTTGGAGGCTGGCACAAGGGGTGTCCCCCAAGGTTTAATACTGGGATGTGATCCAAATGCAAACACCTGTTGGACTTGAAAGCAATATGGTTTGATTTAACTTTCTTACTAATACTTAAAAAATACTATAGATTTCTATAGCGGAAACTCATTTGTTGCCAGAAATAATGTCAGTATATTTTAAAGACACTCTTTTGCCATTTTTCAGTAGTGTTCTAAGAATATTACAAAATAATCCAGGTTGATATTTCAGTCTTCATACATAGCACGGTCAAAACTGCCATATCACTATCAAAACCATTTCAGAATCTGGGATGGAAACCTGTCCCACGACTGATGTTCTCAGCTGGTTTAGCTTGCTATAGCTATGCTGCAGTCAGTGGAGATGAGCAGATTTCCACTGCACAGAGAAACTATCCTTGCACAGTCTGCTACTACAGAGTTACACCCTAGTTCAGCAGTGGATTTATACAGGGAGGTATTTCCAAGTAAGGATGAAGTAGGAATTTGTTCAGAGCTCTCTCTGAATATGTGAATCTCCCACAGCAAGCACACTGTCAAAATGAAGTCTGATTTGTCATTTGTGCTTTTGTTAGCCAGAATGGTCACAAACCTTCTATTTCAGTATGAAAGATTGTGAGCTGCACAGGAAAGGTGCATGTGTCACAGGAGAAAGCACTTAGAGAAAATTGCTTATTGAAATCTGTGCCGCTGGTTGTAGTTTGGAAGAGTAGAATAGAATCATTTGGTCAGTGAGGGTTAAAAGAAGTATAAGGACAAATGTAGAGGGGGGAAAATAGAGGATAAAATTGACCTGGGGAAGGTTATGGTTGAATTTGGCTATTAAGAGCACCAATATTTGTTTTTTAAAAACTCTTCTTCAATTAAATAAGTCTGAAAAAATGTAGCTAATAGAATGTATCAATTAGTTCAGCACATACTCAGATGTTAATTAGGAACTTGGTAACTATACAAAATTAAACTATGCAGTACATAGAGGGGGAAAGAGAAGAGGTCTTTGCCTACAAATACAGTCAGCAAGAAAGAGAAAGAAAGGGATAGTATTGCCTACGGGTCCAAAATGTTCCTGGTAAGTAGGAAAATGTGTCAAGTCCATTAATCAACAAGGGCCAGGTCCCCTCTGTATTTACAGTGTGTGTCCAGAGATGGTCAATGTTAAAGATTGTAATAACCTAATTTGTCTTCAGACAAAGCCCAGAATTCAGCAATCATAGTGCTTAGAGTACTCAGAGAGCACAGGCACCAACAAAGGAGGAGAGCACAAGAGCACAAAGCACTTTGCTCGCTGTTGCTGTTCCGTGACTTTGCTCTTTTCATAAATGATTTCAAGTCAGACAGCATCAAGAAATGTACATTCTCATACTAATTTCACACACACTGTTTTGAGGTTTCACGGATTCACTGGGAGTGATGCATTCGTGTCAAATCTGACAGAGTCTTTTGCCATATGCTTAGAAGTGTTCTGCCTGCACAGAACAATTCTTGCTGCTTTTTCACCCCTTCCAAACTTTCAGAGGTCTGGGTCTTAAAACTAAGGTTCTTAGTCCAGAGATCTATTAAAGCAGTTCTTGTCCTCAGTCATGTGCAGGGAGCATACCGCATCACCCGGAGGATTCCTGCCAGGATGCTATGAATCATTACTCCAGATCCTTAAGCAAAACCTAATTCGTAAAGTATGGATGTTGCATTGTTTCCCCTTAAAGCATTTTGGGTTGGTTTTTTTACTGCATTTTGTCTTGTCTCTATGAGTGATTGGGAGGTCTGTATACACGCTGCAGGCTGTTGCTGATTCACCTCCAACTGTGGTATTTCCCATACTGGCAGCTATTACATTGCTACAGAAGGACTTTATAAGCTAGGATTTAGATGGAATTTTTGTACAGAAGCATCTATTATTCCAGCAGTTTTAATCAAGCCTTGCTCAAAATGCATGAGCACTCTCTAAATACATTATTGTGTGTGCGGATGTTGCAGAAGCTGTATACCTCTAGAAAGGGACAAAACAGAAATGATTTCTGTTGAAGTAATTAAGTTTGCAATAAGGTGACTAGCTATAATAACATCCTTGTAAAAACACTTGGAAAGTGAGCCTTCTGTGTGACTGGTAAAGTATTTCAGACTTTACAACTGTGTATTTCTCCATCTATACTGCAAAGGCAGATTATCTATGGGGAGGGTCATATTTTAAAAGGGAGATTGTTCCCTGAACCCATCTACTCTGTCTTATCACCACCTAAAGGAAATTACAACAATTACTTAGCTGGGAAAGAAATATTAAAAGAAATATTTGTATTTCCTTTAATAATAATCAGTAGGAAAAAACAGAGACAGCAGGTGTCATCTGCGTGGCATCTTTCCTTTCACTCCCTGAAATCAGCAGCACAATAAAGGGCTCTGTCAATCAGGTGTCTGGAGCTGTTGCTACAGTTCTGTGTTATCTCTGACCCAAGCAGTTCAGTAAAGCTTGTAAGAATTCATAAACTGTTAATGACACAATCTGACTGAAAATATTTTCTAACATTTTGCAGTTGGACAAAGTGATATAGTCAGATGTTCTGAAATAGATATGTTTTTACTCATTTGCACTTGAACACTCTAAGTGTAGTTCTGAGCCAACAGTGGAACAATTCCATATGCTGATCCATCCTTACTCTGGCAACAGTTCTGTTGCTGTTGACATATATATTCATATGCCTAAGTAACTTTCAGAAGAGCAAATTTTTCATATTTGGAGCTTTATTCACAGTTTTAGATCTTTATTATGTATAGGGGAAGCTAAGTGCTGCAACACAGTAACAAAGTAAGACTCTATTAAGCTTCAGAACCCATCTGAGAAGACCTATGCGCCAGGCCAAGGGAATACATCATTACACCATTAAAACTTAGTACTTTATCTAAGAACTACTCTTAGATTTGCAAATATCATTCTTAAGTCATAAGTCAGGGGTCCAGTTCTTTTTCTGAAAAGTCATTACTTTACATATCTTAGATGAAAGGAAATAATGACTAATAAAGTGGAAAATAAAAAAACCCCCAAACTTTTGGACTTAAAATTTACACAATATTGAAAAGGCATCCTAGTTATTATGTGAAATTTAAAAACCAAAATTTGTACACAAATACTTGGCAATGCCTTACTAATGTAAGGAAAGTATAGTAGCTCCTCTTAAAAAACCTTTACAAATACTGTGAGGTTATTTGTAAAATAATCTAAAGTTGCCTTAGAATACTTCTAATATATTGTCTCCCTGCAATTAATCTATTGTAAAAATCAGATCTTAGTTTTGCTGAACACTTGGCATCTAACTATCCCAAACTTTGGCACATAGGAAAGAAGTAAGCTGTTTCGATGATTATTTCAGTACAAGAAACTAATTTAAACAGAAACCATGTTATATAGCTCAAAACCATTCCTATTGCAAATCAAGTGAATTAGTTAATTATTAGTTTTATCACAGAGCCTAGAGATACAGAAAATCAAGGTCCATTATGCTTGGGAGTATGCAAACACAGGAGATAGCCTCTGCCCTGAAGAGTTTTTCATCTAAATAGACAACTAAACTGAAAAAGAAAATCGTTGCAGGAAATGAAGCACAGAGAGACTGCATCACTCATTCTTTGTATCTAAGGTTTTTGAGGTGTTACACACTGCACCTACCTATATTATTTTTATACATATATTTATGTACATATAAAATATCCATTTGATGTAGCATGATGTAATCCATAATATATTCTAATCCAAATACATTTTAATAACCTCATTAGTCTGCCACCAACTATCAGGCAGTCCATGATGGAGTTACCTCAAGACTGTATAGGGTAAACCAGCACTATTACGACTTTCTTAAGTGACATATTTTCCTTCAGTAAAAGATGAAACTTTTGACCTTTTAATGAGAACACTCTTTTTGCAGTTATGTTTATAGGGTTATAGGTGTAATTTTTAATAATAACACTCATAACCACTCATTGCAGAATAGGATTCTGAGATTATTGAATAGGATTTATTGAGAAAAAAAAAGAGAGAAATACAAAGATTTGACTTATCTGTTGAAATCTGTTACTTTTTTCTGCCCAGAAAGTGTGCAGATGTACAGACAAAAGTAAGTTGTCTGCAGGTTTAATATACATGTTTTTTCTATATTGATTGGGAACTGATATATGTCTAAGTTGGCTTGTTCTGCCACCAAATCTCTTCTCATGATCTCATTATGAGAGGTCAAGGTACTTTAATGGCTTGACAGGTCAGTTCAATATTGCCTAGGAACAAGTAATCCTGACCTACTTGTGTTTAAAACGGGCAAACAAAGAAAAATCCTAATCATCTGTAAATATGTGTTCATTGCTTGAAAATGGAAAACTTCCTAAATCTTGAGATAACTTAACCAAGAAGAAGATAAAAAAGTTATGAATTTTCAGGTTTTTAGGAAGAGTTCATTGCATGTTTTCACAGCTAAAATTCCACAATCAGGAGAGAGGATTACATTAGATAAAATTTCATTAAGCAAAAGCAACAATAAGAAATGGTAGTATTTTATGAAAGAAAGAGGAAGGGATGTGTTCAACAATGAATATAAATTAAAAGTTAAGGATTTTAATATTTTGATAAAGGAAGGTAAGTGTTGCATGTAAAGCGGAGACCCTGACTCTTACTGTGGGAAGATTTCCCGGATCTGTAGTGTTGGATTTGTCTGTCAGCACACCAGGAAAGCCAAGCCCCTTGTGCCTGACCAGTCTGTCAGTGTCCCATTAGGGGGACCCTTCACTGAACAGTCCTGCTGAATGGGAGGGCAGCTCGACTAACTTTTTCAGGGACACACCCCAACAGCATAAGGGAGATTCTTTAGAGGGTCTTTCCACTTTACGACCCCTCAATGGGTCTTGCTCTTCATTTGGGTATGTTCCCTGCTGCCAGCGACTGCCAGCGCCCGTGAAGGACTCACACTAAGAGTTTATGGAATAACACTCTTTTTTAATATCAAATTATGACAGGTTAATGTTCAAGGACTGTTGTTGATAGCATCTGACTGCAAAAACATATTCAAAGCAACAAGCTGTTGCAAGCTGTAATCCCCAATAAATGCATTCAGCACACACAGAGTGTGGTTCTTACCCAATAGGTGTCCCTACAGGGGAGAAGACAGGTTCATCTCATCAACTGATTCAGGCAGTTGAATGGAGTCTTCCCTAAATTTCCCCCATTCTCTACTTTTATACTATTTCTTTGTGTTTAGCTTGTGTGATTCTAGTCATACATACCTTTGTTAAAGATTGGTGTAAAACTCTCTTGTGTTGCTTTGAAAGACACAGTCAATAAAATCTAGAGCACAGCCCAGTGAGGAGTGGCTGCACCTCAGAGGGGGTACCTTTGGGATGAAAATGTGCATTAATATTACAATTAGGTTATAATGAATCAAGTTCATCTGAGGAGAGCAATTTCACCACAGTTATTGGCTCGGCAGCAGAACAGCTCCTCCTCTCTCCCCTGGCTCACAGGTGGTGTGCAGTTTTTCAGCTGTAAAGTACTATTGAATCCTCCCTGGGAGGATTTCAGCAGAGCCTGGTCATGGTGTCTCCACTCCACCCTCAGCTCCATCCCCCTTAGCAGCTGCTCTGGCTGCAGACTGTGGGTGTGGGGAATCATCCTGGAATAGGTTTCCAGCGTGCAAACTGCATTCCATCGGGGAGCAGCAAATGTTATTTACCCTATAACTTCTGTACCATTATAACCTCTGTTAGGATGTGAATATAACTTCTCAGTTTCCTCTGATTTTACCCCCAGCCGTCTTTCCACAATAAGCAAACAAAGAAAGAAATCCATGGCTAATAGAGGTAATGACAATAAGAGAAATTGCTGCTATTTTTTATTAAATTATAAAAATGAAGAATAGTTTCAGTTCATTAGCAGATAGACATATATTGCTTAAAATAAAGCAGAAAAGCCACAGGTGTTCAATAATTCTTTTTTTAGTATTTAAGAAAAAACAGGATGATTGATTGCTACACACAAGCATGACGAAGCACTTTCCAGACCATTAGTAACTGTGAAAGATATTAAGCAACATCTACTAGGTATAAACTTTTTTTAAAACTGCAGGTTTGACTAAATTACAAACAGGATTACTAAATGAGCTAAATGTGGAGTTTTCTGGCTCACTAATGTTAATTTTTGTTAAATCTTGAATGTTTTATTAAATTTTAAATATTACAGAGTTTGATAGACTATTAACATTCAAAGGAGGCAAGTAGATAGCTCATTGACTCAAGCTTCATTTGCTGTGGTGTTAAGCTATTTGGGGGGAAAAAATGTACAAAGGATCCTGAGGAGTTTTAAATACACATATTCAGTTTTGGCTGTGGGGTCCATCTGAACCATCTCTGCTAGTTCCACACAAATTAAGTGTTTCTTTTCTTTGTGACCATTGCAGAACAATTTTGCCTCCTCTAATGATTTCAAAGGACTTTTGACATAATATTTTGACTTATAAAATGTTACATTAGTTTTCAATATGATCTGACCTTTTAAGAGTAAAGGTTTTTCTTTAAGTCTCTTGGAAGCCTTGCATACCTGTGCATTTTGGATATGCAACAGAAACGTTTTTAGAACATCTTTTAAAAACATGCCAAGATTAAAATCTTACAAATCTGATCCAAGTAAATTTCAGATATTAAGACTTATTTTTAGCAAGCTATATTTATTATGTGACATTTAAAATGAAGTAAAAATAGCTCACCTTAACAATTCCAATAATGACAAATTAAAGTAAACTTGTCTGTACTGAGCTTCACATCTATGTTTTTTTGTGCATTTTTGTGGTCAGTTTTCTCAGTATTTTTTCCTAGAGAAATTAATTAATTCTGGAATAGTCAACATATTGTTCCTTCATTAATCTTTATTTAGAAAATTACTCATATTCAAAGGTATTATTACTATCCTGATAAAGGCTCTTCAGAATCTGTCTATCTTTTGCTAGCCCACAAAGTGTGTTCAACCTAAGTTTACAGTACTTCTGCAACAACAGTACTCCTTCTTCTTGAAGCAAGGAATTGTCTTTGTATCCCCCATCACAATGAGCTTCTGCTCATGTTTTCCTCTCATGACCTCAACTAAGATGCAACCAAGTCACAGATTAATGGACTATGAGCTCCATCAAAGGGATAGTTTAACATACATTTTCTCCAGGGCCTTACCCATCTGCAGGCAGATTCACTGTATCCTGCAAGAGTATAATGTCTTTTGTACACCCCGAGAAATCTGCTTTTCCATCTGTGGTGTCTCTGGATCTTCTTTCTGTTCAATAGCCTTGGGGAATAACAGATTGCTCTTTAAGACTATGCCTTGCATAGGAACAATGCATCTCCAGATGCTTGCTGCCGATTTAGTCCTTTAACTGGAAGGCTAAACCTTGTATGCCTACAGTTACCTCATCCATGGGTTACCATGGCTTTCCAGCTGGCCAGCTTTCACAATATAAGCTCCTCCAGTTGAAGGACTACTTTTTTTTTAAATTATTTTTTACTTTCCGTTTCCTAATCAGTATATTAATTAGTTGGCAGTTTAAGAGTGTGATTTCTATATCCTACAAAGCTGCTTAGTTTAAAAACATGAGCACACAGTGTTTGAGCCACTTACATTCTTTTTAAAAGAGATGGTGGTCATCACTCTGCTCTTCAGTATCTTATACCTCAACTCACAATTATTCTCTTTTCTTAATGAGCCATCATTCTTCAAGTTGTGTGTCATCTCTTCTATGAGTTTCTGATAGCATCTTCATTAGATGTTGGGATAGAACATAATTTTATCTGTCAACATTGGTCATCCTTTCACCTTTACTCCATAATTTTTTTTTCCTGCATACTCATTCTGACTAGTAAAAGAACATTCTCTGCCTCCTTTTAGATCACTTTCAGTTTGGTGTACCTTAGCTGCCCAGATAAGCCTATTGTCAGATCCTACATGCTGGAAGGCATATCTGATGGTTATCTGGTCTGACCTCACATCTATGCACAACATGGCAGGTGTGCCCACATTCCTGGTTCTTGGCATTGAGCTGCTGCTCTGCAGTGCAGCCCAGCACAGCATGCCAAAGTGCACTTCAGCATTAAGAATCATCAGTGGCAACACACGTTTTGTTCTCACTCTTGGCGGATCATCTCCTGCTTCTTCTTTACAGGTTGTGGTATAGTTCTGTGAGGCGTCAGGCAGCAGCACACAGCACTGCAGAGCTCAGCTACTTTACACTGACAATTGTTGGTCACCGTGAGACAGCTCTCCAGGCTGCTCAAGCTGTTTTACAGTTTTTTCTCTGGCACTCCTGAAGTGCTGCTTGTCCAGATGGGCTCTCCCTCTTCTCAGCTCCACATTAATGAGGATCCAGGAATCTGAACTCTACTGCTTGGCTGACAAGTGTAAAAGAGCAAATAGGGAGCCGTGAGGCAAAGAATTGATTCTAGACATAGCAACAGGCCTCCAGTTTGTCCTCCTTTTACTTCCCCTTTTCCCTGTCCAGTGAACTTTCCCTTTCATTGTTCATCATCTTCCAAATTCAGCATGGTCTTTTCTCTCAAATCATAATTCTTAAGAAAGAATAGTTCCATGCCAGATCTGACTGTACTTATATGCAGAAGTCTCCATGCATCTGGGTCACCAGTCTGCAATGCAGTTCCAGCAGTTAACTTTAACAATGCTTGTTTCAAAATGTGTTTCTTGGCCCACTGCAGGTGGCAGGTGCAGTCCCAGACCACCTCACATATTACAGCTGCTACACTGAATTAATACTGCAAAATGAGCATGCAAAGCATCCCATTAGTTCTAGTCTTCTTACAGACAATCGCAGAGGGATGAAACATTTTATTTTTACTAAAATCATAGAATCATTTAGGTTGGAAAAGACCTTTGAGATCATTGCATCCAACTGCTAAACTATACTGCCAAGTCAACCACTAAACCATGTCTCTAAGTGCCACATCTATCTGATCTGATGTTGGAATAAGATTTCCCATTTTGATTACACTTGTTATATGCTACTTATTTCTCCTCTAGGAGTTCTTGTTCTAGATTGAAAACAGTGAGCAAAAACCTTTCCATTTGGGTAGTACATCTGTCTGTTAATATATATTTTGACCCAGTTTTGGAGAGTTTTGTGCAGTTTAAAAATATTAATTTCTTTAAGTATATTTAGCAATGAGAAAATTCTTAAATGAAAATATCAAAATTAATAAAAATGGAAAATTTCTTTCAATTTTATTTTTACCTGAAATATTCATCTTATTCTCTGATGAACAAAACAGTAATACACACTTTTATTTCGGGTGTCTATTCCTATGTGTATATGTCAACTCTGTCACTCTTAAGCTGTCTCCAACAGCCCTCTTAAAGTATCAGCTGACTCCTGTTCAGTTTCTTCAGGTGTAACAGACTTTCAAGGAAAGGCAAAAAGGGTCAGTTTTACTTGATAACTACTAAGTTGTAGAATTGCTAATAGTGTTTCAAAATCCTTGTAAATTATGCTACAGCATCAGAGAGGCAGCATTTTCCTTCGAGGAAGCACACGTGTACATGACTGCACAAAGTCATACATAAGGCAGCTAGTTTGACAGCAAGATACTAACTACAGCAAGGCAAATAAACTGTGACATTAGCACAAGTACCTGGAAGTAGAACTGGCTCTGTAAATATTTTTTTTATTTGTTCTGTTTTCCTTGTTTCCTTTGCACCATTGTCACCCACTGAACAGCGGCAGTAAAATATTAGCTTCTACTGTTTCATAAGAGCACATCTCATTTTTTTGTGGGGTACCCTGTGCTGCAGCAGTTACTGGCAGTCACTGATGAATGTTGTTTGTACGATCTGATGTTACAGCAATTCAGTGAGAGATACATCAGACCAATTTAATGCAACAGGCAAAGAAAGCTGTTGCCAGATATTTTCTGTTTATTCTGATGAAGATTAATAAAACAAATTAAAAGATTCTCAAATCTGAGACAACTTCAAGGGCTGTTTTGGTGGGACAGTTTTATTACCATGAGGTGATTTCAGTTAAGTGAGATTGCCTCCCACTATCATCTTTGTCTCTAGACATCTTAAAATGGACAGGCTGTGCTGAGAAAAGGGAAGGTCAGCTGTCTGTGCTGGATAAAAGCAGAACTTGCAGGTTGATGCTGAGTTAGAGACACGTCAGCAATGTGTCAGCCAGTGATGACACCTTTGCTAGAAGAAACAAAATCAAGACAAGCAACTGTTTAAATCCAAGTAATTATTTTCAAGTTTGCAAAAATAATGCAAGTAGATGTTACTACATTGTTTTCCCTGTGACCTAGCACTCGCTCAGAAGCACTTAATACAAAATCCTCCTAGTCATGGATGTGTGATAATTTAGCAGTATCTACCTAACTCTCAAATAATTCTAATTTTCAAATACAAAGTGGTTCTAAAAAATGTTTTAATTAGCTGTGATAACCTTTGTGAGTGGGGGCATGTTCTTGTGAGACAAACCCTTTGTCCGATTTTAGACTCACCAGACAGTGGTCAGATTATCAACCTCATGTACCAAGGTCTAGTAGCAGAACTGGATGGATATGCATTTGATCCTACAAAAGATTTGCAGGTTGGCACCATTTGTAATGCAGCATTTAGTGTATAGTGACTCCTAGGGGCTGCCCAGGAGACTGAATATTCTGAGGTCTTAATTCAAAGTTTTTTCCCCAAAAGGAAATAAATTTCTAATTTTGGAATGGATGATTAAAATTTACACAAAAGCACTGAATCCCACCACCTGGGAGATTACAAGCAGTAAGACGCAAGACACCATTCTGTAATTTCGCATTTTTTAGGATGGTGAGCGCTATTTAATTCCTTTTTTCTCTGGTCAATCAATACAGCATTTTCAGCCATGGTCTCACCATGAAGGAAATATAATCTAGATTCATCAAATAAAAATATGGGATATGGCTCTAGCCAAATACCATATACATTATTTAAAACTCTAGTGAACTGCTTGCAGACATTATAAGGACATTTTAAATATTAATAAGTCAGTTTCAGTAAACAAGGAGATAAACCAAAATCACACTGGTTGTCTTGGGTATTTGGAAGGTCTGTCTTTTTCTCTTCAATTCCTTATATCATACCTCTCTTTTCTCTCTAACAAAGAAGAATGGTTTACACTTAAATACAGATATAGTTTCAGATTTTATAGTTCCCTACTATAACACTATCTACCCAAGATAACATCCAGAGCATGCCATTCCTCTCATATCCTTTTCACAATGAATTTGGAGAACCTCCGGATTAACACTCACAGGAAAATACACCTATTTATTATTTTATTTGGTACTGGGATAGGATAACAGCAATCTGTCTCAATTTTTTTTTTTTTTTTTAAGACAAAGTTGATAAGACTAGGTAAGTATTCTGTTGAGAATAGGACAGGATACAGACATATTCTTTATCACATCTTCAGAAATGAAAAAGGGAATCCAGTTCAGCTATAACATGTGACTGCAACAAGCCATGGGAAACTCTCCGGGCTATAGGATGTAGAAGATTAAACTCAAGGGTGTTGGATTTTATTCTTAGATACACCAAATGTCAGTAGTTGCTCTGAGCTGGTGAATAAGTAGAGGTAAGGATCAAAACTTACACAAGCATGACTAATGAAAGAATAGAGAATACAAGATTAGTGAAAGAAATTGCTGACATGACATGTGAAGGCACAGTCAAAAAGCTGCACAACCACATTGTTGTTGTCATGTCACATCATAGGGGAATGTAGGTGTTGACCCTGGTTGGACTCCAGATGCCCAGCAAAGCGGCTCCATTGCCTCCCTCATTGGCAGGGCAGGGAAGAGAAAATATGAAAATATGAAAGGCTTGTGGGTCGAGAAAAGGGCAGGGAGAGATCAATCACCAGTGACTGCCACAAGCACAACAGACTTCACTCGGGGAAAAAATTATTTAATTTATTACCAATCAAATCAGAGTAGGATAATGAGAAATAAACTTAAGCCATCTTGTCTCCACCCCTCAATTCTTCCCAGATTCAACCTCACTCCCAAATTCTCTTCCTCCTCTCTTCCAATGACACAAGGGGAGGGGAATGGGGTCCATGATCAGTTCATTGCACTCTGTCTTTGCTGCTCCATCTTCCTCGGGTGAAGGGCTCTCACACTCTTCCCCTGCTCCAGTGTGGGGCTGCTGCTATGGGAGACAGTCCTCTGTGAACTTCTCCAATGTGACATAGGCTGCAGGTCAGGAAGTGCTCCGGTGTGGGTCCCCTTCCATGGGGTGCAGTCCTTCAGGAACAGCCGGCTGCAGTGTTGGTGCCCCACAGGGCCACAAGTCCTGCCAGCAAATTTACTCCAGCGCAGGTTCCTCTCTTTATGGGGCCTCAGGTCCTGCCAGGAGCCTGCTCAAGCACAGGCTTACCACAGTCACAGCTTCCTTCAGGCACTCACCTGCTCCACTGTCAGGTTCTCCACGGGCTGCAGGTGGATCTCTGCTCCCCCATGTACCTCCGTGGGCTGCAGGGGCACGGCTGCCTCACCACGGGCTGCACCAGGGGCTTTAGGGGAATTTCTGCTCCAGTGCCTGGAGCACCTCCTGTCCCTCCTTCTGCACTGACCTTGGGATCTGCAGGGTTGTTGTTCTTACATATTCTCACTCTTCTCTCCAGCTACAGCTGCCATTGTTCAGGGGTCATTCCCCTCCTTCTTGACTGTCTTATCCCTGAGGCATTACCACCATCACGGCAGGTGGTTCAGCCTTGGCCAGCGGCATGGCCATCCTGGAGCTGCCTGGAATTGGCTCTGTCAGACATGGCAGCTTCTCACAGAAGCCCCCCTTCCATGCACACCAAACCCTAACCATGCCAAACCCATACGGTAGCTGTCCCATTTGTAGATGCTAAAGGCAATGCTACACACACGGTGTCCTTAACACCCTTCCTCATTTTTCCTCTGCAATCCTTAGGTCTACTTTTAACAGCAGGAATTGCTTCTTATCCTCACAATAAATGAAATCCAACTGTCATCTTTTAAATCCATCTACTTAGTCAGATTATTTTCCCTCTAATCCATCTGAGCTAATCCATCTTTTGAACTGAAGTCTTCGAAAGGGTGGCTAATTGTTCTTAGTTGCTTTCATGATGCCTGTCATTTCAAAACATTAAACAAATATCAATTAACAAATATACAGAGCTACAAATCTGCAAAGCAGTCATCAATGCTGTATTTAATAGTTTAATAATTAAGATTTCATTGTTTTTGTTTTATCAGAAGTCAGTCTAAATGAAGTCTTCATTAATTTTTTGAAGGAAAATTGCAAATATACTCATAAAGAAAAAGGAAATTGTTTCAGTGTATTGTAAAGTCAAGTGAAATTATAACATCTAAAAATGTTGAAAGGTTCCTACTGTACCTCATTCTATTTTTCCAGCTGATGGATCCTTCCATGCTCCTTCATGATACGATAATGCAAGCAATAAATACCATTACAGTACATGAGCATGTACACCTCACAGCTGTATTTATCCCCACATTTAGCTTTTGGAACTGAATAAATATCAGTTCTTCACCTGTAGAATGGCACTGAGGCATGCTGATACTAAAAATGCAAAGCATTTCACGTAATTATAAGGGCTTTCTCTTCTATCTAAGAAAAATTACTGTGTCATTAAAAAAATGCATCAATATCTGCTCCAATGGGGTTTCACTGCATATCTCAAGTACACTTTGTACTTCATAGCAATTATGTTGATGAGCATTTCAGCCTTATAGAGACAGGGTGTTTCCTCTTCCATAGGTGTAGACTGCCTAGACCTTTGAGGTGAGCAAAGAGTGCTCAATGAGAATACCTAGCCTAGGAAGTACAAATCATTCTCCATATATAAGGCTGTTTTTGATGGAGGTTTCTGGTAACTGATACAGATTTCTTGTAACGGACTCTTTGATGACATATTCTCTAAGAGTGAATGTTAGGAGTCTTTCTAGGTTCAATTGTCTTTTCCCACCTTTCTTATTTTGGCCCATCAGATGGAGGACAACTATGCTGATTCAGACATGCTTTTCTGTTTATTTTTTATGACAGAATAAGAATATAGAACTTCGCCTGTGGCCTTGAAAATCACAGTTGTGATGTTTTCTAGTGTATGTAATAACAAATGACAACTGTGTAGTTATTAGCTAGTTTAGCTGTAATCTTGGTTCCCAGTGGTTTGCTGGGAAACACGTTCATGTTCTGTGTGACTCTATATTAGGTGTCTGATTTAGATTATTCCATCTAATCTGAATCTTGTCCAAATAAATTTCCCACTCTAACCTCACTAGTCCAGAGCAATTATATTTTGGTATATGCACACAACCTGCTTGCAAAAACTTCAAATTTTTAGCTTTACACCTAAATCTGCTTTTTCAAAGAGACTCCTGCACCTTGTTAGGTTAAATAACCTGTAATACATGTTATCAGTCCTACCCAATGTTGTACTAGCTAATCAGCCCTCTGTAGTGGGTTCCTTGGGGTAAATGCTCCAGTGGAGGAGTTGATGGTCTCAGGCAAGTCACCCCTGCTCTCTTGGTCCTTGTGCTTGAGGCTTGGGAAGGCTGAATTACCCCTAGCATGAGCAGCTGGTGCATCCCCAACCCCTGCAGGCAGTACTGTAGGGCAGGTGCTGGCGTGCCCCAGGCTGCTCAGTGGTGCTCTGGTGGACATCGTTCCACCCTGCCAGAAGATGAATGCTTGTTTTAACACACAACAAAGTATGTGAGCAATACTGAACCTCTCCACAGGTGGAATCTATGCAGCAAGCTATGGTAATTCCGTGATGCTTCATGAAAGTGGGGTTTCCAGCATCTGAAGGGACATAAGATTTATGTGCTGATTATATTTATCTTCCTATTTCTATCTTTTAAATCAATTTTATTACAGTATTTGCTGTTGCACCTTTCTGATTAAGATCTAGAGAGAATTCTGCACCCTTCATTTCCTTGCTGCAGAGCATCCTCTGAGCCTTCCCTTTGCTTTCCATGATATAGATACCTACATATAGGTGCCATACAGATGGTAAAGCGGCTAGTGTGGATCACTGCAACTTGCAAAATAGTAATTTTAAGGAAGCCAAAGACAGACAAGTGTAAGTGCATTCCATATTGGTGCAAACTGGCAGAGTTTCACTCAGTTTATCCTGTCTAGGGATTCTGATTATGAATATTTAAATCTGTTTAAATAAAGAAGCGAACTGCAAAATGCCCCAAAGGTCCCTATTTTGATATTTTGGAATGGAAAGAAGTGCTCTTCCCAAGAAGTGTTCCCTTCTAAAATAGGATTAAAGTAACCTTGCAGTTCATAGAATCATGGAATCATGGAATATCCTGACCTGGAAGGACCTTCAAGCCAAACTCCTGGCCCTGTACAGGGCTACCCCAGAAATCACACCACATGCCTGAGAGCTTTGTCCAAATGCTCCTCGAAATTGGCAGACTTGGTGCTGTGGCCACTTCCCTGGGGACCCTCTTTCAGTGCCTAACCACTCTCTGCTCAATGGACCTTTCCCTCAACAGAGATTTTCTAGTCTCCAGACCAACCAGCCCAGCATCTTTCATTAAAGTCTTTGAAAGCCAGGAGCAGGGAGGTGCAGAGGATTTCCATGTATTTTCAAGCCTCAGAAATTCCATAGCTAATTGAGTTTTTCAGTTCTTCCTGCCTACTCTCTAAAATGCACCTTCCACAGAAGATCTCACAGAATCTAAATCTAACAGGAACATTTCACTTTAAACCAATTATTTCCTGCACAAAGAACTGTGATTTTATAATAGCAAGCTAGCGTAGGAGACTATTTTGGAAAGCCCTTATTATATACCATCTATCAAGATTAATTATTGCACTTAGCCTAAAGCACATCAGGTTAGTATCTGTTTGCATTTAATTATCTTCCTAGTTATCTTTTAATTATCCTGTTTCCCTACTAGTGCTAATATATGTAGCTACTATCCTGCATCTTTTTCCTTTACACAGGAGAACACACATTGTTTTTGAACTGCAGCACAGCTTGTGCCAATGTTTTGTAAATGCTGTCTACATTAGAAGATCTTTCCTTTGAAAGCACAGGTTTCATCATGGTAGAATACCACCCACACAGTCACTGATTAGAGTAAACAGGGTGTGTTATTATTGTATGAGAATTATTATAATGTGAAATATTACCCTGATAATTGCTTTCCCTTTCATTATGGATCTTTGCATGCATTAAGCAGACTATTGGTACGTGAAGCAGTTGGGATTGACCTTTCAGTAACCACTCATTTCCTTGCCAGTAAATAAAAGATCATACAGTCATAGAGTAGCTTGGGTTGGAAGGGACCTTCAAGATCATCCAGTTCAAAACCCCTTGAACAGGGCTGGGAACCTTCCGCTAGGCCGGGTTACTCAGAGCCCTGTGCAACCTGGCCTTGAACACTTTCAGGCACCCACAACTTCTCTGGACAACCTGTTCCAGTGCCTCACATTAAAGAATTCCTTCCTAATATCTAATTTAAACCTACTCTCTTTTGGTTTGATGCCATTCCTCCTTGTCCTGTCACTACACACTCTTGGAAGAAGTTTCTCTTCAGACTTCTTGTAGGCTCCTTCCACGTACTAGAAGGCCACAATTAAGTCTCCCTGAAGCCTTCTCTTCTCCAGGCTGAAAAATCCCAATTCTCTCAGCCTTTCCTCACATGAGAGGTGCTCCATCCATCAAATCATCTTGGTGGCCTCCTCTGGACTTGCTCCAACATATCCATGTCCTTCCTGTGCTGGGGACCCCAGAGCTGGATGCAGCACTGCAGGTGGGGTCTCACCTGAGCAGAGCAGAGGGGCAGAATCCCCTCCCTCCCCTGCTGCCCACGTTGCTTTGGATGCAGCCCAGGACATAACTGGCATTCTGGGCTGCAAGGGCACATGGCTGGGTCATGTCCAGCCTCTCACCCACCAGCACCCACAAGTCCTTCTGGGCAAGGCTGCTCTGGATCTGTTCATCCCCCAGCCTGGATTGATACCTGGGCTTGGCCCAACCCAGGTGCAGCACCTTGAACTTGGCCTTGCTGAACCTCAGGTGTTTCCTATGGGCTAATTTCTTGAGCTTGTCCCGGTCCCTCTGGATGGCATCCTATCCTTCAAGTTTGTCTACACCTCCACTCATCTTGGTGTCATCTGCAAATTTGCTGAGGGGGTACACAATCCCTTCATCTATGCCATTAATAAAGATATTAAATAACACTGGTCTCAATATGGACCCCTAAGGAACAACACTGGTCACTGGTGTCCATTGGGAGTCCAAGCTATGGACCACTACCCTCCAGATGTAACCATTCAATCGATTTCTAATCCATCAACTCATTGAATCTATCTCTCTCTGATTTAGAAAGAATGTTGTGGGAGAGCATGTCAAGGGCTTTGCAGAAGTCCAGATAAATGATATCTGTAGCCCTTTCCTTGCTCATTGATGTAGTCAATTACATGACAGCTTCTATAAAAGCAACCCACACATGCTTGGGTTGGGATTGAGGAGGAGGTTTTGCCTTAGCACTTTTTCTTTTTTTTCAACAAGAACATTAACAAGCAACAAAACAAAAAAAGTCCAATTCCACAGTGAACTGCAAGAGATGGCCCCTTGGGCAGTACATGTTAAATTTTACCTTTCTCTGCTACAGAAGGTGGATAAATTAGCAGAAATAGGGGAAAGCTGGAAAATGTTACAAACTTTTAAACATTGGTGACTATTCAGTATGAATTATGCTAAAATAGAAATTGCAAGGAAAGTGAATGTCATGCTTCATTGGACAGCCTGATAATGGAGAGAGTGTAGTGTATTGTCTGTTTACTGTTAATTTATCAAGAAAGGTATGCTTCACGTAACAAAGGGAATAAAATATAAAAAACCCTCAAACAACCCAGGAAGCTTGCATAAGGCTAACCTAGAGTTAGGAGTTTTGCTGAAGGTACATCTGCACAAAATGTGCCAGCCTGATAAACAGCAACTGTCAAAAATCTGTCAAGTGTCACCCATCAACAGTCAGCTGATTACTAGCCCCAGCTTCAACTGTCAGTGTCTTGTACCAAAGCTGGAGACATTTAAGGACAGGTGAGGCTGAAGGGAAGGCATAGGAGAAGAGCTGCTATCTTTATGTTTTCCCATATATATGCTACTTCTGTATTTGGCAAGCACATCAAAAATGGCACATAAAAAACATATTTATTCATTTGTCCAGAGTTTCTGAGTGTTCGATACCCTGCTGAGAACAGAAGAACTAGTGCCAATGAGGAAGCTACATTCCCAAATGGCCACGCTGATGTTGTCACACACATAAACACAGTGCTTTGTTGAGTATTCACACAGCATATAGAAGAGACAGCAACATTTCCTCATTTTCCTAACTTAAAAAAGTGATTTGAACTTAGGTCTTCTTACCAAAACGTGCTTGTAATGCTAACAAACTAACTTATCATGGGGACTCTCTTCATCTTGCCAGTTAAAGCAGTGATGTTCTGCTTGAAAAAATTAAACGGTCATTTTGGCTACAAGCAGCCCCATGCACAGCCCTACTTCCTTTTCCTCTGCCTCTCCCTGCCTTTGATTATTTTGTTACTTGTTCAGCACAGAACACCTTCAGAGCAGCCCCTGATCAGTAGCCCTCAGCCACCTCTGGAAGAGGATGTCATTCCCCACTACCTGCACGGAGACCCTGGAGCAACCGATGTTGGTCCCCATCTCTATCTGTGGCACTGAACCCTACACACTGGAGTCTCTGCCAGTTATTCGAACTCGTTCCACACTCCCTCCTGAGAAACATTTGCACTCTTTCTCTGCACAGCTGCCCAGAGCTATGAAGGGAAAGGATCTCATTTAACCTTTTGTTCTGGAAAGGGGAAGATACTACCAAAGGATATATTGCACAGTATTAAAAAAAGACAACTCTGCTTCCTGCAGACATTGGTTTGGGCAGAACTTGACATCAAAACATGAGGAGAAATTTGTAGTTCAGAATGTTTTCACTTGTGCCTCTAATAATAATTGCAGATGAAATTGTGTGCGGCAGTGGCACTGCTTTTTGTCAATTAGTATGAGATGAAAATGCTTGTTGATTCCAATTCTGCATGTATCTATGCTAATTTCATGGTGTGTTTCCAGATTATATCCTTCAGTTTGACAGATATGTGAAATGTTATATGGCAACATCTGATTTTTTTGTTAGAGATGCTGCCTAATGAGAAAAGTAATCAGTCCCACTAGCCTTTGCTTTCCAGTATCAGTTCCCATTAGAGACGTTTCTTTAAACCCATACTGCTGTTCATCAGTCTGTTAAGTGGAGATTTTCTGACTGAGAAAACTTTCCAAATCCACACATCATAATTTGACTGAAATATAGTTATTTTCTGCAGTGTATATATTTCCACTTCTATATTTTGCTAATAGCTTCCTTTGCTGTTAAGATTTGAGCAAAGATTTTTTCTCCCACCAGACAATTATTCTCATTTGGTTAAAGTGGCAGTGGAAGCACAATTAATCCACAATCTGTAATGACGCAGCCATTGCCATGACAATACCTTGTCATACTGCTTTTATAGAATGAGCTGTTGAGCTTTGTCATAACCCAGAAAACTCTTCCCTAAAATTTAACACTTTTAAGTTTAACAGAAATTTACAGATATTAAATAAAAAATCATTATAGCAGATTGATAGTGTTCCTTATCCTATAGATAAGTGCTATAGTACAATTTCCAGTATCGTTCTTCAGTCAGCTGGAGTGAAAAAGTAGACTCCTACCTCCTAAATTTATGTTAAAGATATTCTTTTCCTCATTCTTTCACTACTTGCACATTATTTATGAATGTAAACCAATTGGTGACTTAGTCTAATGTTACAAGAACAAATTACCGTGTCAATTTTCAAAGCACTAGATTTCCCACTAGTACTACTGCTAGTGGTATGACTTGGATTCTTTTTGTTGCATTTTACCAAAGATAAGAACTTAGCTATAACAAAACCATACCAAAACTCACAGTATTTAAATCCCAGAGCAGCTACAAATTAAGAAATTTGCTTTCATATGAAGAGAAAATATAGAAACACTCTAAAGGCAAATTTAGGATCTTATCTAGGTGGTTCACAAAGTCCAGATTACTAATTATTTATTGCGTATCTACTGATAACTGCAATAAATGTCTTCATTGTAGAGCAGTAAAATTTTTAGTATGAATAATTTTCAGAAGTCCTATGAAGTGCTACTCAGTTTTAAGAAAGTTTCTTCTCAGTTCCTTAATGGAGCTTGTAACGTCTTGCAAAAATAGCTCATTTATTTATCTGACATTTTTAATAGACTTTTGTAAATAATCTGCGGTGTTGTTTTCTTTAACACAAAGCTACGTGGCAGCTCACAACTTTCATCACCATTGCCTCATAAAATGTCAAAAGGACCAAATGCAATGAACCCGTTATAATGTACATGACATACCTGGTATTATTAATTAAAGTTCCTGTAAAAAAATGAGGCCATTTATCTTTGTTCAAATCAGATCCACATGCCCAGACTCTAAAGATAAACTGGCTTCCGAAGTGTACTCTTATATATTGAATCATTAAATTTCATGTTGAAAATGACAGAAAAATGCATTCTGTATAAAGACTATATTAAGAAAACAATAAAAAATTATTCAGAGGGTGTAAAAGATCTTGAATAATCTTATATTCCAATATTGTGCAGATTAATAAAAGCTATAAATTCTAATCCAGGCAATCCAAACATTTAGCCACTCAGAATCACAATTATTCAAATTATTTTTCCCCTCATCCTCTACTCCCTATCCTTTTAAATGAAATTTTTTTCCCTGTGAGTAGATGAACATCCCAGCTTCTTCTAGAGCCCCCCAGCATGTGAACTCAGAGGAGAGGTAA
This sequence comes from Struthidea cinerea, assembly GCA_013397865.1. Classification (NCBI taxonomy): domain Eukaryota; kingdom Metazoa; phylum Chordata; class Aves; order Passeriformes; family Corcoracidae; genus Struthidea; species Struthidea cinerea. Next base: position 339,654 of record VZTI01001965.1, read on the forward strand.
ACTCAACCCACAAGGTCTTTGTTCTGAGAATTTCAGCTGCTTATTCTGCAGGAGATTTTCTTTCCCTCTCCCTTAGAAATAATGCACAGAGGGACTTGATTTTTCAGAGCCTTGGGTTCTTGGACAGCCATGAAGAACATAGACCCTCTGGACTCTTACCAGGATGATTATCTAATCATCCAAGAGAAGAGCTATCTATCCTGCTGTGTTTTAAGCACTTACCTGAGGTGCCTGATTTAGAAATAATATCATTAGAAGGTATCCCATCATCCCTGAAGTGCTCTTCATGACTGGTCTAGTGAAAATTTAAGACATGATCCCTCTCTGAAGAGAACTTGCTTCCTCCATCATTATTGAAAAAGTGCAGGCATCTAAGGGCTCAGTAGGAGCATTACCTGCCTACCCATGGACATGCCCAGGAATGAACTGCTCCTTTTTATACTTCTAAGGCTTACTCTCTAAAGAGTTACTTTTTCCACAGAACTACCATGTGAATGCATAGGAGAAAGGTGTCAGTCCATCCTTACAGTCTTATTCACGTCCTCTCTTAATTGCTAGTCTTAACAGACTTCCAGTTTAACATACAGAATTGTGTGTATGTTCTTACATACTTGGTGGCTAATTTCTCATCATGAAAGGGCAGATTTCAAGTAAGGAAACATTGGACATAAGACTTACATGAAATTTTCAGCAATCATGAGCAATTTGATGTTCACATTCTAGTAAATGTGTTCTTAGGAAGTTATAGTGTCACAACATTAAAAATGAAGATGTGATTTGGAAGTGGAGGAAAACTGAGTTTTAGAAATGAGTCCCATTGTCTAAATGAATTCTTTCTGGGGTGCCATGGCACCACAGGACTCGCTTTTCAAGACCCAAGATGGTGTTCTGGGCAGTGGTGTGAGACACATCCAGCGGTTGTTTCCACCACTGTCAGCACATAGTGCTTGCCTTGGCGGGTTCGCAACAGGGTTTGCAACTGATCTGCCAGGCCTACCCATATTTCTGTTTTGACCATTGTCCCCCATACCACAGGGACTTTACCTGCTTGGCCTGCTTGACTGCAGCACATGTTTCACAGTTACAATAACCTTGGGATATAGTGTCCATGGTTAAGTCCACCCTTTGACCACAAGACCATCCATATGTCACATCTCTTCCCTGGTGACCTGAGGCATCATGAACCCACTGAGCCAGAAATGATCACCCTGGTGTTTCCAGTCAAGATCTACCTGAGACACTTTAATCTTGGCAGCCCGACTTACCTGTCCATTGTTGCAATGCTCTTCGGTAACTTGACTCTACATGACATGATGGACTTTCACAGGTAGCTTCTCTACCAGGGCAGCAATGTCTTGCCCAGATGAGTTTTCCTCTCTGCTGCCAACTGGCCTTTTCCTATCTTTCCAGACACCCCCAGAGAGTGTTTGCTACCATCCACGAGTCAGTTTAGAGGAAGTGTCTTGTGCCACTTCTCTTATCTGGCAATATCTAAAGCCTTTAAGCTCTGCAACCTGACTCGATTCACCTTGTCCCTCAATAGCTTCTGTGACTCACCACATAGGACTCCCTCCACACAGCAGCTTTTCATTTTCAATTTGTCTCTATATTATAGCAGGAAAGTCAGTGAAGAGAGTGTATTGCTTTTTATTTTCAGGTAGCTGATTATATGGTGTGGCCTCCTCAGCATGTCCCCTTCTTTTCCTCCTCCTCTTCTGATGATCTGAAATTTTCACCTTCAGGCCAATTCATGATGATCTTAGAGATCCCTAGGTGACTGGATTTCTTATCTGAGCTTGCTGTGTAATCAAAAAGATCCTCTTGCTCCATGTGGCATCTGTGGCATGATGTGTGGAAGGGACTTTCTCTTTGAACATCCAGCCCAGCACTGGCAGTCAGGGTGCCAGGAGGAGCTGTGCTTCGATGCCAGTCACTTCTGAAGTAGGTCAAACCCCTTCATAAGCTGCCAAGATCTTTTTCAATTGTGGTGTAACAGGCCTCGGATCCTTTGTATCTCCAGCTCCAGAACCCCATGTGTCGCCCTCAGGTCTCCCTGGGTGCTTTTTGCCAGAGACTGCAGGAAGGACCATTCCCCTCGGCTGCAGTGTAGAGCACACTTCCTCAGGTAAAGACAAGATGGACGCCATTCCTGCTCTGCTGGGTCCCCCTCCCATCCCTGAACCCGACACAACAGGAAAAAAATGGTGGGCAACCGCCCAAAAGCCAGATCATCCACACCACTCCGCACCATGCTGTGACACCTCTCTGCTGCGCCAGGGTCAGACTCTGCTGGGGTTTTCACTCTGTGACGCACCTTCTCTGCTGAGCTCAGCGGCATTTGGCCACTTTCCTTCGGCACCACATTCTGGAGCTGCATTGTTGATTTTCTCTTCCTGGAGCAGAGTACACAGTCTGATGGGCTCGGTCTCGCTGCCCCTTTTCTAGGAGTGGCATCTCGGGGCCGCGTTTGCAACCCAACTGTGTTTGCCGCTTTCAAAGCTGCATTCTCAGAGCACCAGGAAGGCACAAGTGGAGACTAGAAAGGGAAGGTTGTGCAAGGGCCGGTTCTGGCAACATCTCTGAGGAAGACATGGAAACAAAATGGTGCAATTCCAGGAGTTTACTCACTTTTTCTTTCTCCTGAAACCATGTTCCCCAGAGATAATGTGCAGGGTATAGAACAAAAACCTGGCCATGCCCATACGGTCTGCCCACTCTCTGCAACCAGAGCACACAGAGTATAATTTGCATTTAGCTGAAGAATGCTAAGATGAGGAAAATGCAGGAAATCTACTTAATATTTTGGAATAAGTATTTTGCAATGACTATCCTATATTCTGTCCATCTATAGAAAATTTAATTCTGAAATAAACTGAAGTGTACCATTCAAAATGGTAAGAAACCACTGTGAAATTGTTCTGAAATAGAATTATTTTGGACAAGTCAAATGATGGAATATGAATGACTGTAGAAAACATTATCAGTTTTCTTCCTGGAGACCCATATCTTCCTCTTGTACAAATGCTGCAGGATGCGAAGTGAGAAGCCCATGTTAATAGTAAGCAAAGATATAGATGAGGATGAGTATTATATTTTGCAAAAACAAACCAAAACCAAAAAATAAATAAAAGAACATAATAAAAAGTTCCTACATCGTCCTCATTCTTGTTGTAGTTTCTGAGAACAATGAAAGCAGCTGTAATGCGAGGTAGCACTGTGGATAAATGAGAGCCAAGCACAAAAATCACAGAAATATCAGAGCTGAAGACACTGTTACATAGATGAGACAAGAAAGAGTCATGGCAAGTACTGAGAACATTAGAAAAATGAAAGAGGTTAATTATACATATTTCATGTTTGTTAGTGGAGACTTCCTGACAGAAAATTTTATAGCATTGTACAATACTTACCCTGGAAAAGTAGATGACAGTAAAATCTGTATAGAAAAATATCAGAAAAGAAAGAATTATCAGGAAGATTTTTACATCTATTTCCATTTTCATTACTTGCTTAAATGAGCAGTCAATTCAATTTTTGGCAATTTTCTATTTTTTTGCTTGCATTCAATATTTACATAGGCTATAAATATAATTTCTCATACATTTCTGGTTAACCAACTATTTTAGCAGTTCAGTACTTGAAAGTGCCATATAACAAATTTTTTAGTTAGGTTTCCTGTAGCAATATTTGTCTAATGAGTTACTGCTCTCAGCTGCAGTTATTCAGTCCCAAGATGGAAGGCAGTACTCACTTATAAAGAGCACTGTGGGGATGCTATCAGATAGCTGTCATTATTCTGAATATATCCTTAGGATACAAGAAAAAAAAAAGACATTTCAAACACAAAGACTGATTTAGAAAACAAGGTTTGACAGAACTAATACAAAGGCAGATTACACTGCTCCAAAAGGCACCTTTATAGCCGAGATTAAAAATCCCAAGATGAAAATTTTTAGCTTATTTCTTAAAGCATTTAAAAGGGCAGATGGTGATTTTGTGATTTTTCATGTGTAAAATTTCAACTCGCAATTCCACTAACTAGACTTGTATTAAGCGACTTATAAAAACTATGCAGACTCCTGTGGTAGATTGAGGAAACTGATCTCAGATAAGATTCCCTTCTGCTTTTGCTCCAGCTTCTTGTCCAAGAGCAGGCGGAAGCCCCTTGCTGAGTCTCACATCTGTCTTTGAGTGTATAATGGGCAGCAGCAGAGTAGGCAGTCAGCACATGTAGGGTGCCAAAACTGGACAGAGTCAAGAGATGCCATTTCTTGTCAAATAATTTAAAAAGTGTAATCCACTGTCTGCTCAGTGCTGTGCTCTCAGAAGCTTGGAATAGAACTGAAATAGACTCATATAAAGCTCATACCAGTCATTTTTAATTATCTTTGAAATAATTTTTCTAAATATGCTGCCTAACAGGACTTTAATTTTACCTGGTGATGTACTGAAAGGAATGCAAGATGCCAACCCAGTCCAGGGAGAGAGGACAGACCTCATTTAAGTTACTGAACAACCTTTATTCTGCTCAAAGAAGCTTTAAAAATGCAAAGTCATTACAAATACTTTTTGATACAGGCATCCTTAAACATAAATTCTACTTTGGCTTTATCTCAACAAGTCCTGCTGCTTAAGCTGAGTTGTAAAGATGCTTGACTCTATCTTAAAAGAAGTGCTGTGGTTGGGTCTAACTGATAACTGAATATCATAATCTAGGTTTCCAAAAAAATAAAATTCTCCCCTATCAACTGATCAAAATTGTTTTTTGATAGAAGTCATAGTGCAAGCTGCTTACATATCTGGAGCAATGAAGTCCACTGGGTTGAACTCCAGATATGACCTGGCATACCTTCCTACTTCAAATACAAAGTAAACTTTATCAGTTAAAGGATAGTCATCAACGAGGCAGCATGATGGGTATTTTTAAGAGATATTGGGATACATACAAACACTAGAGTCTTTGCAAGGATATAACACTAAAACATGTCCTGAGATGTGAAAGCCCTTCTACTACAAGGTTTCTGTGTTACCTCAGGCAATACTGATACTGCTACTGGATGTAGTTTGTTGATGACTTTATCTCATTTATTTATCTGACAGAAGGAAGCAATTTCATTCACTTGCATAAACATTAAGAAGTCATCAAGATCTCACAAACTTGGCAATAAAAAAAAAAAAGAGAAGGTGTATTTTTCTGTAAATTGAATTAAGCCACATGACCCTCAGATGATCTGCAGGATAAGCTCTTAATAGATTCCACCTTTATTTCTTCAGTTTTGTTTGTGTGTTTTTCTTTAACACTCCAGTGAACTATCCAATGAAAAAATTGTGCCAAATATGAACTTCCACATTTTAGCTTAAAGCAACAATGTAGAACAGTCAATATAAATCAATTTATTTTTTTTGTGATGATTCCCAGATGTAGGCTTTGATATTTCATGCATCACTAAATCTATCAAGTAACGATTGTTTTCTTGGTGCTAATAGAGATGGAACCGTTCATTTTTCTAGTGTCTTCTTCCTATTGCTGATGTTAAGTTTTGCCTTAGCTGTTTCAGACAGAAATGAATTGCTCCCCCAAGGCAGAAAGAATCTGTAAATTTAGCTTTGCATTCCACCTCAAATCCAATTATTATAACAACCCTGCTACTACCATTATAGTTAAATGCCTGTCGGTGTTTCTATTACAACCCTTTCCGAGGAAGTTTATAACTCAACCGTTTTAAAGAAAAGTGCTCCAAGCTAAACCTTGGCATACAGGGTTCCAGCCCAAATACATTAAAGAGCAAACCAAAACAATAAACCTGCAAATCCTACCATGCCCCAGCTTTTTAAAGCATCTCTTTGTCTGTTCTTCATTATTTTTAAATCAGAAAAGAAAAAAAACTAAAAAATCAAAAACTGAAAAAGAACAGCAAAGATGGCGTTCATCTTGTTTGCAAGTCAACAACAAAAGTCATACAACCTCTGGACCAAAAATGTGGGAGCAATTCATCTCCGCGTAAAACTGCTGATTTCAGAATCTGCCCGGATGATGCTACGGCTGCAGACTGCTTCATGCTTCAGTGTTCCAGAGTAGGCTGCTGTACGGGACAGCTGATACCTACCTGTTACAGTGACTCAATTCAAATATTGATACAGGCAAAAGAGGGAAGGGACAATAGAAATATAATCAAAAGACTTTTCCCCACATAAAAAGTCCCAATATGAAGCCATAGAGGATAGATCTGTAGGGAGAACTACAATGGTAACACCGTCTGTGACACATCCAGTTAGCATCATCAGTCATTGATACATGACATTTTTTAAAAATCAATAGTGTCATAACCTATCAAACTCTGTGTTTGCTTATTAACTATAAATAAAGTCCTTTCATCTTACTCTCCTATAGTACAGCACTCGTTGAGCAATTCAGAAGATCAATTTTGGACAGGGAGAAGTCAATACTCGGGATGGGGATAGGAACGGTCACAGCTGTGGTCTTAAAATATAGCCAGGAGCAACCTTTTCTAATATATAGCACTTACTGAAACACAGCACTGGGGAACATTGGAATGAGCTATGCTGCCTCAGGATGCTGGAGAAAACATTTTCAGAGAGCTTTGATAATCAGCTTTTCTTGTGTGTTTGTGGTTAGCTGATAGTACTTTTTATTTTGTTGCAAAGCATTAGTCATCCTTTATTTTGATGAGTTTTTATAAATTACTTCAGGAAATTAAAGAGTGTTTACAGTTTTAGATGGTCCCCTAGATTTGCTTGAGTAGTTCAATAGCTTCTGTCCAATTTGCCTTCCTTTGAAGTTATAAGACTTCCTGTGTCATTGTTCTGTGGCTTTAGAACTCCTCATAATCTCACTACATACTAGACTCAACTAATTAAATGTGCCATCAGCAAGCTGTCACCCCAGCATGACCTTTTACAGATCCTTAATTAATACATTAGAATCTACTAGCCTCAGTACAATATTTGCGTTCCCCTACTTAGCCTTTTGGAATTTTGAAACAGATAATTGAAAACCCTCTCTGTTTGTTTGCTTGTTTTGTTTGTTTTTTTCTTTTGTGTTAAACTTCTTTTTCCACTTCCCTTGACAAGGCTTGCTAATTTCCTTGAGAGAATTGTTTTTTTTTTTTTTTTTTTTTTTTCTCTTATCTTATATGAGGTCCAAGTATTTCAATGCTCTCCTTACAGGAAGGAAAACTAGTTTATACATGTGGATGGAGTTGACTGGATGGGGTAGATCCATTCAGTTCTCCATATGCTTTATGTAACACATTTAGCATTCTGAGATGGAGGTAGATACATGTCTATGCTTCAGAGTTTTTACCTTTTATTGCACTTGATTATTCTGTTTGATTATTATAGCCTGTGTTTTATAATTTAATTTAAGCACAGTTCAGTGCTATAATGCAAACCATTCAGCTTACTCATTATTTCCTGAGGCTGCTACAGGGTATATGAAATGACCTTGCTGAGAGATGCAACTGTATTAACATACAATATTTCAGTGATTTCATTTACAATGCTAAATTCTTGCTCTGTGTAAATACAATCTAAATGGCATAAGCAGCTCTTAGAAATGTATGGAAACAAAGTCTTTTATTTATATTGCTTCGATATGCTGTTGCGCTACAGAGGTTAAACATACTTGTAATATCCTGCTTTGGTATTTGTTTGCACTTCATTTTACAAGGAACTCATGTGAAGAATGGGAGCCCCCTGGTACCAAGCTGTCATTGTTTAATGCAAGCCAGCAACTAAACTGCACAACCACTCCCTTATTCCCCTCACAGTGGGTTGGGGCAGAGAACTGGAAGAGCAGAAGTGAAAAAAACTCCAAAGCACAGAACACTAAAGAATTTGTGCACTGTTGTATTGCAACTGACAGTTTATGGACAAAAGTCTGTGAAATTTCTTGCACTGTCAAGTTTAACTTTTTGAAAGACTCCTCTTGAAAAGCAAGGTCAAGTTGCAATTTTAGGAGGAGAATAGGTTTTGTGAACTCTGTCAGCACTTCATTTTGCTTCTATGCAAAGAAAATTGTATCTTGTGTTCCAAGTCACAGTACATTTATTCTCAGATAGTTTTACACTGCTTTCACCACCAAATATTGTGTGTCAAAATGTTTATATCAACTATGGAACTGTTACAGAAAGTAACTACACTTCTATGACTTGAAAGGAACAGATTTCTTCTGGGGTCGGCACATCTTTTGTCTCACAGCATTGCTGAAATATTTCCAAACATTTAAGTACAGTGTGGTGATCAATAAAACAGGAGTACAGCTATTTCTGTACTGTTTAAATAAAGGTTATAACTCCCCTCACCATACACGGTATTAATTGATTCATGATAAAACTCAAATCTAACCAGGTTCTCCTAAGAATTTGAGCATCATTAAACTGAAGCTCTTCAGATATACTAAAGAAAATATTTTCAAAACATAAGAGTAAATTGGATAAAAATAATTACTTCCAAATGATAAACTAGGAATTAATGAAAATTAAAATTATGGTCAAAATACAATATTTTCTGCAAAGGCTCAGATTTAATTTTGCATTATATATTCAAAACATCAGGGTTTGGTTAAAAAATTTTTACAAGAAAAACCTGTGCCTGAATTCTAAAGCATGGCAAAGGAAAAAGCTCTAGTGTGCACTTACTGGTACTGTGGGCTGGCTGGGTATATTATTGAGTCTGGCCAGAGAATGTAGGAAAACTTGTTTATGGAATGGCTCTACAGTAAACCATAACCTGAGTGGTCATCTGTCTGTGACTTATGGTTTGATTTCATGAGTCCCTGCTGTGTTTCCTTCACTCATTCTTACAGGAAAAAAGTGCTGGTGAGCAGTGTAAGAGTATTTAACCTGAAGCCATACGAGATAAATTTCAGTGTAGAGAAATGTTGAGATGGTAATAATGACTCAAGGATTCATGAAGAAAATACTGATCTTCATTAAAATCTATACCCTAAAAAACTCTCGCAAACAGAAGACGACAACTCAACATTACTGTTTAAAGAGGGTTTAAGGCAAGGGAGAACGATAGTGAGCATATGAACAAGCAAGTTGGTGATATGTCAGTCCTGCCTGGGTGTACTGTTGACCGAGCATCTCTGCTTGCAAAGTCTCTTCACGCCGTAAAATAGCACCTGAACAAAGGTGTTCGTGAGGAAGGTTACACTGCACCTCATAAGATAAAGCAATTTAAACTCTATAGATCAACTGGATATGTCATTTTGTCAACAGCATGAAACACAAATCAGGAGCAGGAATCATAGCTTCTATCCCATCTCCTTCTCCTACAGACCATTCAGATCCAGAATAGGTCACAGTCCAGAGCAAGAAAGCTTGCAACACAACTGTAATTAAGGTGGCATTCCTTGATTTTTTTGTAGCCATGTGTTATCCAGCTTTCACCTTCGGATGTCTTTGTGATTTTTGATCTGACCATGAAGCTCTTCATTGAAAATTGCAATCTGTGCCTCTCTAGCTCCTCATTTATAGATTCACAGGACAGAAATAATAATAGTTGGAAGTATCATTCATATATGATATTCCCCAGGAGACAAATGTAAATATTCGTGAGGCTTTAATGGTCACTTGTATGTTCTTTGCTTTTCACCTGCAGAGGGTGATTTATAAAAGACAAGTTTATGATTCAATACATTTTTCTTGTCCTGGTTTAAACAGGTGCAAGAAACAACTGCTGTATTTTTTAAACAAGACTGGGGGTTATTTTTGATCAACTTTTTATCTCCAATTGAACCTTTCTGAAGGGAGCATAGGCTATATTAGGACGCCTGTATGCAATCAAAAAAAGGAGTTGAATTCTTCTGTTATTTAGCATGAAGGCAATTTCCTTGTATCTTCACCAACCTTTATCATCATAAGTCTCACTAGTTTTTAGCATGCAAAGAGGTAGAGCTGCTGTTATGGAAATTGTAGAATTCATACCTGACAACCTCAAAGTTGCTGAAGGGAAGTGTCACTGTGATGTACCAAGAACGGCGAGTAACGACACAATCCAAGTTCAGGAAGAAAGTAGTTATTTAATTAATTATAATTTGATTTATATAACTTTGTTCCCAAAGATGACAGGAAGTCATTGGTTCTTCAACCAGCCACGCCGTCCTATTGGCCAAAGCTCACAACACCTACTTCAAAATATTATTTCACTGTGTACCACAACAACTCTGAAAAACAGATCCCAGGCGCACAGATAAAAACCCAGTTTACAAAAACCCATAGCAGTGTTTATCATAGCTTTTATGAGAACCATAGAGCTCTCACAGAATGCTGCAGAAAGCTGAAAAATTTCTCTACCAAAGCTTTTCAGTGTCTACAGTGAAGTAGAAACGCCATTTAATTTTCACGATCCCAATTCACTAAGAGGCAAGACTGATCCAGGAAAGGACCAATGTATACTCACCTTGATTAATTCCTTATGTATAAGTGAATCTTACCAATGTTGGTCCACTACCTATTGGATTCAGCTCTTGCCCATAATGCTATGAATTTCACTGCAGCATTTTAGAGGTCCCTCCCTTCCCATGAATAAATTCTAAATAATCTTTTCCTTCCCCCACCTGGAGTGCTGCACACAGTTCTGGTGTCCCCAACATAAGAAGGACATGGAAGAGTTGGAGCAAGTCCAGAGGAGGGCCAGAAGTTTATAAGAAGGCTGGAGCACCTCCCCTGCGAAGAGAGGTGGAGAAAGTTGGGGCTTTTCAGCCCAGAGAAGAGAAGGTTGCATGGAGACTACTCAGCAACCTTCCCGTGTCTGAAGGGCACCTACAGGGAAGCCGAACAGGGACCCTTTGTCAGGAGTTGTGGTGATGGGACAGGGAGTAATAGGTACAAATTGAAAGAGAGGAAATTCAGGTTAGATATTAGAAAGAAATTCTTTACAGTCAGGGTAGTGAGACACTGGAACATGTTGCCCAGGAAGGTTGTGGATGTCCCAACCCTGGTAGTGTTCAAAGCCAGGTTGGATCAGGCACTGAGCAACCTGGTCTAGTGAGAGGTGTCCCTGCCCATGACAGAAGGGTTTGGCACTACATTATTTCTAAAGTCCATTCCAACCCCTTAACATTCTATGATTCTATGATCTTGCACTATTTTTGTAGAGATAGACAAGGGTGAGACAATTTTTGTGATAGCATCAATGTGGAGCCTGACTTTCTGCTTAAGCACATTTATCCAACCACAAAAAAAGATCATTTGATTTTTCTTGCATTAATGTGGGGGTTTGCTGACCCATCCAATTTATAATTTTACTGGTTAAGTAGAACTATTTGTTTTAGACCACAGCTGGTACCCAAAGTTTCAGCTCCCTGACTAAGACCTGTAGCTTCCATTTTCTGTGAGGCACATGCAAGCCTTTGTTTGAACAGCCATTTGTCATGTAATTGTAATATCTCATCAATAATGTGCAGGGATTCCTGTTTGTTTTTCTGTAGGAATGACAATCTGATAAGGAATTTGATGAAAATTTGTATTTAAAATACGACAATATGTTTAAATTGTACAGTGGTTTGTTTTTCAAAAAACCTTAAGGAGGATATAATGAAATGTTAACAAGAAAGACATATCTAAGTAATATAAAAATGAAAGAATGAGATTATTTGTCTTAAGGATTAATGGCAATATTATGGAAAAATCATCCTGGTTCATATAAAAGAAAGTCTGAACATAAAGAATTTTTAAAGGAGTTGAAAAGCATGTGGACTAGAGAGATAGCATCAAAAAAGTCCAATTAACTTCTCAAGGGTACTTGAAGACATTCTTAAATTAAAGATTTTAGAAAAATGGAAAAAAAAGACCATAAAGAGGGAAACCATTAGTCTTGTAACTTAATTACTGGTTAGAAGATAGAAAATCAAGGATAGGAATAATTACATTGCTTTCACAGTGTATAGAGGTCACCAGTAGAGATCTACAGGGACCTGTTCTAAGGCTTTTGCTCTTGAAAATACTAATAAATTCATAGTAAGTGGAAAGTCATGACAATGTTTGCTAAATTAACCATCAAATTCACATTTCTAAAGATAAAATCAAACTAAATTCAGCACCAACAAATGCCAATTATGTACATGAATAAAACTCGCTATCTTTGATTACAACGTAAAGGTCCCAGAGTAGCTGTAACAAAAAAGATATACTCGACATAAAGCAGTTTCATCAAAACACTGTTGCAGCGCTTGGAAGTGGTCAAAAAACCACAACTGGACATTAGCAATTTCTTGGAGCTAGAACAAGTTCTAGTTTCTACAGAACAAACACACATACAAAGTTTTACTGTTGCGGAAATGCTTCCTCCACCACAAAAGTACTGCACAGAAGTCTGTGCTTCCCTCTAAACTTTTCCATTAGTAAATGAAAAGAGATGAAGAAGGACAGGAAGGATAATCAGAAGTAAAAAATGAAGAACAAAGACAAGAGAAGTGATCAAAGAGGTGCAAACCTGAGGAGAAACCTAGTCTGGTTACTAAAGGACTATCTGAATGGATTGCACAGTTACATCTGGGATCTTTTAAATGTGAGGTAATCTCCCAGAAGAAGATATTAAGCAATTAAGATGGACATTATATTTAAACACTCTCAATTCAAGAGTTGGCTGTGGCACTGTTTGTCTCAGTATCTCTCTTTTTCATGTTCAAAAACAAATCTTCATTTTACATCCATATAAAGATTGCCCACCTATGAAATTATCATGAAATCAGACTGTTAACAGTTAGTACTTCATTGTTACTTACAACAAATTTATCAAGCTTTTCAAATGAAAGCTTTGAAAAATGTCCATCATTCTTACCCTTATGTGATAAAATATGTTTTCCTGTAATGAAATAGTTTATTTTCTAGAGATGTATGTAATTTATGTAGTACCAATGTTTCCAAACAATATAATTTTAATTTTTTTTCTAAAATTGGTAACAAAATGGTATCTGATTAATATGTCCTTGTTCATTTATCAATGTTTAATATCTTTTCAGAAGTTGTACTCTGTAATTTTTCTAAAGAACATTAAAAAAACAACAAAATCCCTGAATTTGTTGTGGGTCAAAAATTTAATGTTATAGTAGAAATATTAACTTCTAAAGAAAAGCATGTCTATCCTAAGACATTTGCATTTAGCATACCTCTGCATAATCCACGCCTTAATAGGTTTTATGATGTAGTAAAAATTTCACCAGCTTTAATACATTAATTCCCATGTTGTTGTGCCTGAATATTATAGACCCTTCAAAAATGCCTTCTGTCTCTAGGTAGTTTGCTTTATACAAACCACAACACAGGCCCAAAACACAGCTGAATTAAATTCATGAGATATACGTACATATATAGAATCTATAAATATATTTAATTTTCAAATGAGACAATACATGTCTACCCTAGAGGAGCCCATGAACCTTCAGATGACCCACAGGCATCATCTTATTGCAGATTGCATGAGATAGCATGGACCAAAGCTCACTAAATGATTTTATCATGACTGTAAAACAACCTTTGCTCTTGCAGATTCCTGGGTCCATTGAAGTTTCAGAAAGCATCATAACTCTAAAAGCAAAGTGACTTTTTATAACACTGACTTCAGTTCTCTTCAAACTTCCAAACTCCCTTGTACAATGAAAAAGAATAGGATAAGAAAATAATTAGAGAAAGTATAAGCAGGAAAATATCCAATAACAATAATAATGTAATAAATTTAAGTAACTGTGTAGTTATTTGGGTTAAGGCTATTGGGGATAGAAACTTTAATATTGTGTAAATTGGATTGACAGCACTAATAGAAGACAACTGACAATATACATAAAATTCTAACAAAATTATGAAAATGTTGAATGCAGCTAGACAAAACTGGATTATAAACAGTGGAGTTGTTTCTGAGCTTTATGTAATTTATATATATTTTTCCCGATGTACCTCATTCTACCCCTATTATAATTAAATAAATTATTTAAATTTATTTTCTAATATGGATTCCAAGACGAAAGTGCTAGCTGAGCAATGCACTAGCATAAAAATTATTCTTTGTTGACATGCTTGTAGAGGATTTATAACTTCCCTTGAAACATTCATCTTTAAGGCAGACATCATAAAAAATTAATAAATAAACACTGGCCTAAGTGGAAGGAGGATGGAAAAGAAATACTTGTAGTAAAAAGATTTGCACAGCCAAGGGGCAAGATGGGTCAAGCCAAAATTATGAGCACCACAATGAAAGAACCCTGATACAGTCCCCTAATACAGCACTAACATCTTGCCACAGTGGTGAACTTTGTGACCTTACAAGGATCTACTGCAATTTCTCAAGAGAACTCTGTGTTGACCTATGACCTTGCTGATACACACAGGAACATATTAATGACACAGATGTGCTACCAGGTGGAAACATAAGCCTCTTTTGGAACTTTTCAAATCCCATTGTTCATTGCTAAAGAACAGGAATAAATTAAATACATTTTGTATGACACAGAAGTGTCTCAGTTCTAGGAAGGAGAACATCAGAAAATGTCATGAGCTGAATGTAAGGGAACTTTATTACATAAAACATGTCTTGCGATGATCAGCTGCACTTTTGAGCATTACAACTGCAAAATCATGAAGCACTTTTTTAGAATGAAGCTGTCATGAGCCATTGCACTGACTTTGGTCTTTCAATATTCAACTGCTCGGGAAAGTTGGTTTTTCAGTATTTCCTGAATCATTCAGGAACCAGACAGATTTAATTTAAAGACCCTTTATCCTTTCTGTAAGTAGTTCTTTTTTTAGGGGTAGACAGTGTCATCCCTACTATGAATAGAATGGTATACATAGTTACATGAATTTAGTATGAGAAAGTGTATAGCAGGCTCTTAGAGAGTTTTGTTGTAAACGCTAGGTTTAGTTTAGCATGCTGCAGCTTTCTCTGGGAGCTCTGCGGGACGTCTTAGGGCAGGCAACCATTCTGTCCTCCCGTAGCCCATTTCAGACAGCCCCGCACTCTTGCTCCAGCCAGCTGCCAGCCTTAGCACACAGTGACGGCGAAGGAGGCGAGAAGGGTCTCCCCACGAGGGTTTTGGAGCATCTTTAAGTACCACATCTTGTCCCGGTGAGCCCCAGAGGCAGACAGACCATGCGGCCCCAGTGCAGGGGGTGTTTGTCAGATCGCAGGGGCGGTACACGGGCGGGGTTGGGGTGCAGGGACCAACAGGGAGAGCCCGAGGGAGCCGCCAGGACTGGGGGCACGGGGAAAGTGGGGGGAACAATACGGGATAGGAAAGGCAATGGGTAAATAGATCATCACAGAGTTTAACAGATAAATATATGTCCCAGTTTGGACAAATTTGGAGGAAAATATCCTCTGATAGAAGTCAGGTTACAACCCCCCCTCCCCCACCAGGTTCAGGAAAAAAAAAAATTCCTTGAAGGAAAGTGAAAGTGATAAAAGCTATTTATTTAACAAACACACAGGAAAGGAATAATAAAGCTAAACAATGAAATCTCTCTCTCTGTGGAGAGAAAACCTGGGAAGATTTCAGAGGTCCTCTGTAGGTGCGGTCTCTCTCCTCCTCGGAGCTGGGTCAGCGAGGGGCCACCCCCCCCCCGGGCCTCCGGGAAAATTCTCCTGATGTGTTCAGATGTTGTTGGAACAGTCCAGAAGAGAAGAAGAAAAACCAAAGTCCCAGGAAAACAAAGTTCAACTCTCCATCTCCCGCCGGGAAAAAAGAAGAGACAAAAAGCTGGCTGAAAAGCCCAAGGGTCTTTTCCCCCTCCCCCCCTTTTTGCTCTCGCTGCCGACCGAAAAGCCGAGGAGCGTATCTCGGTGTCCTTGAAACAACTGCTTTGAAAAGTTCGTTCAGTTTTTTTTCCTCTGTCTCCTCTCAGGCTCAGTTTAAAGGCACAGAAAAGATTGGTGGGCGTAGAGTAATGATAGGGGATACACATCATAAAGTCACCCCAAGACAGTATTAAAAAAAAAAAAAGTACAGTACAAGTTAAAGCATAATGGTCGCCCTAGAGTGTGAGCAAAAGATTAAAATATTGGCTAATTAAGAAATCATTTGTGTTTCCCTCCTGATGGTAAGATATATATATATATATACAATGATTTTCAGTAAGCGAAGGCCTGACTATCAAAAAAACATAACTTGCTAGTAGGAGACAGATGTATAGGCAAGTAAAAAGAAAGAACATTCAAGGTGATAAAAGAAAGGAAGATTCCTTTTTGTCGCTGCTTTATTAGCCAAGTTTATAGCTTTCTTAAAGCACAATCTCATAAGTAAGAGACCATTTCTTTGTTAAATGTATGTAAATACAGTATTTACTAAAAAACTGCCATATATATTTATGAAATTACATTTTCAGCAGCGCTTGAAGATTTTAGCCTCTACCTATTTAGTAGCTATGCTCAAAACTATTAATCTGCTTCCAAACTACTTGGAAAATTCACATTTTAAAATAGAAAAAAAAAAGCATTAAAAAAAATAAAGCCTTATTGCATACGACAGAAGTAAAATTAAGCATAAGCAGTATATGTTTCCACATATAAAAACTATTCATTACAGAGTGACAATATGATGCTTCAGGATTCTGAACTTCCTGTGTATTTCTTGTATTTCTTGTTTGCATCAGCTTCTCTTCATGCCTCACTACACACCCAAGGTGTCCATTAATCAGCACTGCTTCACAGTCTGTCATTTCTTGTTGCTTAAATAATACAGTCACTTGTGGTAAGAGGTATGTAGTACTACACTAAATTTTTCCTCTTTGAGCTTTAGAATTTCTTAAGTGGCTTTTGCAAGACGTTTTATCATCATTCTAGCAGTTTCACAGACACATGAAAGTCTCATATAAAATTAGAGCAAGTGAAACCTTTTTAATGTACAGATGCCTTTGTTCTCCACCTTTGTTCCACTCAGCATACTATGCAATGAGTTGCCGTTGCTTTGTTTGATGCTCTCAGATGCAGTGGAATGGTACTGAATTACGTGGTGGTTGTAACTTAAAATATGATCTTTTAGCAACAATGAAGCCTCCAATGATGACAACAACATCATCATGAACTTAATCAAAAATTGGAAGAGAGACACTGAAATCTCAAATACCTCCTGTCAAATATTACTGGGGGAAAAAAGATACAATTTTTAATAATGGTCCCAATTTTTTGCACAAATACTTTAGGAACCCAAAATTTCCTAATCCATTGATTTCTAAGTTTTCTAGGGGACTATCTTATATGTTGTAGTGTCAAAAGAATGTTACTTCCAATAAAGGAATTAAATAAAAATAATACATTCTTTTTGACATGGGAGAAGCAGTGTTTTAATCAAAACACAGAAATATATTGGTAAAAGCAAGAAGAAAAAATAGAAGAGTTCTATTTTGAATAGAATAGTGTGAACACTGAAAAGTGTTAGCAGAGAAATTTTCCCGCTTTCTGCAGCACTCTGTGAGACCTCTGTTTCTCACAGAAACTATGAAAAACAGTGCTACAGTTTTGTAAGCAAAACTTTCTCTATCTTGCACCTGGAGCTGTTGAATAATATTGTTATGATATTGTCTGAGAAAATATTCTGAAAGGTTTTAGCCAACCGGTACGGGAGGCGGATGGTCGGTGACCAATGACCTTATGCCATGCTGGCGACCCAAGTTATAGAAACTGATTTATAATTAAATAAATAAGCTATTATTGCTCCTGAACTTGTGTCGTTCCTCGCCATTTGTGCCGCAGACAGCAACAGAATAGAGCATTTAATTAGGAAGGATCATACAGTGATCATCCAGTTCAACTGCCTGACCACTTCAGGGCTCACAAAAATGTACAGCATGTTTTAAGGGTATTGTCCAAATGCCTCTCAAACACTGACAGGCTTGAGGCATCGATCTGCTCTCTCTTAAGCCTGTTCCAGTGTTTGACCCACCCTCTCAGAAAGGAAATACTTCCTAACATCCTTTTGAACGTTACCACAAGTCCTATTGCTGAATACCAGGGAGAAGTGATTGGTATCTCCCTCCACAATTTTTCCTCCTCGGGAAGCTGCAGAGAGCAATGACATCACCCCTCATCTTCCTTTTGTCCAAAGTAGACAAGCCCTGAGTCCTTAGCCAGCCTTCCTAGGACGTTCCCTCCTGCCGTTTCACCAATTCTGTTGTCCTTCCCAGGACATATTCAAAGATTTTCACTTCCTTCCTAAATTGCAGGTCCCAGAACTGCACACAGTATTCACAGTGAGGCTGCATCTACACTGAACACAGTGAGATAATAATCTCTTTGTACCAGCTAGTTCTAGAATTTAATCCTTATTCTGTTAGAAAACTGGAAAATGTTCTCTTTCTTTGAATACTAGCAGAGACAAATACAAGCATGTAGATTTATGCTACTGGCTTAGGAAAAGCTCTGTTTATCTTCAGCATATAAAAGCTGAAAAAGATAATGAACAGCTTTTAGAAAAATTAACTTATGTAACTATTTCTGTTTCTAGACCCTTTAGAATTCTGTAACAGCATGTCTTTGGAAATTGCAAACCTCATTGTCAGGGGCAATGTATGATAGGAACTGGTTGTTGTAATGCTTGTTGAAAAATCCCACCAAACCGTACATGAGAACAGCAAAACCCTGTATTTAATAGCAACGTTCTTCAGAACCAACACTTCAACAAGAATGAGAACAATTAAGCAAAAGAGAAAGGAGGATAATCATTTCCCAGGCCATAAAACAAAGCAGGGAAAAACAAGAGATTTTTTTAATTGAAGAATTATTAACTGCAATAGTGCTCTACTTGGATTCAGAAGCAGCACTCTACATTCATTATTTATTTCCTAATACTGAACTGAGATTAATTAACCAGACATATGCGTCACACAAGGATATGCAGTAAGTTCCTAGAGCTTGCATGTTTTTGTCTCTGGGACTTTGAAGAGAAATTTGCACATTGAAAGGTGTTCTGCTATTGTACATGAAAACACAAAACTCCACACTAGCCAACTTCAGAGAGTTGAACTCTGAGTGGGCCATTGCTACCTTATACTCAGAAGATCTTTCCATCATGACAGTCTCATGGTAATGCGTTCTGTTGCTTGGCTATGTTTTATAGATGAAGAATTAAAGCAGAAAAAGATTTGAGTCCAAATTCTTTCTGTATTATGCTCTGTACCACCTGTTTTTTCTGACTTCTGGAAAGCAAATAAATCAGAGAACAAATTTAATGCACGTTTTGCTCAAAATGTCTTGAAAATCTGTTGTGATTTGAAACAGAACTTACTACCAGCATTCTAAATGAATTTTAAAACTAAAGATTGCCAAGTAGGATGTTACTATTGTGTCTTGTCCTAAGTTGATATAAATTCCATTGTTTAACTGTTTTAAAGAAATTAATCCTATAAAAATATGTTTCTTGAGATTATGCTATTAAAATAAAGACTGTATTAAGCATGCCCAAAATTTAAATGCATAAAGAACCCTAAAAAATTCTATTGTCAACTAAAATTTATTTGTTTAGTATTCAGACTCCAGGGACAATTTGTATGTCATTATGATAGGATGCTGTTTGTGTGCACAGCATGTAAATAATTTTCCTAACACATGGACCATGACAGATATGTAGCACGCAATTTCTATAAAGACTCTTCACCTAAAAAAGAAGAAGAAAATGCATGCGTCTGTTTCACATAGTAAAGCACACAAACAGAGTTGGACTTTGGTAAGCAAAAGTAACTGCTTTGAGAAGAGCTAAGTCAACTGCTTATTCAAAGCAATTTGTTGAATATTTATGATTAAAAATGCATTTTAAAGATGAGACGTTTATGCAGACTGTTCACAGATTATTCAAGTACTTTGAATAGTAACTAACCTCTTTTTATTCTTTAGAATATGTTTCTTTTCTTTTTTAGTGGGAGCTGTGAGTTATGGAGTATTCGTAGCACCTGTACTCCCATCAAATAAGAATTTTTTTAGTTGGATTGTTATAGCAGAGAAAGTAAAAGGTCTGACAGCTGAAATTTGTGCCTTTATTGTAGGCAGATAATAAATACAACAAAATTACAACAAAAAAGTAGGATGCATGGTAGGGAATAACACAGCTTTATGACTAACATAACACATTTTTACAGAATTTTTTAACAAAAACTTCATTTCATATTCTTGGCTTGGGTTTCTTTTTTTACAGAGTAAAAATAAAAAGAAATTATAAATATATTTGCATAAACAGATAAAAGTTTAAGAGTCACCAGAGACAGAGTATGACAGAGTTTTTACATAGTCCATAGGTGAGATCATGTATCTGAGACCCAAGCTCCCAACGTAGCAAAAGGGAAGAAGCATTCATTAGAAAAAAAATTTTAAAAGGTGTGCAGAATTACACCAAAGCTCTACAAAATGGTTTGTCTACCTCTTTCAGCTCAATATAACAAACAAAAATAATGTTTGATAACTTTAACTACAAAAATTTATATAGATTATTTGGCTGAGAGAAGGTGTCCTGGTTTGAGCTGGAATAGAGTTAATTTTCTTCCTAGCAGCTGGTATAATGCTGTGTTTTTGATTTAGGATGAGAGTAATGTTGATAACATATTGATGTTTCAGTTGTTGCTGAGCAGCGTTCGTACTAAGTCAGGGAATTTTCTGCTCCTCATCCCACCCCACCGACGAGGAGGCTGGGGGTGCACGCAGAGTTGGGAGGGGACACAGATGGGACCCCCTGACCAACTGGATCCCCAACTGACCAAAGGGATATCTCAGACCATGTGGTGTCATGCCCAGCACGTAGAGCTGGGGCAAGAAGGAAGGAAGGGATGTTCAGAGTGATGGTGTTGTGATGACCCACCCTTAAGGGGAAGGAAGCACCTAGGATTTGTGAATGCTCATTGGTTGAAAGGATTGGCCAAAGTCAGAGGATCTGCAAACAATCAGAAAATGTTATTAGTAAATTACACACTTGGTATGGAAATTGGTATATTAGCCCCTGATCTAGTATATAAGCACACAGCAGTGGATTTTGGATAATGGGGTAGGGTCAAAGGGAAGTGAGAAATTAAAGAGGGAGAGATTAATTAAGGAAATACAGAGAGAAAGAAAAAGGAAAAGAAAGAGGAAAATACAGAGAAAAAGGGAGGAATAAAGAAAGAAAGAGAGGAAAAAAGAGAGAAAACAGAGAGAAAAAGAGATCCCCACTTCTCATTGCAGCATCAATCCAGCTCGTGAGATGTCAATCCTGCTTTCAGAGACAATCCAACTGATAAACTGATAAACATTGATCCATCTGTCAGTCTGGTCAATGAGATGTCCAAGGTCCTGTGGGTGCTGCCTGAGCTTGGCAGGGTACCTTTTTTGGAGAGGTTTCTCCATCCAAAAGACAGGTTTCATGCTTTCCATATAAATTACTTACCATATGCAATCTGTTCTTTCAGGTGTTTCTGGAAATGTCTTGGAGAACTTCGGTGGTGTTAATCCTAAGACCTTGTCCATGTCCGCTTCCTATCACTCATTCCTGCACTTGCACTCTACTGTGTTGTGGTTCTTTCTCACAGAAAATTGCTGCCCTATCTCCACCTGTACCCCCCCCCCCCCT
>VZTI01001965.1:370460-408787 GCA_013397865.1 Struthidea cinerea
GGGGGGAGAGAAAAAACCGAGTGAACTTTTCAAAACAGTTGTT
Organism: Struthidea cinerea; assembly: GCA_013397865.1. Taxonomy (NCBI): domain Eukaryota; kingdom Metazoa; phylum Chordata; class Aves; order Passeriformes; family Corcoracidae; genus Struthidea; species Struthidea cinerea. The sequence goes on from VZTI01001965.1 coordinate 370,504, forward strand.
CAAGGACACAGATACACACTCCTCTGCTTCTGCAGCAGCAAGAGCAGAGGAAGCACCCTTCTTGCTTTTCAGCCAGCTTTCGGCTCCTTTTCTCCGGAGGGAGATGGAGAGTTGAACTTTGTGTTCCTGGGACTTTGGTTTTTCCCTTCTCTTCTGGACTGTTTCAACATCAGAACACATCAGGAGAATTTTCCACCGAGGCCTCGGAGGTGGGCCCACACCAACCCAGCTCCGAGGAGGAGGAAAGAGACCACACCTATAGAAGGACTCTGAAATCTTCCCAGGTTTCTCTCCACAGCGAGAGGTTTTATTATTTAGCATTATTATCCTTTTCCTTTGTGTTTTTTCCAAACCTGGTGGGGAAGGGGTGGTTGTAACCTGCCTTCTATCAGAGGATATTTTCCTCCAAATTTGTCCAAACCGGCACAGTCAAAACAACCCCCTGCAGCTCTGCACGCTGCAGAAGAGCGGCTGGAAATCTGCCCAGCAGAGAAGGACCTGCAGTTGCTGGTTAACTTCTGGCTGAACCTGAGCCAGAGTGTGCCCAGGTGGCCAAGAAGGCCAGCGTCATCCTGGCCTGTATCAGCAACAGTGTGGCCAGCAGGACCAGGGAAGAGATTGTCCCCCTGTACTCAGCACTGGTGAGTCAGTACCTTGAATCTGGTATCTACTTCTGGGCCCCTCACAACAAGAAAGACATTGAGGTTCCAGAGTGTGTCCAGAGAAGGTCAGTGGAGCTGGTGAAGGGTCTGGAGAGTCACTTTGGAATTGCTGTGATACTCAGTCTAGGACAAATAATGTAACTAGTTCTTTTTTTCCCATGGTTTGTTTTGCTTTGTGTGGGTTTTTTTTTGTGGTACATGTTTCTATTTTAAACTTTTTACTGTTAGTGTTCCTTTTATAAGCACTACAGTTTTATTCTCTTGAAGGAGCACTGATTTGGACTTTAGCGTTTGATGCTACTGCAATTGCTCTGGTAATGATAGCTTATCTTGTTCAAACACAAACTTAATGTCTGGTCACATGAGATATCACAGAAGTGTTTTGTTTACAAAATCCGTAGACAGCAGCACTTTTTGCCCTATTTTTTTATAGTATAAAGTGAAAACTTCTTATATTGGTGCATGAGTCTTGACCTGTTTGATACTCCTGTTAGATAATACTATATTTTAGGAAAGTGGACACACATGATTAATACAGGCATTTCTAGTAGTGTACTTTAAAATTTATAAAAAGCATGATTTACCTGTTAAATAATGCCTTCATAATGGTTTCAAAGACTGTATTTCATTTGTGTCAGTGAAATAATTCACACAATAATGTGTGTTCACTGACTGATTTGATTATGAATTTTTCACGGCTTGCAGGAATTTCTTTAAGCCCTGAGATTTTGGAAGAACACTAACTTTGGATATGAGAATTTTCATTTTAGTACTTTTCAGTTTGCATAGATATGAAGAAAAGGTTTACTAAGTAAGAAAAAGCAAGAATCAGGAAAGTCAGGAAAGAAACCCCACATAATTCGAGAGTAAACAGAGATGCTGATTTTAATGTTGGGATAGCTTTTACAGAACTACTAAGCTCATGACCTCATTTTTGCCTGAAGTTCCAATTTTCATTAAGGTCCTAAGTTTCACTTTTCTTGAAATGAGTATTAATGCTCTTGCATGTCATAAAACCACAGCTGATCTCTGTCAAGATGTTTTCATTTGCATTGAAAGAGATACTCTTAGTGGGAAAGACTGTTTGTTTGTTTGTTTGTTTGTTTGTTTGTTTGTGGGTTTTGGTTTTGTTTGTTTTCTTTTTTTGTTGTGGTTGTTTTTTTTTTGTTTTGTTTGTTGTGGTTTTGTTGTTGGTTTTTTCTTTTTCCCCCCTGAGAGGCTGCTTCACTCTTTCATATTCTGAATTAGACAAATTTTAAGAAAACAGAAGAATCAAGATAGTACAAAACCAAAAGATGGATTAGGGATATTGAAGGGATTCAGAAGATAGGATTTTTGAGTGAAAAACAAGCAAATATTGAATATACAAAAAACTGAGGGGAAGCTGAGCCTAAATTAGAATAATTAAAAATATGAAAGGCATAAATCATTGTAAAAATACCGTGATAGAAAAAGGCAATTAGCAGAAAGTACTTGTCTCTTCTGAGTAGTTAGAAGCCCAGTTTTCTGTGTTTACAGGAACACAGACATGGAAATGACCTGAAATAATGGTCAAGAGGTGATTGCTTCTTGAAGGCTCAGAAGTAAAAAGGCTCATTTTTTGGTTCCTTGATTTAAATCAGTCTCGTTTTTTTCAGGGGAAAACAGGGGGAAAGCTGTCAAGCTGTTTGACTGCTTGACTTTGGTTTTGCTCTTTACACAGGGATGAATTGCACACTAAACAACCTCAATATGGTCTTCAATAAATTATGCTTAATTTTTATGATGTATTCACTTACATTCTAGAATTCAGTGAGTGAGATTCTGCTGTAAACCATGCCAAAATACACAGTTGTATTAGAGGGAGAAAAGAGGAAAGCAAAAAATTAAAAATACATAGATCATATTGATTAATCAGTGACTTTTTAAGCAAGGCAGAAACCAGGAAATTCTAATTGTAGTTATTAAACTATGTAGTATAAGAAATCAGTATCTCCATCTGACAAAAAACCAGTGTGGATATCTGAATACACAAAATCAGGTTTTACCCATAGTTTGTCTTGTAAGGAAGTGAATTTTCTATTTTACGGTAGATTCCTTTGGTTTTGTCTGGGATAATTTTCTTCATGGTAGCTGGTATAGTGCTGTATTTTGGGATGAGAATAATGTACTACAATAAACACTGATGGCTTAGGTTTTGCTCAGCAGTCCCTACACTAAGTCAAGGAATTTTCTGCCTCTTCCCCCAGCTCACCAGTGAGGGGGCTGGGGGTGCACAAGGAGCTGGGAGGGGTCACAGCTGGGACAGCTGACCCCAGTTGACCAAAGGGATTTCCCAGACCTTATGGCCTCATGCTGAACGAAACAAGAAAAAAAACTGTGGAGGACCTGGCCAGGACATAGTGGCGACTGCTTGGGGACTGCCTGACAATTGCATTTTTTATCATTAATATTATTGTTATCCCTTCCTCTTTTGTCTTAAAAAGCTGTCTTTCTCTCAATGCATAAGTTTTGCCTTTCTTTCGATTCTCTACCCCATACCATTGTGGAGCAACGAGCAGATGACTGGGAGGTGCTTCAGACCCTGTGGGGTTAAACCACAACATTGGTCCGTGATATCTGGCAGTATTTGACTCTTGGTTTTTGGGTTGTTTGGGGGCTTTTTGTGACTATTGTCTTACATTTAGTCTATCTATCTATCTATCTATCTATCTATCTATCTATCTATCATATATTTATCTATCATGTATTTATCTAGGAAAGATTGGTTTAGCTTTTGGTGCCATTTGGTTAAACTCAGCTTGAAGATGTCTGATTTTCAAATGTTTTCATCAATATCATGATCTAAAGGGCACACTTCATGAGCTGGTATAATAAATTTTGTGGTGACGAAGGCATAACGTAAGAGAAAATTTAAATGTATTTCAAATAACTTAGAACATCAAAGAATCTAAGAAAAACTACTTAATTAAATAGATTTTTTTATCCAGGAATGAGGATGAAGAGATACAATGTTGCTGTCTTTAAGCACCAGTCAGCCACTTGCTCATGTCTTTGTTCCCTGGTAGGATGGGGAAAGAATCAGAAGCCTAAAAATGAGAAAGAAACACATGGATTGAGATAAAACAGTTTAAAAATTAAAAAGATAAATAACAACGATAACAACAGCAACATATAATAACAATAACAATAACAATAACAATAGTAGTAGTGGTAGTAGTAGTAGTAGTAGTAGTAGTAGTAGTAGTAGTATGGGAAAAAAGGAGAAAACCAATGTGAAACCTCCAAAGTTGTGAGTAAAAAATTGCAAGAAAATAAGACCCAGCTCGGCACAATGAAGTCATAGGGTAAAAGTTTATTTCCCTCTTTTAAACTAGTGTTTATGGAGAAGGAGAAACACAGGAGGTAACATAACAGGTTAATTGACTCCCGAGACATCCCTTTTAAAACTTTATTATTAGATAAAAATACAAGACCACATTCTTAATGCTTATTTGTATATATTAAAGTTATTTGCATAACTGGCCTTTGAGTTTATGAACTATATGTTTTATTTTATGGTTTTTAGGATCTAATATTTAAAATTGGTTTGTGCTCAAGCCCAGGAATATTCATTTTGCTCATCATAACATAAAACAAGATAATAATCTCTTCTGAAAAAATAATGGAGTGGGTTTAAATTGCATCCTACATTTTCATCCTTATTATCATCATGTAGTTAAGCTGTTAAATTAAAATTTTGGCCAAAATTTGCTCCAGGAAAACCTGCTGGTAGGTTTTAGAATGCTTTGGATCATATTTGTGTTGGCAAAGATCAGAATGCATGCTATAATACACAAAAACAAAAGCACTTTTCTAAACAGCACTTTTTAAATTGAAACAGAAAGTGAAATTCACAGCTACCACATAAGACTTGAAGATTTTAACGCTTTATTTCTTACTTTTCTGGAGTTTTATGCATTAAACTCTCTTTAGTACCATGCTTCAGATTGTAGATAAATTTGATTTCAGATTTATCCACCTACTTTTGGGACCACTTTGTACATAGCTCAGTGTGGATTTGGGTAAATCTAGGTTACTCCATCGTGACTTATGGGTATCTGGAGAGGACACACGTTAGACTTCACAAATTTTAGGATCGATGTTGCATATCATTCATTTGTGTTTCAGTGTACTGGAGAAATTCTAGGCTTCATTCTTTAAACAATTTTTGTATTTTTCTGCCAGGCAAACAAATATACATGTTAAGAATGATAGTAATTCCTTTAAAATTGAGTGAAATAAAGTCTACTCAATCACCTCCTCTTGCTATTGTCAAACTTTTCATGTTCCCTTCACATTAGATGAAAACAACTTAAAAGAGTTAAGTGTCCTGGGTAACTCCTAGCCATGTAGAGACAGAGGCATGTACAAGGGAAATTAATTTCTCAGGTTCATTAATTTGTGCACTTGAGCAAATAATAAATATAGGCTTGGGCATTGCAAGAGTTTTACAGTATTAAAAAGGAAGAGTATATTTATTAGGAAGAAGAATTATTAAGCCTAAAGGCAACATAATCAGGAAATGGGATTTTCGGTGTTCAAGTTTATTTTACTATGAAAAAGTTTTTTTTAGTATGAAAAAGAGGGAGTTTCTGTATGAGATGTATTTTTAGAGCATGGTGTTAAAAACGCCAGACTCAAGGGTTCAATCCCCCTACCAGCCATTTGCTTAAAAGTTGGACTCAATGATCCTTGTGGGTCCCTTCCAACTCAGAATATTTTGTAATTCTGTATTGGTTTGTAATAAAGTTTCTCCATTCAGTTTTCAGGTTTTGACAATATTAATGAAATTTTCACCGTGTATTAGTAACTGCATATTTGTGAAAACTGCAAAATGGTTAATGGTGAGTCTTGTCTTTAACCTCAGGAAACTGTACCTTCTGCAATAAGATTAAGTTTCTCTCCAGCCAAAGTATTTGACTCACAAAATTTTTAGTCATGGGTTAAATACTGCAAGCATATTTCATAACTTCTGCTGAAAGAAGTTATGAAATAAGAGCTCCATGTGTGTATTTCTTTCAGCTTCTAAATTGAATGTCAGTTCACTTTGTAGGACTGTATTTCAGTCAGTAAAAATTTATTATGACCCAAATTCACTTTAAAGTGGTGAATTAAAGAATCACCTAAACTTCGTTCTGATTCTTTTCTTTGGAAGAACAACATTAAATTACAATTTTTTTTAATCTATTTTTAAGTCTGCTTTGTGCCTACATGTGTGGAGTCATTCCAAACACAGGTTTTGATTTGGTTTCATATGAAGGAGATGAACTGCTTTTCAAGAAATGGTGCAAAAATCATGAAGGCTGCTTTGTATGCTTCAAGTTATTATGTTCATGTAATAGCAAACCTGGTATTCAATTAGATCTTGATGTATGAGTTTCATTTCTTATTGCAATCCATCAGAGATTTTACAGGGTGAACAACAGAACTGCTGAATATGACAAACATGTCAAAATCAGTGAAGGATTGTAATCTGGTATGAATATTATAACTGTTTCATGTAATAACAGTACAATCAGAACTGTTTGTCAACACTTTTTTATAAATTACCTACTCTTGGGGTCTATACTACCTATGTGTATGGTTTTAAAAGGCCAAAATTCAAAGGCTTTCCAGAGTGAGCTATCTTCTCTAAAGTACCTATTTATTAACCACAGTATCCTTCCTCAAATTTCAGGAATTAGGAGTGAACTGAAAACTGTGAAATCTATTCAAAATTATTCTCCTTAACAATATGTTTTTGTTGAAAAATATTTGCATTCTATTAACACCATAATTGCCAAAATTCACTGGAGTTACATTGAAATAGTGATAATCAGATGACTCCTAATGGCCACTGTCAGAGCAGTGTTGTTGCTTATGCAGACAGCAGTGATGATATCAAGCCTCATACCAGGTAAGGAGTATGTAAAGGCATATAATATATCCAGGGAACTTCCTAGCTCCAACATTGTACAACTGCAGCTAGAGATAGGCTTCCAAATGAATTCTACTATTAAAAAATATAGTATACATTGACAAGGTTATTTAATTTTCATTCAGTTGGGGAAATATGAGAAAATTCTGAAGAACTGGAAAACATGAAAGAAAAGGTAGAGTGTGAATTCACAGACATATTTCCGTATAAGAGAAGTTTCTCAGGAATTATAAAGCAGTTACAAACTCTGTAGCATGATGATGGAATAATCATAGAATTAAGTTTCTTTCAAAACATTTATATTAATAGAATTGCTGGTTTGCCTGATAAATATTACTGTGTGGATGCATACTTTGATTTCTCCAAGGTATTTAAGTAACATATTAGATTTTGTTCAAAAAATATTACCCTATATGTAATTATCACAGCAATGAGTAGATGTAACTTAAAAGTGGTTTGTTAACTACAATTCCCTACAATCCAACAGAAAAATATCATGGTAAGGCATATTTTTGAAAAATATCTTTCAGATTTTTTCTTCTAAATATTTATCTATGACCTATATGACATGGTAACTTTCTAATATGGCTGCTAAATGACACTGGTTGATGAGGGAAGCATTGGTAAGTAAAACTAATAAAACTTTTCCCCTTTACTACAGCTAAATCCAAGTGATTGCAAATTTTGCATTTGAGAGTAAACCATGCATGATATACATCTATAAGAATTCTATAATTCTTAAAATCAGTGATTTAAAAGAAGACAGAATTCAGCATCAAAATTTGATTCAATATAAATTCTCACTTGTACTGTTTGTGAAAAAAAAAGGTAAAGAGGACCACCAGAAAGGAAGAGGTTTTTTTTTAGTATAGAGGTTATGTAGAACAGCTAAAATTCTATACCCATTTCAAGACAACAAGGAATACTGTAAAGTGTTAGGAACATCACCTGAAGTGGGGTCACAAGTCTTACGAGTAGCGTGGAAATCGTGATAGGAGTTCACTTGCTTACACTCAGCTTCCTTATAACGATTAGGATAGATGTTTTTGATCTGGTGTTTTTAAGATTTCAAATGAAATCCACATTAACTCTTGCTGGAAGACAAGCATTACAGAATAATGTCAAAAGATTACTTATTCATCAGGAAAAATAATTAAGAAAAATACCTTATAGTAGAGGATGCTGGTAAATACACAGTGAAATCCAGTGATTGGAAGTTTTGACCAATTTAGTTTTTAAATGTAAAAGATTTAGCTTCAGAGTCCCTTTGTACTGGGAAAGCTGGGAACTTCAAACACTTGAGCATGTGCAATTTGTGACATTCATATTCTACAGTGAGGGAATAAGGCTTTTACAGTATCAGCAAGTTAGGAACATTGCCAGAGCTAACTCTCAAAAACCTTGGGTTCATCAGAACTTGCAGTAGTTCAGTTTAACAGGGGAAATGGAACCATATGATCCTCTTTCCTTGCACACTGTTTCCTTCTGCTTATCTGATGCAGGTCCCTGGAGAGGATGGGAATTTAGAATAGCAGAGTTCTGGCAGCAGACCATGACCAAGTTTCATTTTCCATTGCTTAAGGCTGTTGTCCTCAAAGGTAAGAAAAGAATGCTGCACTTCATTGTGCACCCTTAGACTCACTGATGGCTTGATGTGCTCTTTTGGTTTTCCTTTATCACCTTCTTAAAAAGAATCAGATAAATGGCTACACCCAGAGTGGAGCAACAGTCTAGAACATGCTAATAATAAAATATTCCTGATAAGATTATATTTCTCAAAAAATGTTCCTCAGCTTGTTAGTGGCTCTGGTTGCATGACCTTTGCCCCTCTTCCCACCCCACTCTCTGTCTGGTAAGAAAGGTTAGAAGACAAGTAACTTCATTGCTTCTGTAAACCTACACACAGCTAATGTAGCCATAGAGCAAAACTGTGAGTGAAGAGAGATGAAATATTTTTAATTAGTCTTTAGACAAAATAATCAATATTCAGCTTCTCATCTTGAGGATTATTTTTCATGATTATGATGCTTAAAGATTTTTCTAAGAAGCTCCTGTAGGAGGATGGAATTAATGTTATTAACAATGTCATTTTCATTCTGAGTGAAAGATTTGATGTCTCCACAGTAACAGTTAACATCACTGAGCCACTAAAGAAAAATAATACAATATAAACCATTTTTTTTCATTTGAGGTTTATTAAGCTTTGTAATGTTTTCACTCTTCCATGCTCCATAACATGGTTAGCTTTTCTATAAGGAAGAATAAATTCTCAAAGTGCGATCTGTAGTCATGACACTGACAAACATTACTGTAAGGAAAAAGTAATGATATCTTTGGGGAAAATTTTACTTAGGTGATGGTACCAAAGAGGCATTTCAGTCTAGGCAGAACTGAATGTGTTTTTAATAACCAGATAAATATGTGGGACATGAATTACCCACTAGGAGTATATTCTTGAACAAAATCACAAAGATGTAATTATTAAAATAAATAGAGTTGGTCTTAAGAAGTGGTGCAGTACAGAACATGGAACATGGAATATCCTTACTGCTCAACAGGAGATCTTTTTAGATAGCTATTCTATCATACTAATGTTAGTGAAGGGCTGATAAAGAATTAGTCTCCTTCATTATCTGCACTGTAAAACTAATGGGAATGTGTATGATGTTGTTGTCAGGCAATGCAAATGTGAGGGTTACCTAGGGTAATCTGAGTATATTACTGAGATTTATTAAGCTGCCTAATTCTTTCAGTAATTATATAAATGATGAGTCTTTTTTTGTGAACATAGGAGTATAAGAAATTTTAGCATCAAAGTATAGTCCTTAAAAATGTATGCTGTTAAGGGATCTGTCACTTCCTGTCAAAAGTTTTGTTGCTTAGAAATGTTAGTAATTCAGAAAAGAGAAATTGTCATTTATGAGAAACAAAGAGAAAAAATACTAAATTTGTAATGAACTTGTTAAAAATACTTAGCAAAATACAAATTTAAATATAAATATTTATGCAATGTAAATATAATCATATACATATAAATTGGAAGACCATTGTGACTTATCTGTGGTGTCAATCTTTATAAAAATATCAAAGTTTTAAAACTAAATTTATAACTTAAAGCTAGCCATTAATAGAATGTATATAATTTAAAGCTGTTGACATTATAATAAGAATTTGATGAGCACTGGCTCTAGGCTCCTAGAATTAGCATTTATTTAGATTCCAGTTCGAAACTCTGCTGAAACTTTCCTTTTAGGACACTGTGGTGGATTGATTATGTTTTTTCCAGCACTACTTGAACAATAAGAAAAATTACAGTTTTGTCTTTAGATAGATTTCATCATGTGTGAGCAATTTTGGAAGTTTTTAAATTATAATTATACTTAAAACACTTCTAGTAATGCACAACTGTAAAATAAACTTTAATTCTGTAAGTTTCTTTAATTTCTTTCATTCATAAGTGTTATGTCTTTTACTATCACCTCACCTTAAGCCACTAGTTGTCTTCCTTACTCTCAAGAGCAATTAATTCCTGCAGTATGTAAATACACACACAAAAAGTGTTCACCATTGGACAATATTTGCCATATGCATTTCAAATTCAAACTTTATCCTTTTTTACAGACTCCACACGTATTAGCTCTCTTCTCAGTGCTTATCTTTTCTCTCATGCGGTTATACTGCTTTTTTGCCAGCTTTCAAAAGCAAGTTACAAGCTCCCTCTCCATGGTGGGTTTGCAGTAGGTTGCAGCTGTTCTGACTGAAACTGTTACTGGAGTGAAATGAGAAATGAGGCTATGGCAGAGGATCAGACATTTCTTGAATCCTTTTAACCATGCCTTTGAATTTGTAAGGGAAATCAATACTAAAGAACTGAACCTGAAATCAATTTGAGCAAAAGGAAATAAAACCAACTCCTAAAACAGAAAGATAGAACAATCTTAAATTAACAATTTAATTAAATAATATCTTTTTTAGTACTTTTTGGTCTCTGTGCTTTATCTCAACATGATTCCTGACTTTTTCAAGTGTGGAATCACACCCAAGAAAACTTTTGTGCATTGGTTGTAATTAACCAATTAATTACAGATTAATAAAGCCTGAGATAACCATGAAAAAATTATGTTCAGCATTATTTTATTTATAGACCGATAGACTGATTTTTTTAAAAAAAGTAATAAATGAATGAACTAATTTTTTCATCTATTAAGAATATAAAACTACTGAGTATGTTTGTAGAGATATCAATAAGTAATACTCAACAATATCAAATTGAACTAAAATAAGACACAGGTAATCATATTATTCCGATACATCTGAAGGGCAATACAACAGTTCAAAGTTCTAAAAAGTAATTTAGTAAAGGTCATTCATCTGATAGCTGCTTCAAGCAGAATGATGGGAGTTATGTGCACAAATAAGAGCATTTCTGCTAAATCCAAACACTGAATTAAATGTAATCTACACAAGTGATTCATGCTCATATGAGTTCAGCTGATATCATATGAGCTCAACTGATATATATTCAAATTAAAGAAGTGTCAAATTATAATTACCTACCAAGGCAGACTTGCTTCAGACTTAGGAAATAAATTTTTTAACTATCTCCATGCACATATCTCTGTATGATTGACTAGCTTCTATAATCATTTATAGTTTGTGTTTGCCCTTTGTGCTTTACAATTTATTTACTGTAGTGTAGCCTTTTTACCCTGTTTGATACTGCAGTTATTCAAAGGAAATCCCCCTTGTGTATGTATGTTCATTCTCTACCGCAAACCTATTTATTTTTATCTTCTTAATTCTTACTTAGATCATTCCGGTTAACTACTATATTCTATGTGGACAGCACGACGTTGAAGGTTTCTGATCAAGTTAAGTATTCGCCTTTTCACATGTACACAGACATGGGCACAAATATATAAAGACAGGAATCTCTCTCTTAAATAGCTGTGAACGCTGCTGAAGTTTTGGACAGAAGACTCCAGAGGACGTATATGTGATTCTGGATATTTCTGCAAGATCCAAGATGGATGTCTCAGTGTGATGTTCTTCATGAGGAGATAATATGCCTAAAGGATGTTTACTTTAGTGTTTTAGAAAGAAAAGGGATTAAAATAAATTCTTGCCACACAGAGAATTTTTGAAATAATGACTAGTATTATCCAGTTCATAGTCTGTACACTGATAGATATTTGTATATCAAGATAATAAGAAGCTTTAAAGCTTTCCACTTATTTAGGGCTATTTATAACAAGAATGAGCAGATGCATTCAATTAAGTCTTATTTCACATGCTCCTGAATTACTGGGAAGATCTGGAGCAACTTATAGAAGTGTCAGTATAAAACATAACCACTGCAACTTCTTTCAGATAATTCTCAGACTACTCCATAGGCATAGTGTTAAACAAAGAAGCACTGACTAAAATAAAATCAGAAGTTAAAAATCGGGATTTTTCAGAATATATTTCAAAGAGTTAAGGCTCCACTGTGTGATATTTAAGTGGCAATATCCCCATCTGAGCGCCCCAGTTCAAATTAACATTGAAACACATCCTAGACAGCCTTGTACATCTGGATTCACAGATGTTCATCACTCATCTGTGGACATCAGCTGAGACTGACATGAAAAGAATGTGTCAAAAAAGCAAAAAGTTCTAAAATGTGATAGGAAATTTTTCCTGTGGTTCCCATAGGATGTCACACGAAGGCACCTTACTGTTATAAACTATGGAAGTCAAATGTTCTGTTTTCATAAACAAGGGGAAATAATTTATTTTAAAAAAATTAATTGATTGATTCCTCAGTTTTCACAATCATGTTTAAGGACCATTTTATTCTTTACCAGTTATAATTTTTGGAAAAAAAATTTTGATCATAAATTCGGTACTGTTTGGACAACTTCTTTTAAGTTCTTCTTCAGCAACATTATTATAATCTACTCTTTGGAAACAACTTTGCATAGACCTGCAAACTCCATCTGTAACTTCATCAGGGAAAACTTAGAAAACTTAAGAAACTGTAGAGGTTTAGTGTCTTGCTTACAGGTGATTTATTTTTTCCCTGAAATAAAATATTGTATTGGTTTTGCACGGCCTGGTTTTTGGTAGCAGCGGGGCCCCTGAGATGGCTCCTGTGAGAAGCTCCTGGAAACTTCCACCATGTCCAGCAGAGCCAATCTCTGATGGCTCTGAAAGATGGACATGCTGCTGGCCAAAACTGGGTCAATGAGAGAGGTTGGTAACGCCTCTGTGATGATGTATTTAAGAATAAAATAAAAACAAAGTCACAACATTTTGGATTCTAGTCAGAAAAGAGGAGGAGGTGAGAACATGTTAGGGAAAACAACATGGAGACACCAAGATCAGTGAAGGAGGAAGGGGAGGAGGCGCTCCAGGCGCTGGAGCCGAGATGCCTCTGCGGGCCGTGGTGAGGACCATGGTGAAGCAGCTGTGCCCCTGCAGCCCATGGGGATCCACGGGGGATGCAGAGATCTACCCGCAGCCCGTGGGGATCCACGGGGGATGCAGAGATCCACCCGCAGCCCCTGGGGGAGGTGCCCGTGCCGCAGCGGATGGATGCCTGGAGGAGGCTGTGATCCAGTGGGAGACCCGGTGGAGAGAGAGGGCCCTGCTTCCAGGCTGGAGCAGCCTGTCCTTGGAGGGCTGCACCCCGTGGAAGAGAAACCCACGGCGCAGCAGTTTGGGAGGGCTGTGTGCCCGTGGGAGGGCTCACGCTGCAGCAGTTTTGGCAGGACTGCTGCTCATGAGAGCGGACCCACGTCGGAGAGGTTCACGGAGAACTGTCTCCCGTGGGAGGGACCCCACGGCCTGACAGGGGAAGGGTCCTCACCCGGAGCAGCGGGAGGAAATCTCGGTGGTGAACTGACCAAACCCCCGTGCCCTGTCTGCCTGCGCTGTCAGTGGGAAGGAGGGAGGGGCTGGGGGGAAAAGGTGTTTTAAGGGTTTATTTCACTTCTCATTATCCTCTTCTGCTTCTGTTAGCAATAAATTCACTTTGTAACTTTAAGTGAAGCCTGTTTTGCCTTTAAAGTGTTTCCTCCCGGTCCTTATCTCAAGTCATGAAGCCTTCATTAACTTTTTTTTTCTCTGCCGAGCTGTGGCAGGGGAGGGTGAGCGAGTGACTCTCGTGGGTGCCTGGTGCTGGACCAGTGTCAAACCACAACAAATATTTTATCTGTAAATAAAAGATTGCATATAAATAGTGGAAAGAATATAAAATAAAATAAAATATTAGGAGGATTAGAAGGATAGTGGAAGGATAAAAAAATAATCCTGAACCTTTTTACAACCTGGAGTAACCTTCTCTGAGACTTTAAGACTCTTTTGCTTGATTTTGGAGTGAATGCTGAAACTGAACAGGAAAAATTCCATACGTGAAGAATTGGATTTTGTTGTCCAGGCTGTTAATGATTGCCTTTAGCAAGAGAACAACAGTTGCTATGTAATAACAGATGTTAAAATAAGGGGTCAGTGTAAAAAGAACTACTACATAGAATTTGAAATTTTAGAAGTGATTGACAATGAAATAGACAACAAACTATTTTGTCAGGTGTACCGCTAAACTACCACTGAAACAATTGATATCTGTATCACCTATGCTGAATAGCAGCCTAATATAAACAACATCTAGATGCTATTACATCAGTTGTAAGCTTCTGCTGTCAAAGAATAAGGGAAGAAATTCCTAAAACAAGTCAAAACAAAAGGAAGTTTTCTTATTTTGGAATTTTGATCCTTCTTGACAGTTTTCGGATAAAACAAAACAACACCACTTGAAATTGCAACGTATTAAGAGTTTCTGATTGAAACATGTACTTGGTATATTTAAGTACCTGTCTTGGGGTGACAAACCGGGAGAGTACCATTGGGAATTATTTTTTCATTTCTATGACATAAAAACTGCAGTGCATGTGTCAAAAGCATTGGGATTTTGTTTTCTCTCCTGTCAAATATTCTTTTGCAGTAAAAGCACAAACAATATATTTAGTAGTGTATTTGCTAATAAAACTGAGTTTCAACCCATTTAAATAAAAATAATAACGAGATGTTTAGATTGCAAAACCTCATATAACTTTGATTGGAACACTTTTTGTATGATTTAGCAAGATAATAATAAAGTGTCTTGTTAATAAAAAAATAAATAATAAATGAAAATGCTAAACAGCTGTTGATTAAGAAAAACTAATGAAAATCACAAATAATTCTCTCACCACAGAAGTCTCAATAATATAATTTGCAAATTAGCCGTTCTTTTAAGAGACCATTGATATATCTAACTTTGTACATTAAAGGTGTTGCACTGAGAATGACTCAATAATTAATGAGCTTAATAAATAAATAAATAATATGATTATCAGTAGCTAGTCACTGGAACTGTCAACAGCAATGGAAGTGTCTCTGTTTCATCTCCAACCTCCTGGCTTTCAATTATGATCAAAGAAAGTCTGGATAACTATACTTCCCTCTTCTTCAGAGCTCAGTCATTATTTTAAATTCCTCATATTGCCATTGTGTTATACATATTTAATAATTCTGAACACTTTTGGAAACTTTTCATTGAAATGCTATGGTTAAAAGGTGGCTTTATCTCACAACAAGCACTTTTGCCACAAGAGCCCAAAATTTACCAAGTCCCAGTTCACACACCCAGCCCTTCAAGGGTCAGTTGCAAATAGTAATTCATATCTACTTGAGAATAATCTTCATTATTGTCAAAGAAGAGGAATTTTCATTTATTTCTTCTTTGTCTCAGTGGTTCTTTATTGTATTTCTTGTTTGAGCCACAATCAATCAAAAATCAGACTTTGACTTCTTAAAAGTAACAGTAATTCATATTAACCTGCAGTGGCCCAGGGAGTTTTT
This sequence comes from Struthidea cinerea, assembly GCA_013397865.1. NCBI lineage: Eukaryota > Metazoa > Chordata > Aves > Passeriformes > Corcoracidae > Struthidea > Struthidea cinerea. The sequence goes on from VZTI01001965.1 coordinate 385,987, forward strand.
GATAATGTAAGCATGGAAGTAATTTGGAAGGATATTAAGATATCATGCATGAAGAGCCACATAAATATGATGACCAGAGTAATACAAAATCAGATAAATTATAGAGGGCAAGATCATGTCCTTGGGGATTAATAACAAGTTGTGCTACAAGCCTATTAATTGGAACTCACTAGTGTAAAAAGATTCTGTTTTTCCATTATCTCATGATAGTTTATAAAACTACAAATAATTCAGTAATGAAATGGTAAATGTTATCTCAGAATATATAGAGTAGCATACCAGCCATAGCTTGTAGCACAAGACACCAGAAAATTTCTCAGCGGAAAATTGTTCACTTTACCTTAAGTAGTTCTGGTGAGATCTTATCCATATAACAAATAAATAAATTAAATTTTAAAAAAAGTGAAGTTCTTTGTCTTGTGCATCATATGGGCCAAGAAATTTGGTATGATGGTGGAATAAATAAGATCTTGCCAAAGAAGGTAAAAGCTTTTGTCCTACATATTCAAAGGATATGGCTATTAAATAAGGAGAGGAGAAGAAGAAGGAAAGGAGGAAGCAAAATCTGGTCTTAAAGGATAAATTACTGGCTATTATTATAATTAAACTAGAAGTTAGAAGATTTTGTAAAATAATAAAGCACTGATGGTAGCCTTTCTGTTAGAGTATCAGGACAAAAAAAAAGAGGAAATTATTTTTAAGATTAATCTAAATCATTATATAAGAGTTTAATGACTGAACCTGAAAACCTTCCAAGTCTTTTAAAGTCTCCTATACAAACAAATAAACAAACAAACAAAAACTCCACAACCAAAACTAGGCCAAATACGAAGTTCTTGAAGAGAAACAACCCCATGACTTAGAAAATACTTAGACTGTTAATTTTAAAACAAAGAGGAAGCAACCTCATTCGCAACCTGAAGAGGACATCTGCCATCCTGGAACACTCCTGTGTTATTCATGTTATTCTTGCTTTTCACAATGACAGTATGGGTGATCATTATCCTAGAGCCATCATGCTGTCTTCAGCTTGGTTTGGATAAACTTGTGTCCGTACTAATCCTGTGACATTGTGCTCTCCAGCCAACTTACTTCTGTATGTTTCTATCTCTTTTTTTTTTTTCCAAGTAAGTTTGAGTGGCCTAATCAAGTAAGTGTCTCAGTAGTGTAAAACAATAAGGGACTAAACATTTACAGAAGCATCTGATGCACTTTACTGTCACAAGATTAACACACTTTTAATCTGATTAAGAGACCAGATACTGCTCTATGTTTTTTCAGCAATGAGATCTTCCAATAAAAAAATAGCAAGCTTGTAAATTTTTGTTACTCTTCATGTTTCAATTGCACAAATATGCTGTTATCTCTTCTGTGCTTTTTAAAAACGTCCCTGCATTATAAAAAATGTTTGTCCCTGCATGAGAAAAAGTAGACAACAGCTCTTATAATCAAGAGAATCATGATAAAAAGGAGGTTTTTTGTACAACATAATATAGCTGAAGAAAATGAGAACTGTGACTCCTGATACGTGCAATATTAGCAGCTTTGTTTTTCTGAATGTTTTAACTTACTCATTACATATTGTATTTCTACAATCAAATTAAATGGGATTGTCACAATAACATCACCTGCAGTAATAGGACATTAACCCCCAAACCACTATAGCTGTTCAATGTTATAAGAACTCACATGCACTAGTATACTTTTTTTTAGCTTTTTCTGAGCCCAGAAGACTCATCTGAACATGGCCTTTCTCAGCAAAGCAAATCAACATGGTTTATTAGTTATGTGGACCCTAGGCAAAACTACTCAGGAACTTTCAGCACTACTTGCTTTATTTTCAGAATTCAGTTGGATAGTTAAACTTCAGGAATACCTCTTAGCATGACCAAATACTGCCATGTAAAGACAAATATACATAGTAACACGGCACAGGTTATACAAGTGATGTTTTTTTCAGGTGGAAATAACCTAAGATTGCTTTCTTTATAAGCAGAACAAGAGCAAAATATCCTGCATATCACTTAAAACTTCACCCTGAAAAAAAAAAAATCTTTTTTTTTTATTTGTATAGGCCTACAAAAGACATGGTCATGTATGAAGTGTGTATGAAGACATGGGCAGAATCATAGGTAGGAAAGCAATAACAGTGGTGGCCCTGAGCACGTCTCTTACCTTGTAGTAGTTCAGCTGGCTGAATCCAAGTGGAATCTAGATGATGTCCTTCACTGGTAGGAGCTGTCATGAGAAAAGCTGGAAGGCTGCCCTTCCTTTCCTTAGGATCTGCTTTTAATTAATATGAAGCATGACCAATGCCCTCACTAGCAAGGAGCTTTGGGGTGGGCTTAGAGTGTTAGAGACAGGATCCAGTGTGTAGACAGTGATCAGGGTCAGCCCTGGTGTGGTGCTGGTCTGTCATGACAACACATGTCCAAGATCAAGTTAACCAGTGAAACAACATCAAAATTGAGAAGGTATAACCAGTGCAGACATAAATGCAACCAGCTGAATTTCTTAATTTAGGCAAAATCTTGGAAGCGGGATTAGGAACTTGATGTTGGGCAGCAATTCGGAGACACAAACAAAGACCCGAGTAGTGAATGATGAGGACCAACAGAAATTTGGAAGATGCTGTCAATGTACTGTACATAGCAATACTTTTCTTGCTGTAGTCAGCCAAGAATGCTCTCTAATACTTAGCTGTTCAGATTACCTACTGCTTCGTCAATAACTAGTCACTGGGAAAAGGCCTGGTAATATCATTGACAACATCACCATCAATATAAATAACTAGTCCCATGATTTTATATAAATATAATTGTATCTTACCTCTTCAAATTCATAGGTAAAAGTGAGGTCAGTGAGATCAAACAGAAGCAAACTCAGTGCAATTACCTCCAGGCAAAATATTTTTTTTTTTTTTTTTTTTGAGCAGTTTTGGCAAGGTTAATGAGATAAAAAGAAGTATGAAAATGAGTGAAATAATGAAGCCAATCTTTAATTTCAGTTATCAGCCTTGTACATAAACAGCTGCCATTTAAGATTACAGAGTTTAAAGGATTTTCATCCATTTATCAGTTCTAGACTTTTCTTGTGGTTGCTACGAATTCTGTATATTTTGCTATGCAAACTCAAACTTGGAAATTTTCCTGTATAAATGTTAGATAATAATTTCTAAGTTCATTTTAACAGTGTATGCTTTTACAGCCTACGCTTTGCCAGTTTGATGCAATCCTATTTACTGCAGAGGTTCTTTAAAAACACAGATTGATCTTGAATAGAAGAGTGATGGGTAAAATGTTTTAGAACTGGGAGTATCTGTTCTTGTTAAAATCTGCAACAACTTAGTTATTTGGATTATTAAACATGAAAAGCAATTTCTCTTCCTGATCGGATTTAAGGTTTTTCAAATTTATGGGGTTTTTCTGTACAATATGAAGCATTTGATCAGCTGTTGACAATTTGAGGTCATATCTTTCACAGTTATCAGTTCTGTTGAGTTACTATTAAGCATAAGTAATATATTGGCCATAGCCTTTGTCAACTTAATTTCTCAAAGACTTCAATTTTCCAAAGAGGTCAAAGATTTCCCAAAGAGGTCAATGTTGCACTTAGACACCAAAACTTTGTAGGTAATGGGAAGAGATGAGTGATTCAGTTGTCTTCGAAAGATGCCGATAATATGCGTTGAGGTGGTAAGGGCGGGTGGGTTACTAACATTAGGTCTTTCAGATAAGGTCCTAGCACTAGACTAGGAAATGTGAACAGCAGATACCTGTCCCTAAAGAGTTAACTGCTAGGGTAGGGTTCTTAAGGTAAAGAATCCTTAAATGCCAATATCCTTTAGCCTAAGCTGGGATAATTAGGAGACTTTAAAGAATAGTTTATTACTTACATACTTATCACTGGACAGACAGAAACAGCACAAGGAGAGGAAACATCAAACTTATGAGAAAGGTCTACCTGAAATTTTCCTCCTGTGAAAGTAACCTCAACCAAATATAAGTGAATAATAGTATAATCATACTGTGTCAACATATAATATTTATATAACTGTATAATAATACCTGTGGGGATTCAAACAGCAAGTCCTCTTTAGGATAGCCAACAATTCAACCATATCATTTTTTAATTTTTTTTTTTTTACACAGATAATGATATTGCTGATTTTTTATGTAATTCTAGAAGGTGAATCTGAATTATTCCAGGGCCCAGAATTTAGGTCATCATCTTACTCATTGTTCTCAAGCCAATAGGCCACAATTCAGTGACTGCTAGTATTTCCTTCTACAGTTTTGTTGTTTTGAGTTTTTTTTTTTCAGTGAAAGGGATAATGATCATAGTAATTTCAAATATGGAAAACTTCCCTTGTTAGTATACTTGTTTCATCTACTCAGGTAACATGCTGCTCAATACCTACTTTTCACTTTATCCTGTTAGGCTTCAGAAGTGCAAATGTGCTCATATTCTGCTAAATAACAAGAAATGCCCAAGAAGTTGTGTCAAGAGTATGATTGAATCCATCTAGGGTGGCTAACATAAGTAGAGTGTATAGCTAAGATCACTAGAATTGATGTAGGAATCTTCAACAACCTATGATATACAAGAACTTAGATCTCACTCATAAATTATTGCTATGTCTGGACTTATGAAAACCATAAAACTTAAATGTAATACTTTAATTTCATAATCTAACAAAAAGGGATTTTTAAAATAGCGTTTTCTTTTTTCCGACGTGTTCAAAACCAGGCTTGCAATCACATTTTTCCATTCTTAAAGTAAATTCTGGGTTTTACTTTTCCATTTACTGCACAGAACATAAAGCAGTTTACAAGCAAAGAGTATCCCTGATTTGATCATCAACCAAAGAAAGACAGAATCGAATTACACACTAAATAATTATCTAAAGGGCCGACAAAGGTTCTTCTTGGGGATCAGATTGAAATTTACACAGCTACCACAAGAGAAATATCTTCTTTTTTTCAAATCAAGGGAATCTGACATATTTCTTATTAAAAATAAATTTCTGCATGATTCCATAATGCTATTATTAATTTCACTTCTTGCTATGACATTTTGGCTGTATTTATTCTCTCTTGCAGAATGGAGCCTATTTCACGGAATGAGCAAATAATATTTTTCTCTCTGTTTTCTGTTATTTTTGTAGTAACATAACTACAAATTCAAGGAAATGTGGTTTCTTTAATCTTTCTAACTAATGAAATGAAAGTATTCAATAAGCCATTTACTGTCCTCACATCTATCACCATCTCATATTAAGATATGCCCTTTTTTCCTCAATCAACTACAGAAGTTCCCTAAATATATCATCCTGGTTATTTACTTACCAGCCTAATTTAACCAGACAGATCAATTTCATACCTAAATCTGTTATCCAACATCATTTGCACTCTATTCTTTACAAGGGTGATAAGGAAAATCCTGTTTCCCAGACTTCACAAGTTTGGACTTTCAAGGTTTTGCAAAAATATTTCCTACTGTATTGAACTTGAATTTTTTGAGAGCCAATATAAGTAGAAATGCTGAAACAGAAATCTAGTTGTATAACAGAAATAATCTTTCCAATTTCAAGTAGTTTTTTTCATATCCCACATGTGAACTAAGACTTGAAAATCACCAAAGCACACAAGAAATTGTTTAAGCTGTATATATTGGCTTTTCTGATAGATTCCTTGCATATTTTGCTCTCAAATACCACACATATTTACACTTTACAATTTAGTATTTATCCTTATTGTTTCAGTCAGACCTTTGAAAAATATGAAATAAAACCCTCCAGAAGACAAACACCAATAGGCAATAATAGCGGAGGGTTTTCTGATGTGAGGCATGTTGTTAGTACAAGTAGCTTTTTTTAAGCATAGCTGATGTTTCATTGGCAGAAATCAGTCACTAGGTCCAAATTTCAGCAGCAAGTGGAAGAAAAATACCTAACCTTCTCTCCACTGGATCTTTTGATTATTTTGCCAATATGTGTGCTAAAAGATGAAGGAGAAAAATGTTCAGAGAAAACCCTCCCACCTGGTGATATCAGAATCAAAATCACTTGCCCTCTGTGGTTTTGCTGGCAGACTGATCTGCAGTAACTATCATAGGTTTGAAACAAGTTTTCTTTTTTTGGAAGGCACGTCTCTCTCCGGACCCCACTGTCCTCAGCCATTAAAAAAATTTTTGCTATCCCTACAAATGTCATGAGACTATAATTTTCATTTAATTTGCCATTAAAAGAAGAACATAAGTCTTGTGAGCGCTGCAGTTTTGGGAAGTGGGAATGAACAAGTGAAGAAGAATTTGGAAAAAATAAATTATTTTAGCATTTCACTTGCTAGACACAGCCAGCTACACCAAACTCTACACTGCAGGACACAGTTGAGCCAATCCACAAAGTTTGTTGCTGCTGTGAAAGAAACATGGTCCCATCCTCTGTGAAAGGAATATTCTCAGCTTCCAACCACCATATCTAGGACTATAAAGCCCTAGAATTTTCTTAGAAGTTTTCTCTTTAAGTGATATGAACTATTGAAATGTATGTGCAGGCATCTCCAAATATTGATGGTAACGCTCAGTTTTAAAGACACAGAAAAGATTGGTGGGCATAGGGTAGCGATAGGGGATACACATTATAAAGTCACCCCAAGACAGCTTCACAGAAAACTTTTTAATTTCTAATGAGGAACAGAGGAATATCACACATGAAAAACAAAATAATCCATGTATCAGTCATATTTTTACATATTACTTTATATATAAAGTATGTATATAAATGTAAAATATGTATTATTATTATCTTAAGGGAAAGCATGAATGAGAGAGGATCTGGAGTTCCAAGCACCTCAGCTCTTTTTGAATATTTTTCTTTGGGCAGTTCAGCCTGATGCTGAAAACTGGCAGTTCTGATGAAAATAAGAATGGTAGCCATACAACAATACAACCTTTGTGTGTTGTAGGTATTTCTGGACAGAAATACCAAGTTATGTCATGACTACACTGAACACAGAATATGATGAACTTGTCACAAGGCCCATGCTGACCACAGAACAGCAGAGAATTAATCAGCCAGAGTGAAAAGTAAACACTATGGTGTTGCAGAGTTGTGGCAATAGTAAAAGAACATAGGAGGACTTGGTGCTTGTACTGCTTAAAACTTTAAATTTGGCACAACACAGAACCAACTTTACCTCACTATATTTATTACCAATTGCAGCATGATGCAAATATACCACAACTTCTAAACCCTACGTCATGTATATTGGAAGGTTTATGGTGTATAACCTCCTTCTCCAGAAACATGAGGCTCATTCCTAGCTGCTGTGAAGACATAAAAATCAGAAATTCCTGAAGAAAACAAGTAGTCAGCAGTTTATACCAAGAGCCAGTGAACTGGGCAGTGATGAGAGACAGGCATGTCTTGGGAGATTTAATTCCACAGGTGAAGGTTATTCTGAAAGGTCTGGGGAAGTTTTGGAAACACTCTTCCCAAAATCCTTCCTAGTTAAGGCATAGTTGTGGACTCACCTTGCTTCTATATTTCCAACATTCAGCACTTGCTCTGCATGTCTTCTAAAAGGGTAGAGATTTCAGTAGGTGGTTTAACATTAAAAATTAAAGTCAAAGCATTATGGATTCAGTTTTTTATTTAAGACAACTGAAGGGATATACCTTTATATATCTCATTTTCCCAGCAGTTCCCATACTTCTGGCCAAGCAGTATTTCAATACCTCCATTCGAGTCTAAATACTTTGATGAGGCAATAAGGACTATGTAATAACTTTCACAATGAGACTACAGCTTAAAGACACATCTTTAAAATGTCATCTCCATACTTCAGCAATCACTGGAAAATAAGTTTTATAAGGCCATTTTCCATTCACATGTAGCAGGAGGTGGCACTGAGGAAAATGGAACATCAGTTACTCCAGTATTTCAATTTAGTAACTTATAAACTATAATACATTGAAAACATACAGGAGATTCATTTCTCTTGGAACACTTTTTGAAAGGTTCTCTTACCCCCAAGACATAATGAAATGCTGTATTTTGCCTTCCTAATATATCAAAGTCTTTAAACTCCGTCAAAATCCTGGCACACACCTGGCATGGGTAAAAGCAAGACCACACAACAGCATGAAGTGCTCCCCCCTTTCCAGCAAAAGCTCACTTTGGCTGTGAACTGAGAAGGATGGATTCTCAATCTAACACTTACATACCAGCAGTAGATTTCTTTTTAATAAGGGAATTCTCTGAGGGCCACTTACTGATTTCCTGTTCTCTGCTTGGAAGTTCAAAGGTCCATAAAACTGACCAAAGATCCCTGCTTTGAATATTTGAAAAGATTTCTTGGCGTTACATCTGGAGTTTGAATGCTTTACCTAGCATTGCGAGCTCTGCGTGTTCAGAATTCATGAACTGAATCCCAGTAAGCATAGCAGGCTATTAACAATTATAAGAATTAAGTATAAGCAGCCCAGCAAGTTTGGTGTTGAGTGTAGACTTAGATGTTCACATTGATATTTTCTCCAATGCAACAGTAAGAAAACGTAACTTCAGCTGGAACACTGAACTTGTCATGAATTTCAACACATGGATATCTAAGACAAAATCTTTACGTGATTCTGCATGAGGGTGTCAGTCATCACTGAAAGGTAAATGGCCATTTCTACAGAAGATTAAAAAAGCTTGTTCTCTTTTAAATTGTAGTACCAAAATGGATTTTTTGTTTTGGTCCCTGTGAGGATTGCTTTCTGAAAACCACTTCATAATAGTTTGCCCCTCACTTAGCCAATATCCTCAGTGATCCATAGTAAGATTCACAATTTGAAAAGCAATGAAGAATATGGTACATTCTAATTGCCTCTTGACTGCAGGTAGATTATTGAATAGGCAAAATCAATTTTACTATACAGTGAGCAGGCTTGGAATTAAGGCGGTCTTATTGAAGAGCTGGTCAAAAGTCATTTCCAATTGAAGAGTTTTACATCAGAAAATGCTAATTTGCCCATTGCACCTTAACTGCCAGTAAGGACTGTCCAGTTTTCTGAAAACCTACCCAAAAAGGAAATTAAAGCTGCAGAACCAGTCTAACTTACACTGTATATAGACGACTAGGGAGAATTAAAATTTTCATTATTTCGATGTACTTACTACTTTGTTCTATTCTTGTGAATAAAAGGGGATAAGTACACCTTTGGGTCTTTGTCAGTAGTAGTTCCCTTCCTACTATGTTCTTATTGCCAAAAAACAAATACAATTGTTCTGATATATGTATTCAGACATATATGTTCCAGAAAACCTGTTGTTAAAATGATGAGTTTTATTTAGATGGCTTACAAGAAAAGTGATTTTTTTTCTTCCCCCCACCCAAAGAAAAAAAAAAAAGCAAGCAACCAAAACCAAAACCAGAACAAGAAAAAACTCCACAGGACTCCCTGAATGAGACAGAACAGGATTGAGGAAGGAGATACTTATGTGAGATGCATATCCTGCCTTAAAAAATTCTCTTCTTAATTGTCTGTCTCACTGTTTATTCTTTTTTAATCCATTCCTTTTAGCGCAATAGAAATGCATCTCCAAATAGGGAATATACTATATATACTATTCCATATTTGAGAAGTTACATTAATTTTGAGGATTTCAGACCAGTATTTGAAGCTTCAATAAAATTTTAATAAAAGCCATATTCTGTAAATTCACCTTCTGGTTTTTTTTACTGAAAATTGATTATCCCATTTCTAATATTTAAACTTTTTGTATCCCATGTATATAAGACTGCCCAAAAGGTTTTATAATCTCAGATAGACTAGTGGAGTAATAACAGAGTTAATTTCTATGAAATTATTATGAAGAGTTTTTTATAGCTTTCTGAAGATTTTATTTGTGTCATTTCATAGCCTTTACCCTTTTTATATGTATGTATGTGTCTATTTATGAAAGAAAAAGGAGTCTATTATCTGATACTGTATAATTTTTGCTACAACATGCATTTATGAATAGTTATTGCACTTTCCTAAGTTTTTTGATTTTTTTAATTGTTCCTGTAAAACAATAAAATCTTATAAGGTATAAAATACTGTGTGCAAAGAGTAGCATACATGGCAACCCCAAGATATTTTTATCCAGGATAGTTTGGAATTGGTAGAATTCTCGAAACTACTTAAGCTGTATAATAAAAAAAAGAAAAATCTGATTTTCAGGCAAACCCATTTTTTCCAAGAAAAATACTCTGAGTTGATAGCTTATGGCTGGTATTGTTGCAAGAAGATACCAGATGGTGTAACTATAAATCCATACCTGTCCCGTGCAGATGGCATAACCACATGGCATGAGCCAAAGTTAAATTTCATGCTTCAACATGGTTAGGCGTATTTTGTATTATATGTAATAAGGAGTCATTCTGTACATCACAAGCAGAGATTCCCCAGATGGATGAGATGGGCTTCTTCATGCTCTAGTGTGCCCCAGCAAGTTTGTAAATAACAATTCCTGTTGTGAACTGAAGTATTTACCTATAATGAATATGGCTTCTGCATGGTGTAGGAACATAAAACCATGTTTTTCCTACTTTTTTAAAGGATTGTAAAAATTCAATTCAATTTTAAAACACGAATAAAAGGAGAAATTGATTCTCACTACAAATTCTGTTACAAGAAAGATGCTATTATCTTTTTTGCCATAAGGATGTTGATTTTGTGGCATGGATATTTTTACTCAAAGAAACCCACTAACGAATTTCAGTGATATGAAACATATTAAGAAGTGTGAGCTGTAAAAAGGAAAACACAATGTTTATCAGTGGAATCATTTTTAATGTTGCTTCTCCTGAACCAAAAATAATTAAATATTCTGAAGCAAACCTTTAAAAGAATTTCTCAAGACAGACATTTTCAAGAATATTTGCGAAGCCATGAAAGTCCATTGTTGCAAAAAATACATTTCATTAAGACCTATGATGAGCTGCATGCATTTTCTTCTTCCCTTTAATCTCTAGTGATGTAGTGGATGACAATGATTTCTTCCAGAACTAGTATAGTGCAATTATCCAATAATTAACCTATCAAAGTCCCCAAGTATCTCACTCACGAGATACACTCCCATTATTAGAGGCTAATTAATTATCTGGGGATAGACCAGGGGAGAACACTTAAGCCTACATTAGCTCTGAATAAGTCATTGCTGTCTACTGGAAAAACTGCATTTTAAGGAAAACCTTCAGAGGTTTATCTAAGGAGATGTGTATTCCAGAGGGAAGTCATCTGCATTTTCTGGCAGCCACACTTAATCTGATTAGTACTTTTCTTCTTCCATCATTCCAGTGGGGTTACTGACAGACGAAGGTTATAATTAAGACTAAACCAGAAAAATATAGCTGTAAAATATTCAAACATGTTTACCTGAGTTTATGCTTCTTGCCAGATCCTTAAGCAAAATTTGACTTAAACTGTACCAGTAGCACCACTCTTTCAAATATAATTTCCTACTAGCTTTCTTTTTTGCTGTGAAAAGTTAATAAATATTAATATGAATCTGGATAAATATTCAACGTGATGAAGTGAAAGATTCTTGCCTGACATACTTGGTGGCCTTCTCCAAAGAGTTGGAGTGTTGTTGGATAAGGCAAGAGCAACTGGTATCTTCTTCCTGGACTTGTGTGAAGCATTTGGCACTGTCCCACACGACTATCTCATCTCTAAACAGGAGAGACGTGAATTTAACGAATGAACCATTCAGTGGATAGGGAATTGGCTGGATGGTTGCACTCAAAGAGTTGTCATCAAGGTTTCAATGTCCATGTGGAAACTAATGATAAGTGAAGTATCTAAAAATATTGCCTTGTATCTTCAAAACATATTAAATACAAAAAGTTCCATTGTGAATGGTTTATCAATAAAAAAACACTTAACATCTCAAGATATCTAAGCTTTGGAGAAGAGAAAAAAGTGCATACAATTGCTTCACATATAACTTTCTAAGAAAAAATGAAGGTAGAAATTTAAATTGTTAGCATTTTATGTTCAGCTATTGTGTGTCTTATACCCATCAACGCCAAAACAAGAAAAAGTATCTGTTTTGGTGACATTCTGGATTCAGTTGCTGGAGAACCCATTAGGAAGATGAAACATCTTCACTTGTTCTTGTCTATAGAATACATATTTCTGTTAATTGCAAATTGCTACACCATGAATGTGGTAGTAAAGGATCTTGGAATCACTTCTTGCTGAAAAAATTGAGCAGATTAGTTTTAAATTCAATTTTTGCGTATCTGATCATGAGAATTTCAACTTGATTTGGAGAACGTACACATAACTGTTTAAGGGACTTGTATAACTCTTAAAAAAATACTGATAGAAAAAACGAGACAGCTGTTAGAGAAACAGATTTAAAAGCAGGTTTTGTAAAATGTAAATTTTTTAAAAACATCTACCATGAAAAACCCCTAAAACTATTCAAGTTTTCTTCCATTCTCTTAACATCCTTTCTATCAGTTGGTAGGTTCTCTAGTAACAAACTGCTTCTGACTTCTGCACATGATCGGATTATTTTCCGTTTCCAAGCATGGAAGAAGAAGGTAATAGATCTCTCAAGTGGTGTAGGCTTGTATTGCCATCTAAAACTGCTCTTGAAAACAAACACCTGTTAGTTGTCAGTTCTATGTTATGGGACGTCCTGTAAATTTTATTTGTCATTTGCGAAACAAGTTTTGCCCATCAGTTGCTGAGAAGGAAAAAGATCTACCTGGTCTTTGTGGACTAGGAAGGCCACTACTGGTCTGATCCAAAGTGACATATCTTTACTGATCTATTTTACATTTATGATGTCTCCTCCTTTGAAGGAAATGCTACATTTTCACAAAATACTGCAATCTTTCTACAGATGATCACTATAAACCACTGTGCCATATTTAGTACCAACACACCTCATGTATACACAGCAGAGGAATATCAGCACAGGCTGTTGTCTTCAGAAGTATATTAATAAATAGGCAAGCATCATGAAATGCAGGGTACTAAAACAGCAGAGGTCTGTGCAAGGCATTCATAACTTCTTTTTGTTTTGTTTTTAGTTTATGTTATTTGGTGGGTTTTTGGGAGTGTTTTGCCAACAGCTATTCTTATAGCAGCAGAAATTCATCTTTATCCAGAGCAGTTTAAATAGATTTTTTGATTCCCCAACAGAAAATTTACTGTGGTGTCTGTGGTATTTGAAAGAGGCTTGAACAGTCAAAGAATAAACGCCAGAAGTGGTAACAAACAGTAAAATGGAGACATCCTGCTCTTTCAGAAGGAAGGAATAGCTAAGGAAGTTACTCATGACTTTGCCAAACTGAGTTTTAACAGATTATTTTTAATTAAAGATTATTAAGACTGGACTCCACATAGCAACAGGCCTAAATTACTTTCATAGCATTTAGGCTAAGGCAGAAGTGTGAAAACATGGCAGAATTTCTACAGATTTCACAATCGTCAGAACTTATATCTCACCGACAGTATGTGAGAGCTACATAAATTATGTATGTGAGGCAGCTACTCACACCACAAAGCATGGGAGGTTCATTGCTCTGCTAAGGAAACCTGTATAGGTGTAAACAGTGGCTTGAATTGTGACGGACAGAGTAACGTTGTGAATTTCCCAACCACCCAGAAGACATTCCAAGGATGGAAGGTCTTTTTGACAACATTAAAAGACTTTCACGAATGATATCAAAGGCCACAACCTATGATTTTCCAGAAATAATTTTTGACACTGTTAGACATCAGATCAGACCTTTTGTGTGTTTATTCCTAAGCTATGCGCCCAAAATGGTCATACAAAAAATGGTGTCTCCTGATAATGTTGATTACTTTATTTCCCACAGTTTCCATCATGTACATAAGCCTGGGGTGAGTGGGATTGTTTTGTTTGGTGGGGTTTTTTTATCAGATGAGATTATGTTGCAATCAAAGGATATATGTGTTCTATCTCATTTTAAGAAGCAATGAAAACTTGCATCTCATACAAATAAAGTTTTGTGCAGGTCAGTGTATTAATGGACGACCTATTCATCCTTGAGCTGTTGCAGTTCATCATGTGGTATTTTGCTCTAAATCCCCATCTGTTTCATTTTATATTAATATATTGGACTACGAAGCACGACATTTCAGGCCTCTGATGCACAGTTCTTGTCAGAATTATCTTCAGTGGCTCAAGAGGTCACTGTTTGCCCAGCTGGAAGAGGCAATCTGCTCAGACACCACAATGAAAGCTGACAGAAACCATGCATCATTATATTCACATGTCAACCCTGTTTGATCTTCTGAAATGGCCTGGAGGCATTCTCACAATACAGCATAGCAAAGATGCTGCCTTCTAGGTGAATCTGTTAAAGCAAAGTCAAACTCTTAGTTTGTCCCACTGGTGAAAGTGAACAACTTTCTCTTGAAAGTCTGATAGAGTTCATCTATTGCCAGATATAAGAGGTCTACAACTTAGAAAATCTCAACATGTTGTGCTGTGATGATGGTTTCAGCTCTCACCTGAGATGCCATAGTTTTCCTTTTGCATGGTTGAAATGTAGCCCAAAATGGAACAGAGAGTGTCCTTCAACCCATGGTAGATAACAGCATTCAGAAGCAGCTAGAAAATCAGGAAGTCAGAAGCACTAGATGCTTAAAAATACTGTTCTTAACAAACACCATGCATGAAAGCTCCTCAAAATTTTGTATCTGATCCTACCAATCTGTGTAGTCATTTTTCATCAATGACATCTCCCAGTCCTTGTGTCATCGAAACTCTCACTAGCTGAGAGAAAGTGAATTTCAAAATTATGTTGACCATGGTGTAAGTCACTCATTACATTTTTCATCTTGATTTTCATCTGATTTCAGATTGATGAATCAGTGAATATGTCCTTATAGGGTTGAAGGCAATGTTGTAACTTGTGAAAACGGAATTTAAAAAATCCAAGGATTTTCCTTTTTAATTTTTTTTTTGTAGGGATTTTTGTTGCTTTTTCTTTCTTTCTCTCTATGTCTGAAAAGCAGGGACCAATTTAGTAATAAAGTATGTTTCCAAACAGTCATAAAAACTTATAAGATTTTAAGGTTTGCTCATCTAGAATGCTTTCTTTGTCCTTTAAAGATACAGCATTTTGGCTGTTAATTTTTAATTTAGTTCCCTAGAATAACAGCTACAGAAATTATTTTTAAAGTAGTGTTTTGAACAAGGAATAAAAGAAGAGACACGCACACCATTCAGAATTCTTTTCTCCTGGTTAAACAACCACAAATTTCCTCAGCTGCTCCTCATAAGGCTTGTGGTCCAGACCCTTCACTTGCTCTGCGACCTCTCTCTGGACACAGTCCAGCCTTCTTTCTTGAAGTGAGGAGACCAAAACAGAATCATAATTAGATCACACATGCTTTAAAATGAAATCAATACATTGAAAGAGGAAGAAAATAAAGTTGAATGCTATGCTCATTTTAATGTATGTTATGTTTACTCTTTTTTAAATAAAAGGTTTAAAACAAGTATATATGGTATCGATGTTTTTCTTAGAAAGCATTTTCCCAGTTTAGATATTTTTCAATTGTTTTAAGACAAAAGACATTATATGTTATACATAACAAAAAGACAAATCATATACACTTCAGAGCCATTTTCGAATGCTTTATTTTTTGTTAATGTACTATCCTGAAACACACGGTAAGATTTTAATTGTGCATGAGGAGTAGATTGAATGCCGAGAGAGATTTTGGTAACCATGTTATATATTTAATGAATTTTAATGGGCAAAACCCCTAAACTTCTGGTTTGTGGACCCTTAAATTAGCCATAACATCTCAGAGGTGAAGGTTTAAAATTTCTCATATTTTAAGCTCATCAGAACTACTGAATTGTAAGATGCGATCTAACCCTTATTCCCATCAAAAATTGACATATTCCACCATATGTGCTTTGGGCACCTCTCTGTGGCATAAGAGCAGCTATAGTCACTGGGCTTATGGTTGCAATATGCCCTTGGCAGAAATATCACTGGTTTTTGTCCTCGTGTCTTGGGAATACAGCAGAGTTTAGGAACTGTAAACAAGTCACTGTCTTTACTGTGGTTCTTTCCAATACCTCACTAATATCCCACCAGGAGCAGCTATTCTAGAAGGCTAATTTTCATGTCATGATTTCTATCTACCTCCCAACTCTTTCACTGATATATTTTCCCAGGTCTGTGCAAATTGGCCATTTCAGAGAGCCCCTTTCCTATGACTGATAGTTGAGACTTGTGGCTTCAAGGATTGTCACTGTGTGGAATGAAATGAAGAGAAGGAGTTAAGAATGTAGCACAAAATTGCTGTGGTAACATTATTTATTACCGTGTTTATTTGTTTCTATTAATCATAATACCCAATACCAACATCTGTCTTTCATCTGTACATTGAGAAATAGACATGCTGTGACATGGAGTGAACAGAACGGTTAGATCTCTCATTTCTCTTTTCTCTATGGAACATCTATATAAATACAAATCTCCTCAACCCTGAGGTTCATCCAGCATGATTCTAAGCTGAAAAAATTTATTAGAGTTTTGAATTTCAGTGTACAATGAATGTTAACAAACTGATTATCTGAGGTTAAAGGGATCGTTTTTTTTAAACCACATTCCCTCATGGCAATTGCCTTATGGTTCTTTCTTTATAAATGACAAAGGGTCAAGATGATGTACTCATGCCAAGGACTGAGTAATTTAGCAATGGGCTAAAGCATGATTTCTGAAAAAAATGAGTGCTCAATAGGCTTCAGCAAAACTGTACACAAAATGTCGCACAAAGCTAAAAGGTGATAAAGTTCATAGTATGATGAACTATCAGAATTATATATTCCTGGTAGATATTTTCCTTGATATGGAAGATTCTAACTGCATTATGAACTTGCTGCTTCTTCTAAAATAGTAAAGTATTACAGTATCAGTAACTCATATTTGAATAACAAAAACATGGATCATACCAATAAAGTTACTATCTAGGGTGAAAAGAAAATAATTCCACCTCTGTCTCTCAGCTCTTCATCCAATCTTACTGCTAATTTTCAACTCTCTCTGAAATGAAGCCTGTGAATAAAGGGTGTAGTGGGCTGATACCAGCTAGAAGATGAGAACTACATAGCCCCTTGCTCACTTCAGACCCTTCAAGAGATGGGGGAGAGAAAAAGAAAAAAGTGAGGGAACTCCTGTGTTGAGACAAACATCTTTCCAAAACTGGAGAGAAGAGGAAGGAAAAATACCCATCAAAATAAAACAATGCAAATTCAGTCATCACCTTCAACAAGAAGACTAATGCCCAGCTAGTCTCTGAACAATGGTTTCTGCGCCAAAACCCCAATCTCCTCAGTTTGTGTTGTTCAGCATGAGGTTAATGATGCAGCATAAGGGTTGGAGATTTTTCTGCGTCTGTCTGGGAGAGTTCATTTCCTTCATAGGAGCCTAGATGATGCTGTGTTTGGGATTTATGACTAAGACAGTCTTGATAACATACCAGAAATAAAATCAAAGAATCATAAAATAATAGAATTATAGAATCATGGAATGGTTTTGTTTGGAAGAGACCTTAAATCATCGAGTTTCAACCCCTCTGCCATGGCCAGGGACACGTTCCATTAGGCTGCTCAAAGTCCTATCTTGAACACTGCCAGAGATGAGGCATTCGTAGCTTCTCTGGGTAACCTGTTCCATGCCTCATCACCCTCACAGTAAGGATTTTCTTCCTAATATCTAATCTAAGTCTACCCTCTTTCAGTTTAAAGCCCTTAACCCTTGTGCTGTCACTACTTGCCCTTGTAAAAAGTCTCTCTCGAACTCTCTTGTAGCCTCCTTAAGGTACTGGAAGACCAATAGAAGGTCTGCCTGGGGCTTTTTCTTCTCCAGAGTTGAAACACCAACTGTCTCAGCATGTCTTCATAGGGAAATTGATCCAGCCCTCTGATCATCTTCTGCCCCCTATCCATAGATGGCATTTTAGGTGCCAGACAGGGTCAATCCACTGCAGGAAGCCACTGATTTGTTTTATTACCCTGAAAAGTGTTAATTCATCTACTGTCTCTTGTATAAACACTCTGTTCTGCAAAATCTCTGATATATCTGTTCTGTCTCCACTTCCTTGTTTCATTTATGAAAATTAAAATACTGAAATGCAATCATTCACATAAACCTGTTCATAGTCATCTAGCACTTCAAGTAGCACTGCTTTTATGGCAGTACTGTTGCATATCTTTTCCCTTACACTCTTTTTGCCATATAATATTTCATTAGTCACAAATGGATGAATAAGTTAAAGAATCTATCCAAAAGCCGTTCCAGAACCTGTCAAAAGTATTTTTTTAGATAGACATCTTTCCATTTATTACATCTTTCATTTCTATTCTCTGTATTATCAGACTCCTGCATCATAGGAATCTATCACATGGTCTGTCACTAGGTCACTTTGGCACAGATTTTGACAGTTTGTATTTAAACTGACTTTAGGTTTCTTACATTTCTTACTTTTCTATAGCTTTTTTTCCATACAACTTTTGCTATTAATATATCATTTCACTAATTTTGGTACTCTTCTCAGTATCTCCTAAACTTTTCGATTCAATATTTTTGTTGAAATGGAACACAACACATATTATGTGATGTTATAGGGTTTATTCATATTGCTCTTTCTATGCTCAGTACAGACTTTCCAAAATATGGTGGCTATATTTTGAGTCACCAGCATATTCCAGAACATGTACTGATCTGTCATCTTGAATCTTATCAAAATCAATAAACACAGATAATTCTCTAAGTACTTAATTAGCAAAGATATTATGAGAGCAATTTGATATATAGTTGGGAAGGCATATGAGGCTGAGGCACATACAGTCTACTTTCCTTGTAAATTATACTTTAGATCACCAGTGTGGAAAATATCATTTTACACTTGATTTGCCACTTTGGGGAAAAGAACATTAAGATTCACATTTCCTTCCCAACCTTCACCTTCCAGGACTCATCTGGCATATTACCATAAGTATGGTATGTAATATGTACTGCAATGTAGCTTCACAGGTACGCTAAAAGGCCTGATTTTTCTCATCTGTGTGTCCATCTGGCATGTCATGTTGTCTTTTCTTATGAGAACTAGAATGTTGATTATATCTATTTCCTTAGTCCTTCAAAGCTTTCATTTTTTTTTTCAACTCATTTGTTGAACATTGGTTATAAGATCAGCTCAGCATAAAGCAGAAATGCAGGTGGTAGGAAGGGGAAGGATAAGTTTTATTTGGATGTGAAGAACTTCTGGGGTGAAGGTTTCAGTAAATAAAGACTGGGGAGATGTTGGGGTGTGCTGGCAAACCTGCCAGCCCGGGGTTTGGGGGGACAGACCTGCGCCTGGGAAAACCCCCTCGGTTTATGTTATCTCTATACAAACGTGTATTGGTTTCTCCCTTCACCCCCCGCGGTGCCAGGGGTGTTGGGCTGGCCCCGGGTTCTCTCCCTCCCCATTGGCTGTTGCTGTAAGCCCCGCCCCCAGTCCCCGAGACCCGGGAGAAACGAGAGTTCCCAGCCAGACTGCTGCCGGGGACGAGCGAATAAACATCTCCAGCTCCTCCAGCGTCTCCGTTCTCGCCTTCCTTTGTTCCTGGGGTCCCGGGGGGTCCAAACCAAACTCCCTGTGGATGCAGCTGCTCACCAAAGAGGAACCAGTGACCAGAGAAAAGTAAATTACAGTCAGCTTGGCCGGCTTTTAAAGTGTGGTCTAAAATCTGCTATTTTGCTGTGCTAGCTCGGAATCTCACGCCCGAACTAGCCAGCCACAGCAGGCAGACAAAGACACAAGGGACCCCATAAATTAATCATGAGATAAAGTCTTTTAAAAAATACAGTCCTCTTTTGTGGTAAAATCTAATGTTTGAGGTGTGGAATTGCCACTCCCTAGTGCAAAAGGAATTAATCTGACAAGACTTCACTGTAGATGTAAATGTTCTACAGCTGAAGAATTGAGTGCAGCAGATGTGCAGCACAACTATCTCTGCTAGGGAAACTCTGACAGCTGTCACAAACTCTCTACTTATTGTCAAATGACTCTGTCAATCCCATTACTTAGCTTTTTACATGCCAAGGGAACACTACTAGATTCAAGGAAAGTAAAAGGTAAAGTCTGAGAACCTATCACAAACTGCTTGTAATAGTGTTTTTATCAAATTAATATACTAATCTCATTTTTAGATGTAAATCAACTGCAGGCAAATCTAACACAATAATCAAAACAACCAGGAATCATCTATGTAAATTAAAAATGATCTTTCAAAATTCTGGTAACCAACCTGTTTGTTTCATATCAGCCATAAATGATCACAGTTTGGGTAACAAAGAACCATTTAGCCTATGGTAAGGTTAAGTAGTGCAACTAACTGAGAAATGTCTGAAATGATGTAAATTTAAGCACTGAGAGTAGAACAGAGGCTTGAACTGTGTCAAGGTTAATTTAGTAAGTTAAAGAAATAATGAATGCCAACAGTGTAGAGCCTTGGTATTAAGCAATAAGAAAGGAAAAGAGACAGGCCATTCTAGAGACCTGAATTCCAGAAGTCCATTTAAACTAGATTAAGCCAGTAGGAAACTCCTGCTTTGAATTTTAAAATGTCACGATGAACACTAAATGGAAAACATCTTCTATCATGTTCTTTGCAACCTGTGATTCACTTCCAAGTAGAAACATGAAAAATTATCTATTATAGCCAAATACTGATCAAAAAGGTCATTTTGATAGTGTCTGCATATATTTCATCTATTAATAAAGAAATTAAAGGTTAATGAAACTATATGAACAATGTATAATGCTGAATAGTAAGAAGGTCACAAGACCTTTTCCATTTCTGCTTGAGGCCCAAAGTAACATTTAGATGCTCATAATATTTTCAAGCTTTATAAATGTTATATCATTAGCTATTCTCTGCCTGAAGAAGGAAAAACTGATAAGCTTCAGGAGTGGGTATAGAAATAATATAATATTAAATAATACTTAATTTGAGAAATGATTTTATATTCCGTTAGTTTTGAAATTGCATAATTTCTGATAAGAACGTTATATTCTGTAAAAAAAAAGGAAATGTCATGCTTAAAAGAAGACAAAAAACCAAACTATATCATTTTTATAATATTTCTATGTTACGGTCTGTGAAGGGTTTGCCAATATCAACTGTAGTACCATTTAGGTCATTTAATGATACATAACAAAATGAAAAAAGTCTGGAATCCCTAATGAGAGCAAATGGAATTAACTGAAGTTCATTCTCATCACATAATCATAAGTACTGTATTTGGCAAAAGAAATTGAAAGTGTGAGCTTAAGCAAAAAAAGTTTCATTCACTTTCCTGTCATGCAAGAGTCAGTGGACAGTGTATGGATAAATGAGGCAAAGTGCACCATTAAAACTGAAAGACTAACGGAGGTTTGAGAGTGTTAAAAGAAGTCATGCTTGCAAAACTTTCCTTAAAATATGATTCATTCTTTTCTTTTTAGTACTTTCCAAGAATAAAATGCTGGCCCTGGAGAAAAATTTCAATTAAAAGAGAAAATAATTATTGTAGAGATTACTATAGGAGAATATATGCAGTTTACCGCAAATCTGTTTATTCTCAGCCCTCAGTTTCCTCTCAAAAGATGAATTCAGATTATATGACAGATGCACTGAAAATGAATTATGCATTCCTTGTAAAACATCCACATCTAATCTTCCATATTTATAGATGAGCATATGATCAAGTAATCACAGAGTCAGAGAAACACAAAGTGAGAGAATAGTTAACACCAGCTTCCTCTGGAGGAAGGGACTTCCAGAGCTCTTCCAACCCAATCTGTTGCCCAGGACTGTGTCCAGGTGGCTTTGAGTATCCCCAAAGTGGGAGACTCCACCAACTCTCTGGGCAATCTGTGCCAGTGTTCAGTCACCCTGACAGTTTTCTGATACTTTGATGGTACTGCCTGTGCTTCAGTTTGTGCCTGTTGCCTCCTGCCTTGTCACTGGGCACTAAGAAGAGTGTGCCTTGGTCTTCTTTACTCTCACCATTCAAATATTTTTGCATTGTTAAGAACATTCCTTAGCCTTTTATTCAGATTAAAGTTCCCCAGGTCTTTTAATACTCCAGTTCCTTAACCATCTTTGTGTCCTTTCACTGGACTCTCTTCAGGATGTCTGTCTCTCTTGTACTGAGGAGCCTAGAACAGGACTCAAGACACAAAATGCTGCTCCACCACCACTGAGAGAAGGGGAAGGATCATTTTCCTCAACCTGCTGGCAATACTTTGTTTAATGTTGCTGAGGGTTCCAACATTTTTAGGCTTTCTTTTTGTCTTTAAGTTTTGCCAGGAGCTCCTTGTTCAACAGTACCTCTTGGGTGGATTGCTTTTGAGCTTGGAAGAGGGTATTGTTGAATATCAACCAACTTTCTTGGGCCCCTCTCCATGACAGGGCCTTATCCTATCAGATTCTTTCAAGTAGAGGCCTGGAGATGAAAAAGTCTGCTCTCCCGAAGTCCAGAGTTATGATCTTGCTTTTTGCCTGGCTCTCTCCTCTCAGGATCCTGAACTCTGCCATCTCATTGTCACTGCACTCAATGGCGCCTTCAACCTTTAGCTCTCCAATAAGCCCTCCCTTGTTAATGAATGTGAGGTCCAGCAGAGCACCTCTCCTTATTGGCTCCTCAATCACAAATAGTGGAATTTGCATAAAACTTTCTTGCAATTTTCCTATACCAAATACTTTTGAAACCCTTTATGGTTAAAAAAA
>VZTI01001965.1:432165-472855 GCA_013397865.1 Struthidea cinerea
AAAAAGTATATGTAAAAGTCACCACTAGTGGCTCTTTGGATGAAAAAGGCTAATAATTTGGGATTTTCCAAATGCTTCAGAGAATGTATTTCTTGACTATATTCATTGTCACTTTTTCTCCTCAGTAGATATTTCAAACACTCAGCCTCAGAAAAAATGGAAAAGAAACAAACTGAGTACTCCATGCTATTACAAGTGAATATATTAAGTCCTAAAAAAACGTTTAAAACATAATATTTACCAAAAAGGAAGTTCTAAAGAAGTTGGCTGTGGTGGTTTAGTTCTTTCTTAGTCCTAGTACATGAGAAGAATCAATTTGAAGTAAATGTTTATCTACGTATCTCAAAGAGGTTTTTAATTTGTCAATGCCTTACGCTAATGTAGGACCTGGACTGCTGTATGTCTGAATAAATGAGATATTCTTTACTTCTCCCTTAATCTGGGGATATGAGAGCTCTACCTGTCTTTAGAACAATGGAAGATTGGGCTCTTAAGGGGAAATTATATTTCCTGAAGTTCTTGATTTGATCAATCCTTAATGTTTCTCCCCATATAGTCCAATGATATTTGTTGTGGATATATGTTTGTCTCCACACATCTCTTTAAAGTTTCTTGCTGTTACAGAGAATTTTTAAGACATTATATCTAAAAATTCATGGTCAAAAAAGAAAGCAGAAACAAATGCATTATTATTTTCATATCAGTTACATGTAAGGCATGTTCTTAGTCCTCCAGCAGGAATACATCACTTACTAACAAAATAGATTAAGGGTCCATTGGGGAAAATAAACTCTAAAAATATGTTAAGGAAATGTTATTTATACTTTTTAACATACACTCATGCATTCCAGTAAATCACCATCAATGAAAAAAGTGGAAAAAATATATTTCTGTCCCTTGTCCATCTTTGGCCTTCTGTTAATGTCCATATTTGCAAAGCAAGGTGCAGGAATGTGTCTGGATACAACCATATAAGGAGCAGATGACACTAAATATAATTGAGACATTCAACTATATTGTTGAAAGCTCCTGGCTAAGAAAGTGTAACCACAGCTAAGAATGGAAAGATTCTGGAAAATTAATCAGCTAAAATGTAAAGAGAAGTGCTATACAACTCCCAGAAGCAGACACCAAACAAGGACACAACTATTTAAAACTGCATAATATATATCAGTGTACAGTTATCAACTTACCATGACAGTCACAGATTCCGAGTTTAATTTGGATAAATAGATTGGGAAATAAATGTTGTTTTCAACTGGCAGGTAAGGCTGTTTTCAGTTCAGATAAATTGTTCCACCAAATAACTTATATTGGCAGGCTTATGAGGAAAGAAAATATGTTTTTGAGCTGAGAGTACAATTGGGAATGGATTTTATTTATTTAGATATTTTCATATAAGGTGGCAAAGCCGTAAGTTTTGAGGGCTCATTGTGCCACTAGCAGAAACATAGATTATAGCATGTCTGAGCTGCCTAGGCTGTAGTACATATATTTTTTTGAAAGTATGAATTGTAAAAATAATAGAAGGCACCTTGTTGCTTTTAAGCTGCTGCAAAGGTTATATAAGATTGTGGTATTTTTCACCCAATCATTTTCCAGACAAACCAAAATAGTAGCATTGTTGCTCCCTCTTTCTGTTTTCCTCTCTTTCTTTCTCCATTTATCTATAAAATACACATTTATTGACCAGGTTTATCAACTAGAAAACCACAATAAAAATGTAAATAGTTACATTTTAGAAAGAAACCACAAAATGCTGGAATTAATTTTGCTTGGTTGCTCATAATTTAGTCTCATTATTTTTACATTATGATTTAGCCCTGTAACTGTCTAATTGTGTGTTTTCAGTGGGAATATTTCTTACCTTGGTGAAATAATTGTTTAAATCTTTTCATTACTATTTTTAAAAAGAAATTGAGAAATCGGAGATCTGTTGTAATGTCATCTACCTTTTGTTGCAAAATGAGATTTTTAACCTCTGTGTAAACCAGAATGGAAGGCAGCTAAAACACGTCAGAGATTACTTTCAAAACCAGCCACCAAGAGCTGTAGCTAGATAAACCTCCCAGGGTTATTTCAAGATTGTGGCATGATACACGGCACAGAGGATTTATCCACATTAGTCTGTTTTTCTGTTATATAAAGAGGAAGGAAGGGAAGGAAGGGAAGGAAAGGAAGGAAGGGAAGGAAGGGAAGGAAGGGAAGGAGGAAAGGAAGAAGGAAGGAAAGGAAGGAGGAAAGGAAGAAGGAGGAAAGGAAGGAAGGAAGGGAGAGAGAGAGAGAGAGAGAAAGAAAGAAAGAAAAGAAAGAAAAGAAAGAAAAAAAAAGAAAAGAGAAGAAAAAGAAGAAAAAGAAGAAAAAGTAGATAGTGGAGAGGAAAGTTATTACCACATGTGGATCCAGCAACAAGACTTGATTGTTGCAATTTAAGTGTCAGTTGGTAAAAGTGATGCTTTCTGTCTTGATCCATCAGGAGTGGGGGAAGCCCATGAAACACAAAGTTCAATGAGTTAATATACTTACAATTTCAGGTGGGAATGACCAGATACCTCCCTTGGGGAGCGAGGAATGTTAAACTGTCTGTTGCAACACTGTGGCTCACCCGCAGTTCTTCGGTGGAAGGTCCCAGAAATGAGTCTAAGTATGCTTTAGGGGACTCTGATGGTTTATGACACCTTCTAACACATGACAGGTGCCTCTCACTTCAGCATAGTTGCTCCAGTTGTGCCCCATCAGAAGGCATGAATGCCTTCAGGCCTACATGTGAATGTCCTTACACCTCCCCCAGAGGGAAGACTTACAGATGAGCCAGTTATGTAAGTTGTATTGACATGATAACAAGCATTATCCCTCCTCCACAGGACTTGTTTTTTATTGTCTGTCTCCCTTATCTGTCTCAAAACCCATTTGTTGATAAACAAAGGTTGGTTTTTCATGGTCATCCTCTGGTGGTGGGTGCACAACCCCCCTGTCTTATGCAGGTCAGAGGTTTTGTCACCACACACTCAAAAATCTCTCCTCCTTCACATCGTTTCGGGGTACAAACCTGTCCTCAGCAAAGCACAGGCTGCTTTTGCAAATGGCCAATTTTTTGAGTCATTAATCCTTAACATTTCAGTCTCTCACAGCTTGTTATTCAAACATAAAAAAAATTAGATAATATAAAGGTTTCAGAGACATCAGAAAATGAAATGCTTATTATGCTTTTCTTTTTGGTAAAGATTATCTAGCAAACTGGTCTGTGTAGAACAGTCTAACATACATAACACTGGTAATACAAACATCCTTAGAAAAGTAGAAAAGTTGCCTGAAATCCATGAAAGCCAGCCAGATTTGAACCAGAGAGTATATCTAATAATTTAACATTACTGGAATGTTCTAGACCTGGGCAAAAATGCATTAAAAGAAACACCTTAAAACCATGCTTTGTCAATCTGTATATGAAAAGCAAAAATGTACTAATTTCAACAAAATTTCTAACTCTGAACTGTCAAAACGTATTGTCTAGAGATACTGCTTGGATAACGTGAAGAGCTACAGCTATACTTGAACATATTGACTCATCTAGGATTAGTATCATATCAGTTTAACAGAATATATAAGTTCTTTAATGCAGTGTTTCCCATTCTATAAAAAGAACACTTGCTAGATGCAAATTTTTCCAAATCTTTTCAATTTTGTTGCTAAATGATTTTTTCAGATAAAATTTACACTCATTGAGAACAGGTACACTTTCCTTGGCAGATCTCCAAAGTAACTTCTAATAAAGTTACTGTAATAGCAAGAACTCCAGGACACATATAAGCATGCTCTGAATTATGGTCTTGACTCATTTATTTTTTCTCATTACCTTCATTATATCGAAAATATGGACAATGAAAATTGAAGGTGAAAATCTTTCAGCAGCTTTTCACACAATGAGAAGTGAAAAATATTGACAATAAATTGTAAAAACAAGCAGATCTGAGAAAAACATGTCTTAGCTGTGCAGCAGTGGGAGGGACAATGGAGAAGTTTTGACAGGAGTATTTGACAACACTTTCCACATGAGAGTAAGTGCTTTTAGCAGTGTGCTGAGTGGAAAAAGGATTCAAAAAAACACCTCTTGGTCTAAAGACTGTTGTGTGTAACTGTCACTCTAAATTACCTCTGTTTGCTTTACATGGAGCAGCCGGAAGTAAGATAACAGGTACATGTTAGGACATGGGATGTTTCTAAACTTTATTCTAAACTTATTTGCAAACAACTTCCATGCAGTGCGGGATTCCTCTCCATCCTGCTGGTGTTGTTCTATTTTCCATGGTCTGCAAATATAAACAAGGGAAGATGTTTAGGGATGGAGGAAGTACCTTTCGATTGCTTCATTTCTCTTATAAAAGATATCAGTTTTCCAGACAACCTTATTCTTAAGCTCATAGCAGTTAATATATTCCTTTACTAAACTTCTGTCCTTTTCTTTCCTGATGATTTATTCCTGAAAGGGTTGAGTTGGTCACAGGTAAGCAATCTTCCAACAGGTGTAACTCTGAAAGGGTTTAAGTGAATGCACCTGTAATTTTCGGAAGGATGGCACTCTCATCAGCTACCAAGGCATCTGCAGCACAAAATAGATCCCAGACAAGGAGATCAGAGCTCACACATATACCTTGAAATCCCAAAGCTTTAACAGTGGCTAAATTCTCCATCTAATACAGGAAATTGGCTAATCTGTATCACCTTGATGAACAAATATAGTGAGTGATTTTGTGGTTTTGTCACATGCTGTACAGGCATTCATGCACACATCTATACACCTATGTGTGTGTATGTGTGCATATTTATACCCATGCATGCATTTAAACACAGACATACCCGTGTAAGTTTTCTCTGTAATTTTAAAATATGCCTTGTATCAATTATGGCCTGTTGTGCAGAATCTGTCTTTCATTTTCTATACATAAAAGGTCACAGCCATTTAAATTAATTCCATTGATTTATCTTCAAAAGCATATACTCTCTTGAAGAGCTGAAGGTAATAAATATTTATACTTGGTGGAATTATGATTTAGGATCTTTCACTTAAGAAGGAAAGAGAAGATCAAAATTTAACATCTCAGAAACTGTGAGAAAAGTTGCCCTAAATAAACTATAATTAAAAAAAAAAGAAATAACTCTTGATGCAGTATCACTAATTACCAGCACATTTGGGATACTCTATTACAGTAAAATATATTGAATTCAGAGAATTTAACTATATGGACATTGGAATTAAACACTTCTAATATTTTTTCTATTTTCCTTTTGGTTCTTTTTTTAATGTGAATTGCTTTTTTTTGTAAGGCTGATGCAAGCAGTTACAAAATGGAGAAACAGAACAACTGAGAATCTGGTCAGAAGGAATAAAAGGATTTTATAATGTATTTTAATAAAACTGTTATGTGGCTCTGTTATACAAGATAATGCAAGAAGCTACACAGAACTAAGGGAGTATGGAAATTAATTATCTACACAGCAGAAACAGGAATGTACTTCATAATAATACTAGAAATTCAGCATGGCTGTTGTCTCAATTTACTTCAGTTCATATGCAGCTTTAGCGGGATCATTATTCCCAGTATGAATACAGAACTGACCTGACATGATATTAAAGTCATGATATTAAAGTCACTGGAACAACTGGAAGAGTACTGAGAAGCCAAAACAACAAACAAGTCAAATGGAGAAACTCAATGTTTACAAAGCAGTATGGTAAAAGCCAACTTACTCAGACACTGTCTCAAAGAAGTTGGAAAAAAATAGAGATCTGTATTTCAGTTTCTAAGTGGTTCTGATTTTAGTCCTGAAATAATATGAAGCTCATAAAACATCAAAATCATAATGTATAAAGTTTCTTGGCCTTTAAATTTCTTAATCCATTCTAACCATCTTTTTCCTACTTCCTGATCTGAAAGACAAACTCTGAATTATTGATTCAGAATTGTCCAAATGCTTTACTTGGAGACAGCTCAGCATTAAAGTAAAATTACTTTTTAATTTCAGACCCTTCTGAGAGAGGCACTTCATGGTTTACGCTTTGCAGAAAGGAAGCTGCTGACCAGATTGCTGCCATTTCTACTCTTCTGCAGTCTTTCGTCTCAACCAGTGTCTATTTATAAGTCATTTTCTCGTTCACAGGCAAAAAGAAGGTTTTGGCTGTCCCATAATTTAAATTCCAGATCAATTAGATATACTGACCCAAAACATCTTGATTAAATTCTACCAAACTAAAATCTGACTGTTTTACCAAGCAAATATATTTAAGAAGAAAAATAGTTAGGATTGGGGAAAACACAATTTACAGAAGTTGTGTTTTCTTTTTTAAGGATCCTCTTTTTAAAAGAAACTTTCAATGTTCCAATTGTAAAAAAAGTAGAACAAGACCTCTGCTATCATTATTATGTTTTGTTCATGAGTAATATAATTTTGTTTCATTAAAAAGTAATTTTATTAGAAGCTTTTATAACATAGTATGCAGAAAGTAAATAATTCTCTGAAATAAGTATTTTCTGTGAAATCCTCTCTTGTTTTGTGTTCCCAATATCAATTATTGTGTCTGCTTTACACACTGAATCTGTTTAGAACATGAATGTTGTGGTTCCACCCCAGCTGGCAACCAAGTCCCATGCAGCCACTCAGTTACTCTCCCACCAGCAGGATCAGGGAGAGAATCAGAAGAGTAAAAGCTGGAAAACTCATGGATTGAGATACAGACAGTTTAATAGGGAAGGAAAAAGCCAGGCATACAAGCAAAGCAAAACAAGGAATTAATTCACTGATTCCCAAGGGTAGGCAGGTGTTCAGCCATCTCCAGGAGAACAGGGCTCCATTACACTGATGGTGATTTGGGAAGACAAACTCCCTTACTCCAAACATTCCCCCTTCCTCCTTCTTCCCCCCACTTTATATACTGAGCATGATGTCCATGGTCTGGAATATCCCTTCAGACATTTGGGTCACCTGTCCCAGCTGTATCTCCTCCCAATCTCCCATGTGCCCCCAGCTCCCTTCACCAGTGTGGCAGTAAGAAGAGCAGAAAAGGCCTTGGCTCTGTGCAAGCCCTGCTCAGCAATAACAAAAACTTCTCTGTATTATCATCTGTGTATTATCAGTTTTGCGTTCAGCACAAATCCAAAACACAGCCCCATACCAGCCACTGCGAAGAAAACTAACTCTACCCCAGCCGAAACCAGCACAACAAAGCACTGGCAAGTGCATCCTTACCACTGGACTTAACAAACATGGAAATATATATTTGTGTCTGGAGTCAGGTGTAATTAATGAATTCCCTCAATTACCAAATACAATAATGTGCCTGCAATTGGAAACATGTTTAAAGCTTAAAACAAATTGCAAAGCCCAGGTTTCAGGAGAATCTCTGAAATTTTAGTAGTTTAATGAGCATGTAAAAAATTCTTTTAAATGCAGTATTTCTTCTGTATGAGCGCTATTTATCTAGCATTCCTGAATTCCCTTTAATAGAAACATAAACCCCTAGGAAACTTTCATCATGTTGTATGACATCCATATCAGTAAGATCATAAAGCTTTAAATTCTTTGGCTTTCTATGTTTTAATTTAATTCTTAAGGTTTCTATGCTCTTAAACATTGATACTACAGTTTTCTTCTGTCTTCTGTTTCTTTCTGTATTAACCTTATTCAAACAGAAAATATAATTAAGCTTTTTCTTGTATAGTTTGCTTAAGGAAGACTTTGAAAGTGGCAGAAGATAAGATTTCATCTTTTGTCTATACTCTCTTTCATGAAATGTTATGCCTACAGTCTGCTGAACAGATAGTGACATCAAAATATTGAATCCTCTATATTAAATTGTTTTGCACTCACAGAGCCAAACCTCATCCTTATATTACTTCTGCTTAGAGATGGAAGTCAGTCCTACTACCAAGATATTTAAGGATAATTACAATCAGTCAGGGTTGAGGTGTTTGAGTGCAGATTGTTCACAGCAAACACCTTTCAGAGATTAAGATATGCTGAGTGAGGAAGAGGTGATACCTGTTAAAAGAAAGTTTTGATTTATCTGTGCTTGCATTTCCAAATGGCAAAAAAAAAAGAAGCTGTATTTTATATTATTACTTTTATATTATTACTTTTGGAAAGCATTTGGATTCTGATAGTCCATTCAGCTTGTATCTCTCTGGGACCCTATCATTTGACTTCTGGAACAGACAGCACAGCAATTATTAACAGTAAAGCACAGAATTACTACTGTTCTTCAGACAATATTTTTTTCACTTAATTTTTGTGATATACTGGAGAAACTTCAAAGCTCCATTAATGCAAATAATTCTACTAACTTCACAGATACTACCTTCCCTTAAAACTGGAAATTTGACTACAATATATTTAAGTATGACAATACCTTAAAATTTGTCTGTTTATTAGTCATGCTATTACACTTGCAATAAAGATAGACTGCTGTCAATATCTTTCCTCCATCTGAATTGCTTTTTATTGGGATTTTTCTGGCATTAACTTCTTTTTTTTTCTTATGGAAGGCGCTGCATGGAGTCCCACACAAGGAGCTGAAAGCAAACACAGATCATTTTGATGAGGAAAAAGCAAGAGAAAAAAGAAAAGAGAATGGAAGTAGAATGAATGAGAGTGAAGTGAAGAACAAGTGAAGTATAGAGTACAGATAATTTCTTCCCTCATAAAATAATAAAGTGAAACATTCACATTCTGTAATATGTCCACTTAATGAAGCAAATGAAACAAAACTCACAAACCCAGCAGACAACTCCCCAAAGAGGAGTTTGTTGGGTTTTTTAACATATCCCCACTGCCATTATGAGTAGTCTATGAGGTTGATAAGCCACATCCTTCCGTGAACTGAGCATCTTCAACGGGTTGACAGTAATGAACAGTAACTCACACGACTTAATGCAGATATTTATGGCAGACTTTTACATTTGAGTCATCCACACTATAGTCTCTGTGATAGCAGAGAAATTATGTGTGCTGGTAATTCATCTTGCATGATACTAATGCAAGATCAATTGCATACTTGCATGTTAATGCTCTGCCAGTGAATATACTTTGTACGTGGCTAACAGTCCGAATCACTTAGAATGGAGAACTTTGTGTTTCTTTTTCTTCGTCCTCTGTAAACCATCTTGAACTGTATAACACTATATGATGTAGAAACTAAGACATTATGAAAATGAACATTTAATGGGATCTAATTATTTAGAGAGATCACTGAATTTCTGCCTGTTAGCCTGTGATAATATTTATTTTTTAAAAGAATTCAACCTTTTTATTGACGGTATTTGCTGCAGTGCCTGCATTATAATGGGTCATAATCATGTAATTTCATGATGTTGTTTTCAACCAGAACAGTGAAACGCCCTTTGGAAATGCTGGGAACAAAGAAAAGGACTACAGCCTTATGCTGACTTTCTGCTCTACTGTTGGAGAGAGATCGTTTAGGGTTGTTCTGAACTTTTTTCATTTTATTGCTGTCCTCACTCTTATTTAAGGCTGTTAATACTTACTCTTGACTTTTTGATCTCTTTAATTTTATCATAATGAGTCAGTTTTATTTAGTGGAAGAAATCCTCTTATATGACTTTTAAACATAGGAGAACCATTTTTCAACATATTCAATTATGATAACAGTAAGAGAAAGTCACAGCAATTTGAGTCTTCTAACTCCATGCACAGAGTAAAGGTCAACACTTTCATATTTGAGTGCCTATTAGAACTTCAGAGTGCAAACCATTTCTTCCAGTTTTTACATCATAGTAAGAAAAAAGCTTATTCCGATTAGACCAGAGAATCCAGCTGCTAAAACTCTCAGCCAAACAAGTAACTATTTTGCTCTTATGACTCATACTTCTGAAAATTTCATATTATTTCTTGTCTCCAGCCCACATTTCTGTTAAAAAAAAAAAAAAATAGTTTGAATAGGCTTTTCAAAGACAAATACCAATGTCAGTGTTTATTTTGAAAATATATTAAAGTTCAGATAAGGAATGCAAAAGATCTGAATATGATGCAATTTTGTTTGAATTTAATTCTGTTAATCATACTTGCATTTACATTGACTAAAATACTGGGCCATAATGCAGATTTTTCATAATAATCAAACAACAACTTAATGTGATTTTTTTTATATTAACATAACCAAAAAGCTGTGAATTTGGCTCTAAACTGGCTAAGCAACTGTTTTTGATTGTGATTTGTGATAATAAGTTGTCAGGTGTTTCAATAAATGCTAAGTGTTCTTTCACCACAGAAAATATATTTCTATCATGTTGCCAGTTTTTCTTAGCAAAACAAGACTATGTAACACTGACTCATGGTATACAGACTGTTCTTGTAGTAAAACCAGAGCAAATAACATAAAGTGTTGTAGACTGATTTCAATATTCACAGTATAGTACACAGAATAACATAAAGTGTTGTAGACTGATTTCAATATTCACAGTATAGTACCTAGGAGAATCACAGACTTTCTATATCCAGTCTTACACAAAAAGTGCTAGATGATGCACAGAAAACCAGTGAGTAAAAAAAGAAAGAAAAGCCAGCAAGAGACAGAGTCCTACCTCACCCTCTAGCTCATCCTACTCATATTATATCAGTATATTTTTTTCACTAGTTTTGTTATTCTGCTTGCAAAGCAATGTGTGTGTTCTCAGCACATCCTGAAGGTGGGGATGCTCTTTATTATGAATTTTTCAAATCTCCTTATAAAAGACTAGCTTATCATTCATACTCAAAGGTTGTGCTGCTTGTCCTTTGCTGGTTTTCTGTTGTACCAATGGTCAATCTAAGACATAGTTTTTAACTTAAAATAATGAAATAGTGATTTTGAGATCTTTTTTTTTTCCTCAGCAGATTGCTGATTCTTTTGGGGCATTACTTCTGGCAATATTTCAGTCCTTTACACCAGACATCATTTACTGTGAGAGATCAAATTGATTTGGGTCCTGTTTAGCTTCCTGAGACAGCTTCATAAGATTGTTGAGTAAGGATCTTGCTTGTGAGTGTTTAGGAGTTTTTTTATTAAAAACTTATAACAATAATAGAAAACAAATTTAAATATAGAAGGAATAAAACTAAATCAATGACATAGAGTAAGCAAAAGCTGTCTGCTTAGAGGAAATAAAGAGCAGACCCATTGGTCCATTCTCTACATGAACCTCAGTATTCAATCAATCTCTCGGCTGAAAAGGCTCTGAAACACTGGTTATAACACAGTCCAAACTGAGCAATAATACTATGAATTTGTAGAGTGAGAAAGAAGTAGGGGAAAAAATTACAAGTCTGGAGGAATCTCAAAAAGAATCTAGCATAGATTCTGCCTAAATTTAGAAAGTTAGTTAAAAGCAAAGAGCAGAGTTTCATGGAGAAAAAAACCCTCTGAATGACTGCATAGTCACTTTGGGATATGGTCATCCCTAGGGAGGTGATAGGTCTCCTGTAAATTTTGCACTGAGTTAGGGCACCTG
The DNA here is from genome assembly GCA_013397865.1 of Struthidea cinerea. Taxonomy (NCBI): domain Eukaryota; kingdom Metazoa; phylum Chordata; class Aves; order Passeriformes; family Corcoracidae; genus Struthidea; species Struthidea cinerea. The sequence goes on from VZTI01001965.1 coordinate 443,664, forward strand.
TGCTCTGGCTGTGATAGCAGCTGTAAAAGGAAAGAGTAGTGATCCAAAAAGCAGTACAGAACTAAGCTCTGCAGTAGAAATGCCTACTAGGAGTAGTGTCGTAGACAATTCTATCTTTAAGCTTCTCATATTGTTTTATAAAAATCTGAAAATAAATAATGTTATGAAGCTAACCTGACAGGTTTTTTTTTTTAAACATGTATATAATTTTCTGTCCTTTATAATGCTGATGAAGCATTTACCTGATAAAGTCTAATAAAAATTTCAATTATTCATGAATTGCATATTTTGAAATGCTTACATTATTAAGGTTCAGATAAATGCACTTTAAACGGCAAACTTTGCACAACAAAGCTTTATTCATGCGCTTATTGTTCTTTGAGGTCTATTAAACTAGGATTAATCTCCCATAGGATATGATGCTGCTGGAAACTAATAATTCTATTTTGATCAATACTGAATCAGAGTTTCTACCTGTGACTTTCACAGCTCAAATTTCATTAGTAATGAATACACACAAATGCACAGGATAATCTCAATATTATAAAGTTCTACATGGTGTTACATGTATGGAGAGAACTGAGGTCTCAGTCTAGGCTATTGTGCACTGTTGGCATTAATTGGTTGTAATTCATATGTGATATTTAGAAAGACAGGAGTTTGGATCTCTGCTTTATTATTATTATTAACATGTGATAGGCATAGAAAATGCTAAGTTCCACTAAATGAAAACAAGTAGATTTTGCACCCTTGTTGTGAAAGCAAAATTTCATATAGAGTAAAACAGTAAATTTGGCTTAGTGCCAAAAAAAAGTGAAAAGGATTAAATTGGTATCCCAGCCCCACGAGTGCTCAAGATCATTGTAGCTCTGGAGTTATTCCAGAGGGTTCAATTGCCTTTGCTTAAATTGTAAAAAACAGATTGCAGAACTGAAGGCTTACTGTGTAACTCAAGGCAGTCCTTTATTTTTTCTCGCCTGGTGTTATAAGACCTTTTGCAATTCACAAGGTTTCATTTTTTAATGCTGAAAAAGCATTACAGGACTTTTTTTGGAAGATGGTCAGAGAACAAAAAGAGGTAATCATTTCAATTCTGTATTCACTATGCAGGTTGCAGCATTTATCATGTAATAGATCCTGCTGCAACTACAACAAATCACCTGTCATAAACAGTTCATGAGCTGAAAGACAGAAAAACACATGAATGTTTTATATATCTAACTCACCTGCCATTCAAGCGTGCAGTTAGGACAACTAAGGTCAATTGTGCTATACAGAGAAGTTTTGGCTAAGCTGAGTTCTGTGTACTTCACAGTAAAAGTGGATCTTTGGGTCAAAATGACATGGTATTGAACAGGAAAGAGGAAGAAAGCAAAGGGCGAAAAAGTCTTCCTTTAATAATTACTCATACAGAATTGTGGATTAATTGCAATGGGAAGTTGAACACCCCACAGACCTTTGTTAACTTGTCCCTGGAGGGGAAGAGTATTAGAAGTATAATAGTGAGAAAAGTCATGGATTGAGGTAAAGACAATTTGATAGGTAAAGCAAAAGCTATATGCAAGCAAAGCAAGATAAAGACTTCATTCATTACTTCCCACTGTCAGGCAGGTGTTTAGCCATCCCCAGGAAAACAGGACTGCATCATGTGTAATGGTGACTTGGGAAGACAAACATCAACTGTCCAAGCATCCCTCTTCTTTTTTCTTCCCCCAGCTCTCCATGCTGAGCACCATGCCATGTAGTATGGGCTATCCATTTGGTCAGCTGGGGTCAGATGTCCTGGCTGTGTCCCTTTCCAACACCTTGGGCACACCCAGCCCACTCACTGTGGGGAGCAGGGGTGCAGTGAGAAAGATAATACCTCAACAGAGTGCAAACACTGCTCTGTGGCAATTAAAACATTGGTGTGCTATCAACAGTTTTGCTCACAAATCCAAAACATAGCACCATATGAGTTATTATGAAAAAAATTACCTCCAGCACAAACAAAATCAATACAAACTACACCCCTTGTCCCACCCCATTTGCGGCATGCTCAGGTCCCACATTATCCAATATATCCTCATTAGGCTCTCTCTTCCTATCCTTTTATAGACCTATAGATATCATAGAATGGCTTGAGCTGGAAGGCACCTTAAAGATCATCTAGTTCCAAATCCCTTGCCATGTGCAGGGACACTTTCCACTAGACCAGGTTGCTCAGAATCTCTTCCAACCTTGAACAGTTCCAGGGATGGGGGCTCCACAACCTGTCTGAGCAACCTGTTCCAGTGCTTCACCACCATATCACCCTTAGTCTACAACCACCACTTTAAAATATCCAGAAAATGCCTAGAAAATTTCTGTTGGGTTCATTTAGTTCACAATCATCCTTCTTTGGTTCAGGTGCTATAGTACTTTCTATAAAATGCCATTCAAATAATGTTTTAGAATAATGTAATTGTATGTCTATTAGTATAATCATCCCTTGGGCCTTTGGTTAGGTCACAGAGTTCATCATAACATGAAATTCCAACTGAACAGAGGAAAACACTGGTTTTTACTGTGAGGGCAGTTCAACCACTCAAGCAAATTGCCAAGACAAGATGTGGAGTCCTACTTTCTGAAAAAATTCAACATCTGACCGGAATTTTCATTGCTCTATTTAACGCTTTTTTAAGCAGAGGTTTTGAATTAGTTCCAAAAATCACTAAGTCATAGAATCATAGAATTGTTTGGGTTGGAAGGGACCTTAGAGATCATCTACTTCCACCAACACCTCCAACTCCTTCCCAGCAGGGCTGGTCTCAAACCATTCTGCACCCAGGCAGTATCTGTGGTTGGGATACCGCTGATCCAAGTGGAGTAATTTTTTTTGTTGCTGTTGTTGAACAGTTTTTGTAGCATTTCTGAATGCCATGTTTCAAAAAACTTCTGTCCTCATTTTTTCATCAGTACGCTACACGATTTTTTTTGTTATAGATTGGACATTTTGGATGCAGATTATTTTCTTGGTAAAATAAGCTGTTGCCTGTAGAGGGATATGCAATCTATTATTTTTCATCAGATCACAAAAGTGAAATCAGCACATCTCTGTGTACATGAATAGTGCCACTGATTGTGACTCTATGTTTTCTGTTCTAACAAGTATGATGCTGAAAAGGTAAAAGGCTTCATTATATTTAAATTACCTTTTCAATCCTGCCTGCAGGGTTTTTTTTTCTTCACTGCCAAATATGAATAATTAGTTAAGATTTATACATAACAAAATATTTACTTGTCTCTTCGTTCCATTGTGAATTCAGAAACATATGTAAAGGGAAAAAAAATTAGTTGAGCTTAGAAACTCTGGGTGAAATGTTTCACTGAACATAAATGATCAACACAGGAATTATAGTAGAATTGTCTCTGAATATGAGAATTAAGAGGTTAAATCAGAAACTCATTAAACAAAGGACTTAAATTTTCATTTTTAGACAAGTGGTATTTCTGACCAAGAGAAGTAGTTTTGAGCAATATAATTTTAAATATTTTAAAGTTACCCTGGACTAGAGCATATTTGTATTTACATGACAGGAAGATTGTGTAACAAGATCATTTGCGCCTTTTGTTTCATATTCTCAGTGACCAAGAATACTAACATTTGAGATTATGCAGGCTTGCAAAAAATACTGTAATTATAAAATTCTGCAGTTTCTCACATCATTAATATGTATCTGGAGATAGGCATGTATTCTAAGCTACGAAGTGCAAGATCACAGAAATACTTTTGTGCAATTCCCTTTAGACTCACTCAGACGCTTATATTTTTGAAAAATAAGTCTGGAAGTAAAAAGTGAATAGTGAACTTGACATCCTAAATTAAATAAAACTAGAATAGTTTCTTTGGTTTAACTTGCCTTCAATACTGATCCAGATACAAACACACTGTAATACTGGACTGTTAAAGTATCATTTCACAGTAATGTATTATAGAGTGCAATGTGTATTTGTAGGGTTTTTTTTAATTTCAAATTACTTTACTGGCAATAAGGTTGCTGCAATGAATGAATGCAATATATTTAAAACTATCAGTTAATTTGTCTAAATCAGAGTATATTAAGCAGAAAGTTTCAGTGGGATAGTTTCAAACATAATTCTTTAGTAGAGCTCTAAGGTGTTAATTTCCTACCGTCAATAAATATATGATTTCTTTTCCCCTATGTTCAGGTTATTTCACTTTCTCTGTAAAGAAGTTTTATAAAATGATCACCAAAGAGGCCTAGCCAGGTTTTACTCTCTAGTTAGACAAATCAATGAAAAAGTCTTATAATATAGGCAAGAGGTTGCATAGGTTTTTTCCCAAGATCTTTCCCATATCAGAGAAGAGATTAATTCCTATCATCCTATATTTTCTCCAGTTGTTTTCTTTGTACTCTGAAGAACCATGTCACTGGGTCATCCCGAAGACAAAGAAATATTCTATGCAAAAAATACAGAGACAGTAAAGAAAGTTCTAAAGGTCCCCTGGACTAGTCACAGTTGTCAGAATGAAAATTCTTTCAGTCTGGGGGATAAAGTGATGGGAAAACATCAGCATGAATAATCACCTCTTTTTAAAGATTATGTATGCACAATAAGGTAGAAAACAGCACTGAAAACTCTTGTCATTTGGGTTTTATTAGCAAGCACTGTAACAGGCTACTCGGGAAAGTGGTTGAGTCACTGTCCTGGGTTGCAGTATATTCTATTACCATTCTCATGAGTTGTTAAAACCAGGTGGGGCAGTGTTTCCTGGCCTCCTCCCTCCAGTCTGTCTTTCTGCTAATGGCCCATCAATGCCTTGCCACATGACTCAGAGATAACTCCCCCTGGACTATCTTCTGTTAATGAGCCCATCAACACCTGGCCTCATGACTCATCATCCCATTGTGAGATGCTCCACCCAGAAGGAGGAACCAAGCATTCCATCCTGGATATAATCTGAGACCCTGGACACGACAGACACCCTTTCCACTGGATTTCCCAGCGGACAGGAGCTACATAGCCACCACTGGACCTTCTGAGGGAGAGCAGACCCTTCGACCAGACCACCGCTTCGACAGAGCCACATCCACCACTTCAGGAGGACTGCAGCCACCATCTTACTGGACTGCTATTGCCACCCTGATCAACAGGGTGTCAGGTTGTATCCTGACTCTGTCAGTTTAACCCACTGGGGTTTTTTTCTGCCTTTACCTTTTTTTTTAAATCATTATTATTATTTCCCTATTAAATTGTTATTCTGACTTGGTGCCTCCCACTGGTTTGTTTTCAAACTAGAACAGTCACTATCCCTGGGAGCATATAAAAGTGGCAGTTAGGGACATGTCTTAGTGGGGGCCTTGGCACTGCTAGGTTTAAGGTAAGACTCAGTCATCTTAAGGGGATTTTCCAACTTAAATGATTCTATGATTCTATCATCTTGGCAATCGTTTGCTTAGGCACAAACTTGCCAGAACTTTAAGAACTTTGAAATTTCTGGTGCTTCAAAATGATGCAGGTGCCCTAGAATTTCTACACCACATCATCATACAAGGTCAATCCCAACCCTTTAAATACTGAAAGATGTCTGACTTGGCTTGTGCATCTATGTGAATGCATCTGAATCCTTTTCTACATGTCAATAATAATAAGTAAAAGCTAAAGATTTTTTCAAATTTACAATGCAAACTACATGAGACCGTAACTATCTTCAATAGCACCTGAAGGACAGACAAATTAACTTTAAATGTCTCAGTGGCACCAGATGTCCATGGCTAGCCAACCGAGTTGTTGCGTCTGTGAGGGCAGAGTTCAGCTCAAGTGGAAGGCCTAAGAAATCCACAAAAACAGTCTCGTCTTCCACTGGAGTTGAGCAAGACTTAATCAGAACTGTTAATGAAGCCCAGGAACTGATTCAGCTGATTGGTCTCCATAGTGTATGTTTAGAGTCTGGGGTTCAATTCAGTTGTCCACATCTGGGTGTCCAGTACCAACGGAGATGCTTGCAGGTATCAATGATATGAAGATGTTTTGAAAATACTTTAATACATCAGTCAGCTGGGCCCTATGTGGCTTCTCAAATAGCACAGATAGCTGATATTACATACAGAAAAATGATGTTATATTTATAAAAAAGTGTTTATTTTGATGTTCTGCAATAGAACCCATTACTACTGACTATCCTTGACAGAAGGATGTTTAGTGTGCCTGAAAAAAGAAAATAAGAAAAGAAAAAAGATAATCCACTAAATCTGAATGAAAGGAGGGGGCAAATTCATGGTAAATATTAAAACCAACCTACTAAACCAACCAACCAAACAAACAAAAAAAATTCCACCAAAACAAAAGCAAACAAACTCTGGTTATGGTATGCTTAAAAATCCTTATCTCCAGAGCAGCCTGAATTGAACTGGTGGGAGGGGTGTTTGGGAGATGTCTGAGAAATCTGAGTTTGTATTATTATTCAGTAAGTATTACTGTTGGATTTGGGGCATCCTAGTGGGAAGCCAGAAGTAGTGGATATTTCGCTTTTGGGAGTTGATAATCATCCCAAATCTGGTGGTTTGTTTCCTCAAAATGCCTTAAGTGAAGAAGACACACAGATGGCAACTATTTTTCCCAGTAAAAAAAGGAAACAGCAACAAAACCATTGAATTGAATTTGATGACAAAAACAATGATCTTCCTACCGTACTATTTACTTGAAATATAAGTAGGTCTTGGAGGCCAGGGAACCATATTTCCTATTCATCCATTCCTACCTCCAACAGAGAATTTCCCATTTCCTCTGTACAAAAGTAAAGAGAGACTTATGAAAATAAAATATTTATTTTTAATAATGCTAAGCAAGATTTATACCCTTGAGAGCTACATCTCCAACTGCTTGAAGCAGAAAAGTCACATTTGAATATATTAAGCTTGACTTTTAAGAATGCGAGTAGTTCTTCTTTCGCTTGCATCTTGATAATTGATTTTTCTACTGCAATAAGAGTAGACAGAAGATCCTTCTTTCTACACTTGATCTCAAGCTTAGTATCAGACTAACTTAAAATTAAGTTCAGAGAACAAAACTAGCTTTTGACTAGATGCTTCAAAGCATACGAGGCTTCAATATCAGCTTAATTACTTTTCTTATCTGTGGTCAGTGGGTGACTGTCAAATGAATCTGAATCAAGTCTGACCTAGAAGGGAGTATATCTAGGACTCATGTCTATAACATGAAAGATTTGTGATACTGTTAGCACTGAATTAAAGAAATGAGATGAAGTATAATAGATGATCAGAAGATCAAAGTTATTGTAAGAGAAAATGTAGTTTGCTTAGCTTAGAAAAATCTGTGCCAAAGGGAAACGTTCTTTATATACAAAGGACAATGTTAAAACATGAGACCTATCTAAAATGTAGGTAGGCAAGTGTGAATAGTAAATTCTGGCATTGTTGACTCTTAGGTCTTGTTCAACATGATCTACTTTTAATTTATTTTCTGCACAATTATCCTGGGATGCTGTAGCAGAATACAGAAAGAGAAAACACCAAAAAACTAAAGATCTGATTGTTCTATGTTTTAAAATATCCAAAATACAGAAAAATATTAGAAAATAAATTTAAAAATATTATTATTTTAGTTATTTTTTTAAAAAAATCAGCATAAATCAGTTCATTACTGCTATTAATTTATATCCATAGATTTTGTGTATGTGAAGTGTTGCTTGTGTTTTCCAGAGTCCTTTATTCTTCCAGGGAATGCAATTTGTGAGAGTTCATGTAGTTCTCAGCTTATGAAGATGGTTGGGATAAGCAAGGGCCAGGAGCTAATTAAATTCCTTGGAACAGTGTGTGCTGTAGTAAAATTTAAATATTTCAAAGTGTCCCTTTCTCCTTAAGGCTTTGAAATTTCCAAATGTTTTGTAATGATGGGAGATATCCATGACTTTTTAGCAGCAGTGTTTTCCCAGCAAGAGCAACATCTCATAATTTTACAGTAGCATAACCTACAAGAGCAAAACAGCTTGTCTTAAATCTATCTTACTGTGTGAAGATGAACAAACAGCAGGATAATTCTTATTTCTATGACATTTAATGACAAATTGGTTTCTGTCCAGTGATCTGGATTGATCAGGGCTGAAAAAATTGGCAGTTCTACCTTTCAGTGTTTCTGACTCTTTTTTTAGGGCAATTGTGGACAGATATCCTATGCTGTAAAATTATTCGTTGATGGTTTCAGGATAGAACGAAACCTTGTTTGTTAAGTGTCCTCCAGAGAATGATAAAAATAATGATCCATTAAAAGAACATAGTGGAATTGTCACTTTCACCACACAGGATTTGCTGGTATCATGGATATTCTTAGCCAGGGAAATTAGAGATAAAAATTCATTTGCAAAATTGTTCCCTACAGTCTGTGCTTTGCATAATTTACTTTAACTTAGTCATGCAATGATTCTTGAAACATTTCACTTGAGAATAAACTCTAGCTTTATGTTCTAGTTTACATATAAATTTCCTGACATGCAGTCCACTCTCTCTTTTGCATTAAAGTATCATCTTATTTTAATCAAACCTTGCTGCAAACCATCCAGTTCGTACACCTTGAGTGATCCATTTCCATTAAAGTTCTAACTTTGCTGGATTTTTGTGAGAGTATTACAAGCTTTCATTAAGCAGTCAGAGTGGGTGTCAACTTTACAGTGGTTGCAATCTAGTATTCACTATCAAGGAAATAGAAACACAAAATTAGGATGGAAGAGTTGAAATCTCAGCATTTGTAATGAAAAAGCAACCTGTTAGATAAAAATATTTAGCAATGTTTCCATCTGGCACTGAAGGTGTCAAGCAAGGTGAGTTTAATGGGAAATATGGTACTTGGAACACAGCTATTTTTGGTTATGTAAACTGCATGATTTCAGCCTGTCTCCAGGAAAAAATTATAGACATGCTGGTACAGTCCCTAGAAAATGTGTTTGACAAAAAATAACCCCTTCCTCTCTGCTTAAGGAACTCTTTCAGAAGGGAAAAATTGTTCAACAATAACTGTTTTTTCATACATTAATGGTAAAAACTTCTATGTCAGAAATGAAAATGGCTCCCTTTGATCACTAAGCTCTTCTGATTATGAAATACAGCAATGGTGAAGAATATTCTGCTGGGAGAAAATAACAAGGTTTTCTATGATCAAAAGACTGTTAGAAGTTGGTATTCACTGCAATAGAGTATGACTGCTGATCAAGCACATTTTCCTACGCCTACCAGTTTATATTGGATCAGCTTTGGGAAAAAATTTCCACTATCTTTTCTTTTCTCTTGGTGAACAATTTCCAGATGCCCATGTTGACCTAGAAACAATGTCAGAATTAAAGTTTGATGTCAATGTCACAAAACAAATCCATGTTTTAAAATAACAAGTCAAAGGAAATATCATCTCTACCACCATGTTTTCTTTCTTTATAAATAGTCTTCTACACTTAGCAGCAGGAACAAAAGAATCTAAAATGGGAAAGAGAAATGTTCAATCAGCAGAAAATAGTACAGCACCAGGACAAGAGTGAGTGGGAATGCCAGGCTTATTGTCTTCTGTAGAGTACAAAAGGACATTTTATTTCCTCAAACACTCACTCTTGGTATCTTAGAGACAAATATATAGCTGGAATGGTGACAAATAAAATTATTGTCTTCTTAATCCTTCCTCTCCTGCTTTTCTCGCACAGACACTTCGTGGACACTACACTTGCTCAAGAGAAGCTGTAAATTGACTCTTAATAGGCACAGCTCTTACAGAGCACAATGTGTCATATTGCATTTTTTACGATAAAATATTTGCCTCAGCAGAAAAAAACCATTCATTATTAATGACTATTTTAGTCAATATTTAATATATTTCCATTTTTCTGAAATATAAAATTATTGATATAAAATATTAATTAACAACCAACATGCTGGAACTGTATCTCTTTAAATTACATTCAAAACTAAATTGTGTAAGTCAAGAATATATTTCAATAAGTCTCAAGACAAGGATCAGCTTAAGTGGAAATACAGCAGAGTGCACTCATATTGGTTGTAGCATCTGAGATGGGCACAGTGAAGTGTTTAAGTACAGATGCTCTCCTAGCACAGAGAGCATCCTTCTAACAACAAAATAGAGAAAGTAGGTTCTGAATGTCTTTATGTATTTAGGAAAAGAATGTTCGCTGTATCGACACAATATTCTTTTTTTGCTCTTCTAGGTACGAATTATCCCATTCAATGAAAGAAGATGCAAGAAAATAGGAAAAAAGCTAAAAACCCAGCAGGGTGTATAACTGTTAATTAACTTTACAAGACCCCTTTGAAAAAAGTACTGTATATATTCATTCAAACAGACCAATTTTAATTTTCTTGGCCTCATCATTGTCATCACAGTCTGCTTGGACACACTTTGTTTTGGTAGGCATTTATATTTCTTTAAACTATGACAGCTGACACATATATAAACGTCATGTTATGGTAATAATGCTGAAATGTTAAGACAAAAGAGCCTGTCAGCTAAGCCCTGTCCAGGACAGCATCTGTCTTTATTTTTTAACAAGACATTCAAATATAAAATGAGATATAAACAGAACTGTTGATGACATTTAGCCTAAAAAATGTATGTTGCTTCTCTAACAAAAAATGCATGCTTATTGAACTTCAGTTATTCTATATACTTAGATATTTACATACATACAGTATATTAAATTCATTATTAATGAGCAAGTGGCTTTAAAATTCATGAAGTGTTGAAACACATGGGAAAAAAAATAACCCTCCAGTATCTATCCTTTACTGTTTTAGTGTGGTTTGAGACCAAATTGATTCTATGTATCTTTAAACATCCAGCAGAGGAGTTGAAAGCTTAGTTAGGCTATACTTCTTTTATAAAGAGGATGAGATGACTAAATTCTTAGCTGGGATATCTGTCTGCCCTCCAGGGAGAAGAAGGGAAAAAACTTCACAGAGAAGAAGGGAAAGAACTTCACAGAGCTAGTTTTCACTGAGAGAGGTTGAGTTCATTCAGCCTTCCCAACAGGATTTTCCCAAGATGATTATTTGCACTGAAGTTGGAGACATATTATTAATCAACCACAATGTACCCATTTTTTTTCAGAGACTGAAGAAGAGCCTATAAGCTTAACTTTCCCAGTCTAAAGGCATTATCTCACTGCAGGATGAAATAAAAAAAAGAATAAATAAAAGAAAAAAGAAAAAGAAAAAGACAAATATTAAGAGGTGGATATCATCAAACTAGACAAAATATTTTCTTATAAAGAGTTGTGAGATCATACCCTGTCCTTTTTTTAAAAGTTTATTTTTGTCTGAAAAAGGCCAGAAAGGAAACTGATTCATATCTAGCAGCGTATCTCAAAATAAGTTAAAAAGGTAGTTACCCATTGACAGGCACTGGTGGTCCTATTCAGAGCAGTTACCTAAATTGACTCACTGATAAGTGGCAGTGGAGTTGTGTTGTTTGTTAGCTAGCACTGCACCAGTTTAACAAATGAAAACCATAACATCTCAGTGGGGAAGTCTGTTCTGGCAAAGGGGTAACAGGCCACCACTGACAGATCTCATTGATCTCTAGATAGAATCAAATGAAAAGAAAATTAGCAAAATTTAATGCATTACTGTAATAATAATGTAAAGTAGGATAGAATGGGGAATATATTCCTCCTTTTAAATGCAAGAGTTGTGTTGATATTTCAACTACATTAGCCACCAGTATGAGGTGTGTGTTAATTCCCCAACCAAAGCCATTTAAAATGAGGTAAAGCGCTCTGCTGTGCTTAACAGCTACATCCAAAGTCCCCCATGTGCACCAACAATAAAAATTCTAAAAGAAAAATCTCTCACTGAAAGCAAAACCATCAGAGATCTTTATAATCCCATAAATACAGTATGTAGGAGGCTTACATGCTTATTTTGTTGGCACTAATGGAAACTATCTGTGCTAATATCCTCTGTATGAAAAAATGAATAGACCTCCTGTGTGTGTTTGTTGTTTTAAAAGGTTTGACATCTTCCTAAGGAAAGGCAATTACTTCTCCTGTTCTGCATAGCTTGGCTGATGTCTCAGTCTGGGATTAATGCCACAGGTTTTTTTGTTCATACATTTCTGTACAAATTAGAGGAATTTAATTTGTAGAGGCTGCTTCTAGAGTACCTGATCTCAGAATCAGGCCGAGAATGAAGTAATGAGAAGGAATGTGAGAAGCAATGATTAAAATGTGCTATGCAGCCACCAAATACCTGCAGAAAAAAATGCCTCTAAGTTAAAGACATACATGCAAAAATACAGTTTCATTATTAGAATCTCAAGCTCTCGGTGTGCATTTTTGCAAGAAATTCACAGATTTTTGTGACAGGATGGTATTTTATCTTGTCTAATATTTTGCCTATTGCAGGCTGCTTCATCCTCCATATTGACTTATTTTGGCAATACCTGTGACCTAGTTTGACATGAAGATATGCATAAAGACAGTAAGAAACTCATGACTATTCTTTTAAAAGGATTGCCCTCACTTTTAAGAGTGATGTCTTAGATTACTAGTTTAAATAAGGCCTGCTTTACTATCCACCTACTGATTTTTGATATGCCTTTCTGCAATCAGGACTCCATCAATACTTGTATTCTCCCTCTATGAAGACATTGAGTCTCTGTAACCCAGTCATCTTCCAGTCTTACCTCCACCAAGATAAACAAATAGAGTGTTCTCAATTCTTCCGCAGCATTTCCTACAAGCCTTGTGTGCTTTTCTGGCATTTAATTTATCCCTTTCAATATTTCTAAAACTTTAAAGTTTTCTCACAAATGTGACAAGAACAGTGCAGATATATCCAGGGGAAAAAAAGAAAAGATTTTTCTTATATCTTGTGTACCACTCGACAATTCAGACAACCAATTCTCCCCTTTTGCACAGTTCTGATCCAGAATTTGATTAACTTCTTTTTGTTAGAACTGGCTCAGTGCTCCAAGACTCATATCTCCTCATCATTTATCATTCATTCAGGCTTTTCATCTGCACATTTTACTGGCAGTGATTTTGTGTTTACTTCTGGTTCATTGATTAAACATTGAACAATGTTGGAAGTTACCATGCCTATAGAATGGCAGTAGAAATTCAGTAAGAAATTGTGTTTCATCTATCATGATGTGTCATCTGGTTTATATTCCACTTCATGTTTACATTACTATTGTCAAGTACTTTAATCTTTATTCCAAATAATATACAGTACTTTGTCACAAATACCTTGCAGGATGCTGTTTCCATCAGAGCAGTTATCATTATCAAATATATTTCTAATTTGAAAGAAGGGAATCAAGTTTGTTTAATAAGACATGTTTTCATAGATTGACATTACCTGTGGTTTAATTCTTTATGAATAAAATCTTCTAGCACTTTTTTGTTATTTCTTCTAGAAACTCAAACCAGGTCATGTTGTCTTGAACTACCTGGTTGTCCTTGATAACTTTTCTTTAACACTGAGAAACGACACTACTTTTTCAAGGCCAGAATTTTTGAATTCTTTTTTCTTCAGGATTAAAAACTGTGGAAAAAATAAAAAAGAACAACAGTAATTGTCTCAACCAAATCCTATATGACTCTGCTATGTAAATTGTCCAGATCATACAATGTAAATGTTTATGTCAGCTGTCTATGGTGCAGCATTTTCCTTGCTGTCTACTGCTTGTTCTTTAGTGGCCTTGATTCTACTCCATTAATTCTCATGTGATAGGATAATTATAATTCTGCTTTGCAAAACCCAACCCAAAAGGCCAACCCAACGCAAAAGGCCAGAAGACCTTACTAAATACTATGTTAACTCTTTTCATTAATAGACTTCGAGCAGTTATTAAGAGGATTTTTGTCATTCTTATTATGATTCCATAAAATAAGTCTGTGAATATATTTGTTATAGATTTATATCTATACTAGATATGTATGAGACCTACATACGTATATATATGACTGAGACAATGTCATGAGACATTCCCCAATAGCTGAATTTTCCTGCTTTTTAAAATTTTTTCCAACTACTTTATTTGAGACAATAATTTCCATAATACATTTAAAATACCCCCTATCTTTATTTATTGCAGTTGCAATTAGCTTTTGATTACTGGTTGCTGGAAAAAAGAAGTTTAATTTATATATAATACAAGATATTAAACAAACTTCATGCAATCATTAGGTTCAAAACCATATATGTTAAAAAACTTATCAGCTCTACATACTTTAGAAATATCAGTATCTGAGCAGGAGCTCCAAGCTGAATCTCTCAACTCAAAATTTCCAATAACAGCTTAATTTTTTCTTCTAAGCATTGCATACAAATGCTTAAACACTCTCTCATTCTGCAAGATTTAACTGTCAGCCTAGTAAGAATTCCACTAATAGCTTTTAATATCAGCATGTTGACCAGAATCCTGTGGCATTCTTGGCTCTGCCAAGCTGTTTGTGGTTGGCTAAGATGGCATAACTTCCTGTTGTAGGATTTATTCTGAGAAGGCTTCACATACTTTAAAAAAAAAGAAAGTGCTTCAAATCCAGAGTATATTTACATTTGACATGCCAGTAAATTTTGAAAGAAAGTATTTAGTATTTTTTTTTCATTCATTGGTTCAAGTTATGACTAGTATTATCAAGGATGTTTTCAATGCTAAGTGTTTCCAGTTCATTCAGCTCTTACTCAGAATTGCTTACAACTGCATCTTTAGTACTTAAATATTAATGCCACATCCACATTTTTTTTTAAATCCCTCTAATAATATGGCATTTCCTCTCTTTTAGATGCTTTGTAAGGTCCCTGCTGCCCTCTCTAAGCTCTAATTCTGCTTTACCATGGGGCAGTACTGTGTGAATCCTTAACAAAAGTATTAGAAAGCCTGATTCAGACTTCAGTGTGGAAACAGTTCTTGACGTATTCTGATAATGTGACCTAAACAGAATGAACCTGAACCTTTACTGATTGGTCAAAGGGGCAAGGGTTAAGGAGCAAAGGGGTGTTGTTCATTAAACTCAGAACTAAAAAAATAAAATCTAGCCCTTCTGAAACCTTTTATTGTCTAGAAAATGAGATTTTAAGCACTAACTGTAAAGCAGTTGTACTTTAGTTTTCAATATAAGGGGTTTATAAACATCCATAAAATCCTAACCAGTCTTACAGATGTCAGAACTTCACCCAGTTTAGCAGATTTGAAACTGATATGCTTGCTACTCTGGGTGTGTTAAATATCATGCAAATTGTATATAATTCTCCTTCGTGAACATTTAGAAAGAGCATTTGAGTCCCTTGGGCTTTTTCTCATGTTGTGAAAATTACTTGAGAGCTGATAAAGTAAGAACAGTTTCTAATAAAGAGAAGATCTATCCCCTTTTCCTTAATACTTTCAAACGTATCTGCTTTAAGACCTTTTTTGTTCTTATCATCAGAAACATAAAAATAGCAATTACTTATGTATTTAATGAACAAGAAAACTAAGGAAAGTCTTCTCCAAAGTTGTTGTATTTCTATATTACAGGCACTACATGAACAATTTTAAACGAGCTGAGCGTGTGCACCAGCAAATGAAGCAGAGTAAGAATTTTTCCTTGTCTCTGTGTCTAACTGACACAGCTCTGCTCATGCTTGCACACCTAAACATGCTTCTTCTTCATATCAACTGTTGACACATCCAAAATACCTATTTGGAACAATTCCTAACTGGCGCTGTGTGGTTTCTGTCCAGGGAAGTGTTGACATATTTTAAAATAGTTGAGAACTTGGATGGCTATCTAAAATGTAGGCATTTAGATTTTGTTACTAGAATTCCACTCAAAGGTGCCAGATTTTATGCATTTTCCTCTAGCATGAGTCCCACTCCAAGAGAAACTACACTCCAGATAATAAAAAATGTTACTGTTCTTCTGTGCCCCTTGTATCAGACCTTTTTATTAATGTATAGAGAACAAAATTTTCCTTTATTGAAAATGCATGGGTTAAGCAGAGGATTAAATGTCATGTCCTGAGACAGAATCATGATGATTATGAGCTGATAATATTAGTGAACTAGACAGACACAATAAAAAATGAAGAAATTGATGCCAGAGAATTGTATTTGTGCAGAACCAAGGAAAAAGATGAGAAGATTACTGTGGTTGTCACAATAATAAATGTCTTGCCCTGTGGGACTGAGCCAGATGATCTCAAGTGATCCTTTCCAGCCTGAACAATTCTCAGTTTCCATATTTCTGTTTTCTTCATTTTTTCCTTGGTCAGTCTAATGGCAACAAAGCTTTAGAATATATGTATATATATAACTGTATAGTTAAAAAAATATTTTTCATCTAAAGGAAATTTTTAACATGAACTTTTTTTCCCCTAATTAGATGTCTGGTTCTTAATGAAATATTGCCAAACACACAGTCTGAATGCCCAAGTGCTGACAATGACTAATATATTCCCTTGATATGCTGTAAAGCGATGAGAAAGTTGTTCTAGAGGAAGAGTCTCTTCTGTTCCATCTGCAAGATACAGCAAAACCTGATGAAGCTGCTGTCAGTGTCGGTCAGTGCCCATAAGGTTTGTACAAGCCTTTTGACATGAAGTCTTTCATCAGTGATCTAAGTACTTTTGCCCTACTGCAGCACCATATTCTTGAATCCATCATTTAAAGCACAGAGCCACTATGTTTTCTCTGGTATATATCCACTTGACATTCCAAAGGAAGATTTTATTTTAAAGTATATTTCTATCAAATTGCCCTGTATAACCTCCTATTCAATGAAAAGAATGCAAATGGATTTTGGCAGTGCTTGTAGATATACAATTCAAGTATATTAAATTACTTGTGGGTAATTTGAGAACTTTGGATAGTGTAATACAGTATATGAATATGATTAGTTTAACCTGGAGAACCCATTAATAATACACAACAAGTGCTTGTCCTGCTTTTATGGCTTCATGACGTGTTTGAGGGGGTTCTTAATGTAACTCCAAATGTCATTTTGAATATGATTAAGCTTTCTCAATGTTCTAAGCTAAGTGCTTCTGTCCTATAATCATTTTTGCAGCCCTTCCCTGGACTTGCTCCAGTAAATTCCCTATCTTTCTTATATTGGGAAGATCAGAACTAGATCCAGCAGTCCAGATGTGGCCTCACCTGTACTGAGGACAGAGAGAGAGGATCATTTCTCTTAAACTGATGGAAATGCTCTTCCTGATGCAGCTCAGAACACTGTTGGTCTTAATTGCCACTATGGTGCATTGCTGGTTCATAATCACCTGGTTACATTGATACAGTTCTTAGCACAGCTAAGGATGAAGTTTATCTGATTAAATGCTTGAAGTCCTGAATAGTTGCCCAAGTCACAATTTTGTAAATTCTTCAGTTTGAACTTAAAATAGATGAAAACATCATAAAAAGCTGAAATATTTGTGATTTGTCTTAGCTAATTTTAACCAAACAGACCTTTCCATAACGGATATGACATAGCAAGAACTTGCCAGGAACAACCTAGAATTTATTTTCCCCAAAACACAATGTCAAATATTCAGATTTCTGAACAGGTCTGTATGCTTGGGATGCCATCACCATGTTGTCCTCATGTCTCCAATGGCAAGTCCATTTCGTAGTTAAGAATGTGTAGATCTTGCAAGCAGTGTTGTTGTCATGCACATACAGACCAGTTATTATATTACAGATACAATCTGCCTACTAGAAAGTCTGGTATCAGAAGGATAGGTAGACTATTCCAGTTGGCTGGAAAACAGGACCCCAGGGTTCATTCACACGGTTGTGATCAGTTATATGAAGTCTAACTGGTAGGTTTTAGTTGCTCACTAGTGTTGTTCCTCAGGAGTTGAGACTGTGTTATGAATGGATGATGCGGGTTTAAATAAGTCCCTGCCTTTTGCCCAGGCCTCTGGCAGCAGGCAGTAACTTTATTGAGGTGGCCCACCCCAACACCCACTCTCAATTGTAAGTTCTTTAATAATGGCTGATTTGGTCTATTATAGAATGAATTATTTATTAATAGACACAAAACTAACAGACATAAGACTTAAAACAGACTATTACTACACAGGAATAAGACAAAAGGGCAATACTACTATTATACACGTGAGGTTAAAGGTACCATTAAATTTACAGCTAGCTAAGAAATAATATAAGTTAGAATCCAATGCTTCTTACCACCAAGTTGTTGAAGGGGCACACATCGAAATCCTTTCCCTCAGTTTCCCGCAAAGTAACCATGAAGTTGCATCCAAGCTTTGGGAAGAAATCATCTTGCATGTTCCCAAGGAGTATGTAAGAGACTTCTGCCTCTGTGATAATTTGTGTGGACTTTTACAGACATAAGAACCATGTCTTTTGGTCACCGATGTTTATTTTCTTTTATCTCTTTCCACATCTGCTCTCATACCAAGATGTGTACTCGGGGCTGGGGCTCAGACTCTCGGGCATCTGGAGGTGACCCCTTGCTGGGCTCTCTGACCCCTTGCTGGGCTATTAATCTGGCCTGAGTTATCTCTTCCAAATGCTCCAGCTATGAGAGAGCGGGGAGAACATCATGCCACAGACTGGAACCGAGAAGGTTTAACACTTTAATAATGGCCTGGATAATGAAATGCAGTGTTGATAGGTGACACTAGTTTGGTGTAGTAGGCTATTCTGGAAAGCAGAACTGAAGCATCTTGGCAGATTGCTGAAATGGGCTGACAGGAGCTTTATGGAGTTCAGTAAATGCAAATGGAAAGTCCTTCAGCTGGGATGGGATAAATCCATGCAAAGGTTGGGGGTCATCTGGACAGAAAACAGCTCTGCAGAACAGGACCTGGAAGTTCTAACATGCTACAGTTTTAAGATGAGACCGCCACTTACCCTGCCAGTAAAGGCAGTCAAATAAACAAACCCTCTGTGGTAACAGCAGGAGTGTAGCCAACAGGTGCACAGCAGTGATCCTTCTTCCTAGGCCCTGCTGGTGTGGTGAAACATGCTCTGCAAGGGCCTCCTCTGGCTCCCAGCTCCTGGTCCCATCTGTCCTGTATGACACCCTGTCAAACCTAACCAAAATACAGCCAAAATAATAAGCACTTATCTTTCTACTCTACTTGTTGCTCATAAACGTAATTGCAGAAACTGAAGAGCATCCCATTTACATCAGCTGGAGCTCAAATTGCAGCTTTCAACTTTGGCTGAGTTAACAATCCAACTGCTTTTTTTCTTCTTTCATTTCTCATTTTTCCCTTCACAGTGTTTGCCCTGTGTTGTTTACAGACTAAAAGATTAAGCAAGTGTTAAATGGCTCACTGTAACACATTATACTGAAAATCTACAATATATGAATTTCTAGATTTAAAGCCTGTTTGTAATAACAAATTCTATATTTATGCTAATGAAAGTCCTGTATCAAATTTCCTGTCTGAAAGAATACTCCTAAAATGTTAAAACAGGAACTAGATGGCCCACTGAGTGATTCACAAGAATCAGCTGCCAAATTATTTATTCAATAAAAAGTCCGGATGGGAGAAAAAGTTACTCTATTGTCTAAGATTTAATTTAGTTACACTAAAATTACTTAAATAGTTTACTTTATCTACAAGGTGCTTTGCCAACATTACTCAAGTCTATGAGATATATAAGTTTACAATAACGCCCTTCATACAAAAAATGAAAAAGTCACTTAAATGGGCAAGTGCCCGAAGGCAGTGTATGAAAAGCAGGACTGGAACGCAGAATTCCTAAGTTATCACATTTGTCTAACATGCAAATTAAATTTGCTGAGTGCCAATCAAGTGAAATGCCCTCAAGTCACTGCTGGTCATGATTTCAATGTTGAGAAAAAAGTGGGATGTGTGGCTATAGTACATTTGTTCAGAATTCATTTGCTTTTATAGAGTTCATCACATTCGTCTTGAAGATAAGAATCTGAAAATTAAAACATTATTTGAAGCTTATCAAATGATTTATCCTATGATAAGCTCTTGTGATGTGTGTCAGGCAAATGTGAATCAGGCAATTATCTAAGTAGACTGCAACATTATGATCACCATTTTGTTATTGAAACGTCAGATAAATTACATCAATAACTGTCTAACAGACCTTTCACTGAAATCAAAGTTTTGCTTCAATTTCACAGATTCATTAGGCTTGTGCCATTGCTTACCCTTGATGACACTCCACCTTGCCATTTTTGAGCTATAGAGATTCAAGTTAAGACCATTAAAACATTCACTCATAAGAGAAAGGGGAGTTAACCATAAATATATTTGGAGGATACATTACATGTATTTTCAGAGAACAGAAAGTATCTCTGTGGGCAAACATGACCTCCCCACACGCTCTCCTTCAGAAGCTTTGACGTTAACAAAGTTCTCAAACTCAAAGATAACTCAAAACTTATTCTTACATCACGGCATAAAGGAGAAGTAACAACTCATCCAAAAGGAGCAGACTAGAATCTTGCATTTTATTCTGCATGTATTATCCTCCCCCAAGTCCCTTTCCATGGTGCTGCTTTCCAGCCTTTTGTTCCCCAGTCTGCCCATACATCCAGGGCTGCCCTGTTACAGGTGCAGAATCCAGCACTTCCCCTTGTTGAACTTCATACAGTTGGTGATCGCCCAGCCCTCTGATTTGTCAAGGTCTCTCTGCAAGGCCCCTCTGCCTTTGAGGGAGTCAATAACTCCTCCCCATTTTGTTTCATCTGCGAACTTGCTCAGTTTCCCTTCAAGTCCTGCATCAAAGTCTTTTACGAGATGTTGAAAAGCACAGGGCTGAGTATGAAGCCCTGTGAACCCTACCAATGACAGGTCACCAATCTGATGAAATCCCATTCCCTATAACCTGTGTGGAATGGAATGGTGGTTGTGCCCAACCCATGAGCCAGTTGTTCACCCATCACATCCAGCTGAATGCTGGACATCATTTTGTCCAGAGGGATCCTGTAGAGATCTGTCCTGTAGGAGAGACAGTACCAAAAACTTTACTGGAATCCAAAAAGATTACAATTAGATTACTTTATGCTCATCCCTAGATCAGCTGAGTGGGTTACCTTATCAGTAAAGGAAATCAGGTTTGATAAGCAGGACTTTTCTCTCATGAAGCTGGGATGGCTGTGACCAATGTCTGCTTCGCCTTTCAGGTGTTTTTCAATACCTTCCAGAACAATCTTTGCCATAACTTTACCAGGCACTGAAATGAGACTAACAAGCCTGTAGTTTCCAGGGTTCTCATTCTTGACCATTGCATACATTTCACCTTAATGTTTACTTTATCTGCTTTGAATTATTTTAAAATTTATTTGGAAATATTTTTCACTTATTTTCATATGCTAGCTTCTCCTTGATTTTCTAGAGATAAAACTGTTTTTTTAATTTTAATTTTAGTTTTTAAATTAATTTTTAATGATGATTTCTTATATTAAATTTTTTTCTTTTAAAAGAACTCTATTAATTTCATCAAAGTTTTCCTTGGATAGTTTCTGGCCGACACAAATGAAGTCAAGAATTTTTACCCATCTGAAGTTTCAGTGTGTTCCTACTTGTATCACTGAACACAGATTAAGCTATTTATTGAGGTGAGGTATCGAGAGTTTCACAAATATCTCTAAGTAGAGAGAAGTTTTTGACCTTGGGTTTCCAGTATCTCTGGTCCTAGCAATGTCACTATTAGCTATCCTGTCAAGGCTTATTTTTTCACTAAATGGAACATCTGCTGTGATGCCAAATGAAATTGGTTTTGTTTATCTAGTCAGATGTAGCATTTCATTAGTCTTAATGTATTTGCAAGTAATCTACAGAAGACATGAAGAATATTTCTGTGAAAAATAGGAAATAGAAACCAATGATTATTTTTCTGATTTAAGTTTAGAGAAAAGATCATTATTTAGTTAAAACTTGTATTTATGTGAAAAATCCTGATTGGTTTTGAATCATGTCATAAGCTAGAGTTCTTTTGAGACTATAATCAATTGCACAGATGAAATGTTAAGTAGTGTGAAAATATTGATGTAGAGATAGTGGGTTCACTGTCACAAATTATATAACATTACCTCTGACCTCGTACTCTTTTAACCCTCGTTCACTATCATTTATAAATGACAGAATCACAGAATCAATGGAAAAGGCCTCTGAGCTCATCGAGTCCAACCTATGACCTAACCCCACCATATCAACCAGACCATGGCACTGAGTTCCACACCCACTCTTTGTTTAGCACGTCCAGGGATGGTGACTCCACCACCTCCCTGGGAACCACATTCCAATGTTGTTCTGGGTTGCAGTGTATTCTATTACCATCCTCATGAGCTGTTGAAACCAGGTGTGACAGTGTTTCCTGGCCTCCTCCCTCCAGTCTGTCTTTCTGCTAATGGCCCATCAATGCCTTGCCACATGACTCAGAGATAACTCCCCCTGGACTATCTTCTGTTAATGAGCCCATCAACACCTGGCCTCATGACTCATCATCCCGTTGTGAGATGCTCCACCCAGAAGGAGGAACCAAGCATTCCATCCTGGATATAATGTGAGACTCTGGACACCACAGACACCCTTTCCACTGGATTTCCCAGCGGACAGGAGCTACATAGCCACCACTGGACTTTCTGAGGAAGAGCAGACCTTTTCTACAGGACCACTGCTTCAACAGAGCCACATCCACCACTTCAGGAGGACTGCAGCCACCATCTTATTGGACTGCTACCGACACCCTGATTAACAGGGTATTCTGGCTCTGTCAGTTTGAACCAGTGTTTTCTGCCTTTTTTTTAAAATTTCCCTATTAAATTGTTATTCTGACTTGGTGCCTCCCACTGGTTTGCTTTCAAACTAGTACAAATGTCTAATCACCCTTTCTGTGAAAAAATTTTTACTAATGTCCAACCTAAACCTCCCCTGGCACAACTTGAGACTATGTCCTCTTTTTCTGTTGCTTGTTGCCTGGGAGAAGAGCCAGACCCTCAGGTGGCTACACCCTCCTTTCAGTTGTAGAGAGTAATAAGGTCTCCCCCAAGCATCCTTTTCTCCAGGCTAAAGAACCCCAGCTCCCTCAGCCACCCCTCATAAAACCTGTGCTCCAGACCCTTCACCAGCTTCGTTGCCCTTCTCTTGACTTGCTCCAGCCCCTCAATGTCCTTTCTGAATTGAGGAGCCCAGAACTGAATACAGCACTCAAGGTGTGCCCTCATCAGTGCCCAGTACAGGAGGACAATCACTGCCCTGATCCTGCTGGCCACACTATTGCTGATACAGGCCAGGTGCCATTGGCCTTCTTGACCACCTGGGCACACGCTGGGTCATGTTCAGCTGCTGTTGACCAGAACCCCCAGATCATTTTCCTCTTGGCTACTTTCCAGCCACTCTTCTCCAGCCTGCAGCACTCCTTGGGGTTATTGAAGTCAAAGCACAGGACTTGGCACTTGGCCTGTTTGGACCTCATGCTGTGTGTCTTGGCCCAGCAATCCAGCCTGTCCAGGTCCCTCTGCAGAGCCTTTCTACCCTCCAGCAGATCGACGCTCCCACCCAACTTGGTGTCATCTAATCTGCTAATGGCAGACTCAATCCCCTGTGTTAGAATATTACACAGATTCTTCGGGGACCCCTTCCTGCACTGAGGAAACTGCTTATTTATTTATTCCCACACTTCATTTCTGAATGAATTACCAGCACACAAGAGGGCTGTAGAAGCAGCGGCCTGCTGCAGCCATCCTGGCCTTGATGAGAGTTCTGTGTAGAAGAGCAGCTTGTCACATTTATCTCGACTTTGATAAAGGCTCTCTGTTGTCTTAGGAAAGGTGCATACCAGAGGAATGACTACAGCCATAAACATCATGTGTGAAAGTTTTTCTTTTAGCACCTGGAACACTGGGAGGTGGCATGTTTGAGTGAATGGCTGATAAGAGTAGAAAAGTCTGCTCTGCCAGGCGTTTGGTGGTGTGTCTGTTTTGTCTTTCCCTCTGTGCGTTCCCAAAACTTTCTTTAAACTTCCCCATAGCAGAAACATATAAATACTAAAGTGTGTAATAAAGATGGATCCTGCTAGATGAAGTAGTCATTGCTGTTTTTTTCCAAGCTGCTGCAATGACCTTCCTTCTCATCTCACAACACTTTCATTTCTTTAAAAGCTTTTGGTGAGTAAGTTTTCTGAATAGCTCTTAGATATCCAAATGAATTGTTGTCTTTGTAATTGTCTCTGTAATCTAAGACTTGGGCTGAGATTTTCCCATTAGAAAGTATTTATCCATTGATTCACTATTTCTATTATAGTTATTTATATTTATGTGTCACAGATAAAAGTCTTAACTTTCCTATCTATAGTTTCCTGTATTCTCCATGAATCCTGCTTGAGAATAAATGTGAAATAAAAGTATTAGGTAGTAATTAAGGGGCTCACTGTTGCGGGTTGACACTGGTTAGGTGCCAGCACTACAAAAAACTATTCACTTACTTGCCTCCTATTTACTTACTTGCTTATAGCTAAGCAGAGAAGGGGAAATTGAAACCATTTTTATGAGGTGAAATAAGGATTATTGAGGAAAATGGAAAAGTTTCAAGGCAAAACAGGCTCAAACTTAAACAGAAAGAAGAAAAATTTATTACAAACAGAATTAAAAGTAAAAAGAATAATGAGAAACTAAAGCAAACTTCCAGAACACCCCTCTCTTCCAGTACCTCCCTCTTTCCACCAAACTGCTCAAGGGAAACACACATGGAGTTTTGGTCAGTGTTTCATTTCTTAAGAGTCTTTCTTTATGTTTAAGGAAAAGAGTCTCTTCTGCTGTGCTGTGGGATTCTTCCCATGGAAGATAGCTCTCTGTGAACTCCTCTAACATTTCAAACTTCACAAAACGAAAGTCCACCCGAATCTGCTGCAGTGAAAAGAATATCACTCCCATGAATCTTCCTGTCTTCCCACACTGCCCTCATGGCTCATAGTAGTCATGGGGTTTTAGTGTTTTAAGGATGAGCTATTCCAGCCTGAAAGCAAAGGCTCTTCTTCAATCTGTAAAAGCCTCTAACAACATCTATGGCTCTGGCATGAGCAACTTTGCACGGGCTGTGCATGGATTTCTGCATTCCCCCATGTACCTCATCTCATGAATGATAGGAAAACAAAATTGTTCTATTATAGTCCTCACCACGGCTTGCAAGGGGAATTTCAGCTCCGGCACTGGAAGCGCCTCCTCTCTTTCCATTCCCCCACTGACCATGGTTCTGCCATGTTGGCCTCTTGTCACGTGATCTCACTTTTCCTTTCTTTCTGACTTGGAAGAAAGTTGGTATCTGTTAAGTTGTAGCTGAGAAGTTGACCTTGTCTGGGCTCTGCACCGGGAAAGTCTCGCCCTGTCTCTGCCGGCTGCGTGGTGTTTTTTCTCCAATTTGGTGCGAGCCATGCCGGCTGTGAGGAGGGGCCGCGCCGGCTGCAGAGATTCATGCCACACAGTTTGGGCTGCATGGCTGCTCAGGGCTGTTCTCGGCTTCTTGCAGCTCCAGGGTGGTTTTCTCCCGGCGGCCCGGCCCCACACCGCTGCACCGGGGGGGGCCCGGGCCCACTCCGGGATGGGGCCTGGGGCCCCCTCCCTCACCACCCCTCGGCGGGGAAGCAGGAAAAAGGAACTTCTCATGGCCTCTTCTCTTTTAAATATGTACATCACAGAGGCATTACCAGCTTATTTATTTGGTCTAACAACCTGTCTATCAACCACAGGCTCTGTGCCAGTCACAGAAACCCTTCCAAACTTCCAAATCACCACATTCCACCCCTCACCTTCTGTGATTACATATTTAAAAATTATAACCAAGAATACATTAGCAAAACCAGAGAGACAGTATGACACCACACTCACTAACCCCACTTAATTCCGGCTTAAATGCTGTGATTGTGCAGCAGTTGTCTATCAGAGGGGAATGCCTTGTCCTTTGCTGTTTCCTGTAGTGGGATGACTTTTAAGTTGCTGTCTTCCAAGTGCCTTTTTCTTTTCTTTATGCTTGTATTGATACAAGGGACTTATATTTAGGGGTTAATTGCTGTGGGTACTGCTAGTATTGCAAAACTTTGCAGATGCTTGCTAAACAATGTACTGCTTGCTGAACATTTGCTATGTCGGCCAGGCAAAGGGGAAGGATGTATGGGAGCATAAGGATAGGATATCCCACCATTGAGAAGAGGAATAAATCATGACCAGAATTCCTGCTTTTGGACCCTGGAACTGGCTCAAACCAGCTTTGGGGTTTGACTTGTACCAGGACCTCAAAAAGCATGAGCAAGGAAGCAATGTGAAAAGTTCAAATCTGAGGAAGATTGCTTACTTCATCCCAGAGACCCCTGCCCACGACAACCAACTGGCACTGTGCAGGCGTAATAGAATGCTAAGCTGATTATAATATGAAGTGGAGATAGACGATGAATATGTATAGACGTATTGTGTAACTTAATGCATATGCAATTTGTAACCAGCTATATTTCAAGCTGGGTACTGCAGTCAGCACACATGGTTTTTTTGGGGCTACCCTCCATGCATCCGGCGCCGCAATAAACATACCTACTTTACAACTTTCGAGCTGTAGAGTCTTTTCCGCGTATCAGTATAACTTGTCATTTTAATGTTTTTCCTCTTAAAAACTTGTGCAGCTGGCTAGCTTCCCTGTTTGCAAGCCTTAACTCTATACTCAGCCTCAGCTTCCTTATCTTGCATGGTCCAAATCTATATGTCTATATACAATATAGACATTTACAAATGAAGTTTATTACTTAACTGTGGGGGTTCAGAGTGTCGCCATGGAGAATGGCTTTGTCTGGCATGGGGCCTTGGGAGAGACGGGCTGGCCACGTCTGGCAGAGGCAAGACAAAGAGCAAGAGGCGAAACAAAGAGTAGGATAGTTAATGGGAGATTGGGTGAGGAGATTGTTATCTTTGGTCATTGGAGATGTAAAACAGGTAGCCTTAGAAACTGAAGTTTTGTAGCTGCTGAACTGTTAGTTTGTAACAGTATATAAAGATGTGCCTTGTACAATAAAAGTTGGCTTTGCATGAACCTGGTGAAGTCCGAAGTCCGTGTTCAATCACCGACACTTAACCATTATCTTAGAAATCTGAACGAAAATTAGGCAGTGATGCTGTATCAGAAGTAGGCTTTGGATCACCGACAGCCAAGAAGACAGCTAGCAGACTCTCACGAGGGAAGGAATGACGATACATATGATGATACAGAAAAAACCAGCCAGATGTGGAGTGGAACAGCAACACTGTTCCAGGGAGGTCAGAAATTGGCATAGCTACTTACGTCTCCTTTTTTGAGGTTCTGATGGGAATTTCTTTTTCCTTCTTTTGTCTAAGGTGGGGAATTTCTAGTCTCCAAACCTCTTCACTGCAGATCGGCAGAAGAGCTACTTCTTATTTTGACAACCCTCTTCAGAATAGAAACTGCTTGGTCAAAGTGCTCTTTCAAACTTGACTTGATGGAGAAGCCATCACACCCATAATAATGTCTGAGGGTTCTTAGAGTCCTTGTCAATAAAGTTGGATGTACAGACACCTCTGTTAAACAGACTTACCCTGAAATAGCTTCATAACGTCAGAGAGACTCTGTGCATGGAATGGAAAGGGATGCATAGATCGCCACTCTGTGTCTCTAAACAAGAGGAAAATAGGATATTGGTAGTAATTTTCACAAGGCCGGAGGAAGAAAAAGATCGCAAAAGAGGTGTCAATCCTAAGAGAAAGATATTAAAATAAACAGAAATTTCTTGCTAACTGGAGGTCACAGAAACTCTACATTTATTTTAGCTATTGCAATTTATATTGGTAAATACCTTGTTCAATGCAGATAACCTGTGTGATATAAATTATTATAATGTATTATAATAGTTGTACTTTAAAAAAAAATACAAATTAAGTAACTATGCTAACTGAACATTTAATTATGCTGTTTTATTGATACAAATGTGATCTTTGTGTCCTAATTCTACTGAAGAGAGAGCTTGAGAGAGCTTTCTCAGAGTCCCACCACAGGAATATTTCCTCTGGGGCTTCACTATTGCTTCACTACTCATGAGACATCTGGTGACTCCATCCTTAGGTATTCATACAGTGTTTGGTTAACCTGAAGACATATATCTGGGCAAAAAATAAAGAAATATGTTGACTTGCATGCTCATAATGAATAGTGGGAGGGCAAAAACCAAAATTTCAGATCAAGAAAGCCGAGTGCCTTCCAAGTTCAAGGGGAAAGGACTCCTAGTATGTTTTTCTGGGTCAACCCACTACATGTGCTTAAAATTAAAATGTTGTAATTGTATTCCTAACATTACACTAAAGCAAACACAGTTGTCCATTGCTACCAAAATAAATATATTTCTGGAAGATCAGGAAAGAACTAAATTTACATGTTCTGAATGTGTCTTGGTGAATATCCAAATGACATATAAGACATTACTTCCGGACATATGAAAAAGGACAGTGATAAGTATTTTTTTCTTCCTAAAGCGATACATATTTGGGGCATTCAATGTACTTAAAGAATATACACGGAGAGAGAGACATGTCTGAATTCCCGCCTTTCTGTGAATGAACTACAATTGCTGCTTGATAGAGCGTTAGCATCAGTACACTTAAGCTAGGAATACTCTAAATTATCTGAAATCACAGAGGGGGCTTAGATTTTAAAAGTTTTACTCACAATGTAGATTCAAAGTAACAAGTAACTCCTTTACTTAAAAGACAGAGGTAATGTATATTGCATGTATCCCTGTTTGATCCTCAGTATCATAACTCCCAAAGAAGATGGCTCCTTGATGTCATGTACAATACTTCTTCAGCTCAAATATTAAGGAAAGTTTTTGAAAAATTATCTACACCTTGGAAAGGGTTACAAATTCTGGTTGGAATGTACACGTTTACTACTTTGTACTGCTGAAATTATCATTAGAATAACTTGTTTATCACATTAATGTTCAAAAATAATTTTCATCATATTAACATTCATACGTAAATATCAAAATACATTTTAAAATAATGTTGACTTTTAAAAATTCAATTAATGATAGAAACAAAACAGTAAATGAACTAAATTTTCAAGTTCTGTTTTCAGATCAATTCTCTGCATTTCTTTTTAAAACAAAACGATCCTTGAAAATATTATATCCAGCAAAGAAAGCTTGGAAGGATGCCATATTCTAAAAAAAAAAAAAAAAAAAAAACAGTCATTTCATTT
>VZTI01001965.1:472867-514868 GCA_013397865.1 Struthidea cinerea
CTTGGAAAGATGCCAATTTAAAAAAAAAAAAAAAAAAAGAAGCAGTCATTCATATGTCTCAAATTTATTTTAGATTCAAAAATGTAATAAAAATCCATTTTAATATTTTAACACAGATGATGTTTTAATGGACAATGAAGAAAAAACTGTGCTCGTTTTTGTTAATGAGACAGATATGCTAAATCACAGTGCTGTTGTAAAATATATGTTCAAACAATGGTGGGGAATTAGCTTACTTGAAATAAAAAGCATACAAGTCCTCAAGGATGGCGGAGCAATTTAATGCTGTATAGGATTAGCTTTCTGAGAGCATACTGTGAAGGTCCTGAGGGTCTCATAGCTCACTTATACCAAACTTTTAACATCCTCATTTAAATTTCCTCAGAC
This sequence comes from Struthidea cinerea, assembly GCA_013397865.1. Lineage (NCBI taxonomy): Eukaryota > Metazoa > Chordata > Aves > Passeriformes > Corcoracidae > Struthidea > Struthidea cinerea. Next base: position 473,255 of record VZTI01001965.1, read on the forward strand.
TTAATAATATGCCCTAAAGTCAGAATTTGCTATTTAGGGAAAATATAAATACAACAATTATCAGCTCAGTACTACCCTCCAAGACAATGAACATACATACAATCATCCTGCTGGGTTTGCTAGGAATTAGTAAGAAGACTGGAGTTTTCACACATCCTTGCACTGCTCTGTGGACAGATGCTGTTAGATATGAGTGAACTGTGCATATGAGTATCCTCCCCTAGACAGGCACAGCACAACTACAACTGGATCTTTTAAAGACTGAAAAAGACTCCCAAACAGGTCTAACCTTAAAGTGTACAGAACAATGTGTACTGTGGACTTAAAAATAAAAAAGCCAAACCTGCATTTGGTTAATATATACTTCAATATTACTTCTCTAAAAGATATCCAAAATATCTTGGGTTTTTGGATACAGGGTAAAGGAGAATGGTAGAAACATGTCATCTTTTAGTGACAGTGCAACACTTAATGAGGTCAAATATTTTGAGCTAGAGACAAGTTCTGGGTCTTTTTTGATCAGCATCATTTTGGGTGGAAAAAAATACCACTCAAAAATACAGTCCAAAGGCCTGCAACAAGAGGAAAACATTTTGTTTGCTTCATTTTGTCTTTTTGTGGTTTTTTGTAAACATTGTACATAACTTCACTGGTCTAGAAAATAAAGGTGTTATAAACAGTTTTATGAACAGTAGCATGTACTTTAAAACTGTTAATGAAGGTAAGTGTTGAAAATTTTCTCTCTGATAACCCATACTGCTGCATAGCCAAGACTTTCAAATATTAAATACTTCTTCAGCAGAAAAAAAAATTATCCATACTTACTAGTATTGAAAATCCCTAAAGCAATGCTGTATCCCATATACAGCTAATATTTACCCATGTTTGTGTGAGACCTGAAGGTACCTCTAAATTTTTTTCCGGAAAACTTTAGAATAATTTAAAGCTTTGTTACCTGCACCTCCATAACCATATGCTGATTTGGGGTAGTCCCAGTGCCAGAAGAATCATTCAACCAGACACACAGAGGGAAAACTCAAGTGCAATCAATGCTTTTGACCAGACAGAGGTCAGTGATGAGTGGTGTACCTCAGGGGTCCATATGGGGACCAGTACCGTTTAATATCTTCGTCAATGACACAGACAGTGGGATCGAGGGCACCCTTGGCAGGTTTGCAGATGACAAGAAGCCAAGTGGTGAGGATGAAGAACAGAAGGATAGGGCCATCCAGAGGAACCTGTAAAAGTTCAAGAAGTGGGCCTGTATGAACTTTATGAGGTTCGGTACAGGTTGGGAAATCAAGGGATTGAGAGCAGCCCAGCTGAGAAGGACTTGGGGGCTCTCATGGATGAGAAGCTGGACACGAGCCAACAATATGCACTCACAGACCAGCATGCCAGTCGCCTCCTTGGCTGCATCCAAAGCCCAGTGGGCAGCAGGGCATGGGAGGGGATTCTGCCCCTGTACTTTACTCTGGTGAGACCCCACCTGCAGTGCTGCAGCCAGCTCTGGGGTCCTAAGCACCGGAAGGTCATGGACCTGCTGGAGCAAGACCAGAGGAGGGACACAAAGATAATCAGAAGAATGGAGCACCTCTCTTATGAAGCCAGGCTGAGACACCTGGATTTATCCAGACTAGAGAAGAAAAAAAAGAAGAAAGCAAGATTTACACAGGCAGATAGTGATGGCACAGGGTGGAATGCCTTTGAAAGGAAAGAGGTCAGGTTTAGATTGTACATAAGAAAGAAATTCTTTACTGTGAGGATGAAGAGGTTGCCCAGAGAAGTCGTAGATGCCTCATTCCTGTAAGTATTCAAGTCCAGGTTGGATGGGGCCCTGAGCAACCTCATCTAGCAGGTGGCATCCCTGCCCATGGCAGGGTGGTTGGAACTAGATGATCTTTATAGTGTCTTTCAACCCAAGCCACTCTATGATTCTAAGAATATTAAGAATGATTCTAAGAATATTAAGAATGATTATGCAATATAATAAAGTCTCTTAATGTTAGAAGAATGGTAACTAATACAGAAACCTAGAAGAGAGAACTCATATTCACTGAGGAATTAGTTACCTGGCAATATCTGACTTACTCATAAAATTCAGAAGAGCCACATCTCATAAGATTGTTAGGAAGAAAACTGAATAACTTTGTTAATGATCAATTAAGTTTAAAAATGAGTTTTAACAAATTCAGAACAACTCAAATTTTAAATAAGTGTTTTGAGACCTTAAAAACGTATACATATAAATCTTGATTCTTTTGACTTTTTTGAAACACAATTTTGAATCCTATTAAATCTGTATGGAAATGAAAGCATATCACAGAATATAGACTCTGTGAAACACAAAAAAAGAAGGTTTCATTTAAGAAGTTCTGTTCCACCTTAAGAGCAAAGTAAGCCATAAAAAAAGTTCTGTTCTACCACAAGAATAAAGTAAGTCATAAATATACTGAATATTTGTTAAAAAGATTAGACATTCAAGAACTGAAATTGAAACCAGGAGCAACCTGTGAAGATACATAAAAGGTAACCGGAGAAGGATGGAAGGAGTTATGTTCGGTACCAGACAAAGCTACAAAACATGTGGTAAGAACAAAACTTTGGTTTGATTATAATTGGTACTGGATAAATGATCATCAAATTGTCAAAACTGAGACTGTAAACAGCATGAGTACATGACTGTTCCAGGTAGGAATCAATGGACTGGCAAGAAAGTAGGGCAGTCCATTCTGTGAGTGGGCATCACAGATATGCTGCCTTGCTTCTCGCATTGCATTGTATTCATTGTATTCATTGCGTTGTGTTCCTGCTTTTCCTGCGGGGTTTGTTATGACACATTTTATATCACCAGTTTGAGAGTGTCCTTTGTCTGCTCTGGCTATCAGATCAACCCCATAAACATGAATAATTTTACCCCAAAGTGGTACAAATCTACCAGTGCAGTTATTGTGCATCGGGGCAAAATTGGAGCATTATGATATTTTTATCTTCTGCCTTGGGCAACCGTGTCAGCAGCAGTAGCAACAAGCAGCATCCATCAATGGCACTGGCCTAAGAAGAAACTCTGCACTATATGTGAGCTTAGCTGCTCAGAGCCAAGGTACAGATGCGGATTAATTTACACTAGTCCAAATTGGCAGGTCTGAACTTGTTAAAAAGAAGGGGGAAAAATGGTGAAAATGAAACTGAACAGCTACCATTTTGCTCCAGTGTCTGGTTTGTTAGAGCAATGATGCCTCTTTGCACAGGGTCACTATGTAAAATGTGGGGAAACTGTAAGCAGAAGAAAAACTGTAGGATAAAAAAAATTGTGTTCTGTGCATAAGAAAATGGAGAAGGACTGATATAGCAATAAGAGTCACTGTCAAGAAGACAGCTTAATTGGGTCATTTGGAAGCTTGCAACATCAACTGCCATTGCTCTGCCAATAGTCAGTTCAAGGACTGAAAAACCATTTGGAAAGTAACCTTCTCTGTTCCTGGTCCATGACACCTTTTAGTAGTGGTGTGTGCAATCATATCAGACTTTGCCCAAATGAACCTCTCAGATGCTTTGGCAATACTGATGACACAGACATAACCTATCCAGACTCCCCAACAGTTATGCTTCAGCAACTAAAAGGGATGGAATTCCACCATTTTATAGGATATTTTTTGTGTCTGTGGATAGCTACCACCACTGTCAGATGGCCTAGCAAAATACATGGTGGCCCAGCTCACACCACCTTCCTGGAGAACGACAGGAAAACAGCCGTGTATAACTGTGGTGCTGGTGTAGACAAGATTAATGGAGCCTTTGTGCCATTGTTACTTGGCAGAGCACTTAGAGATTCTTATTACCATGGCTCATAAAGTTCACAAATGCAACCTCATCTATCACCAGAATATCTTTAGTTACCACCTAAGGAGTTGCCAGATGGCCAGGGAGTAAGTTTTTCATGGAGGAATGGACTTAAATCACTCTTCTTTACTTAGTCTTAATCTTGTTTGGTATTTGCAAAAGCAAAAGGGGCACATAAATAAAGAACAGGAGCAGGAGATCAAGTAAAGCCATGGCTACTATCTGTGCCAGCTGAGTCTAGTTCACTAATCTGTGTGAACCAGAAGTGAAAAATTGTAAGGGATATTCTAGCTGAAAATTTTATGTAAATTTTTGACAGCTCTTTTCCTGCAGTGGGAAATTTCATAGATAGCAGATGCAAGTCATTAAAATAAGTACTTAAATTTTTTTTTTTCCCCATTTCCTTCTTTCCCCTTATGTCACTGAACTCTCATAGTGTAGCCTCTGGAAGCCACTGGCCTGAAGCTGGGAATCCAGATTCATCTGTATTTTAAATCCCAACCCTGCAGCCTTTGGGATCCAAAAACTTCATTTGGCAGCTCTGGAGGATTTTTTCCAGCTCTGGTCTTTTTGTCATTGATACTAACTTACTCTGAAGAGCCAAAAAATATGATTACACTTCCACAGTGAGCATTGAACCATGTAAGTCTCTATTAAAAAAAATGCATGGCGCAAAATGGATAGCAAAACAGAACAAATTAATTTGAAGCAATTTATGGTTTAAAGTGTAGAGGATGAAGAGATGCTGGTTAGTTACCAGAAACTGTTTTGCATTTGCAGACAGCAGGTGCCATATCGATGGATGATATTAATCAAGAACATGATTTTCAGGCTTCCACTGTCCTAACAGGAGAGGTAATTTGGGAGCTGCTGGACGTGCAGTGACCTCTCTTATAGCAGTAGTGATGTGTAGGCTGTGAGAGGATGGCGTGGCAAAAGTAATTAAGAAGCAGAAATGGAACTGAGTCTGCAGTTACATTGGCATTATGTCGTAGCGTATCTTATGAAAAAGTGGTATTAACCCTTTGAGTCAACAACAGCCTCATGAATTTATTTTTTTAAATAAATGAGGAAATAGAAGATATTCTATTCTCAATATTCTCTCTCCATCAAGACAGAGAAATGCCCTTTTCTTATAACTATAAAACATGTCCAGCTTTTCTGGAGATGTTATACAGGCATGTGTTCTGTAAGTGGAAGCAGCAACCAAGAGTAGGAATAATGTTGAAGCAAGAGGTTAAATGAGGGCACCTTGGTTTTGGGATTGTGTCTATTTGAAAGTATTACTGTATCTAGGAGCCTGAATCCCTTTCCCAGAGAGCAACAGCAGCAGTCCTTGCAAGTAGCTGGCGGATCAACAAAAGTTAGTGAAGCAGCAAGTAAATTCTCAGGTAGGTAAGGCCTGGCAAAGGTTTGCAGTCGAAGATATTATATGGTGAAACATTAAATTTTGAGTTAATGCAATCGTTTTTTAGTAGAAATGGGTCAAAATTCTTTATGATATCTGTCAGAAAAATAACAAAAAATTGCTTAAGCATATTAATCTCTCTGTTCAGAATCTCCTGTCTTGAACAATTATTTCCTTTTCGGTTCATTTTTCACCCTAGGAAATAATCAGGGACTATTCTGCCAAGAAAAAATTGAAAGATTGGATATAGAACAAAGTTTTAAAAATCTATTTTGAACAGTGATGTCAAAACTGAAATATTTCAGGAGTGTCTATCAATAATAAATGAAATTTCAGGTTATAATTTTTTAGGTATTTTGAGTGAAGACTGACTAAAAATCTGACCCTTTGGGTAGACTTCATTTTGAGAAAGAAGTGTTTTAAATGACTCCTACAGTATGAAGAAATAACAGCAGGAGAATAAGAAGGGAATTAAAATCCTCAAAAATTAAAATATTAATCATACAGTTTGAATAAAGCAAAAATACAAACCACAGAATCAGTCAACGGAGTCATTCCATCTGAAAAGATTTTCAGGAACACTGCCTAGATCTCACTAAGTTTATCACGGTTCTTTGGTAATTATTTCCTTATTAACATTACCTTATTTCCTTGGCATAGTCACTCCCATTTTAGTAAAACAATTACTGTTCTTAGCAGTTTTAATTTTTAATTGTGCTTTTTAATTAAATCACTTTATGAGAAATGCATTTCTCTGTTGTCAACTTATACAGTATTCCTCCATGATCACTACCTGAAGTAAATTTCAAATCCTGAGATAGCCATTCTTGTCCATTCAAAAAGTCATGACAGTTATTACATTAGTGTAAAACTAATAATTAACAAAAATAAATACTGGTTTTTGTATTTTTTTAAATTTCAACATATTTAGAGATACTATTAATTCTGTTTGGTTTATTCCTGAAACTATGAAGCCTAGACATTAACGTGTTCATATAATAGGATGGATATTTTCATGTAATAAACTGACTTCCTGCAACAAATCTCACTGCAGTTTTCCAAACTCTCATTTGCCCCACTGTTTTGCTCATATGACTGAAAATATATGGGCCAGCAAGAATTTTCACTTGGCCTAAGCATTTCTAGCAGAGTATTTCAGCTATATTGGAGTTTGCTTCATTTACCTACATTCTGATTGACAAAACATCAATAACTGGATTAAGATATACATAATAAACAGTACTGGACAAATATAAAAAGCTCTTTCCATTCGACTTTCCCAGCTTCAAGCCAGTGGCTGCCAGAGACTGCACTTTGAGAGTTCAGTGACATCAAGGGAAAGAAGGAAATGGGAATTTTGGTTTCCTGTCTTATTTATGAGAACTGGAAAAAATTCTATAAATTAATTTTCTGATTTAAAACAGTTTTAGTTCATAATTGGTTACATAATTAGTAATGAAAAAAAGTTATTTTGTACTGTCCTTTCAAATTATATATAAAGCACAAATGACAAATTTATAAAGCATCATCTTTTACACCAAATTTCCATAAAGGGCAAATTCCAATCAAAATTTAGTAACACAAGTATCTGTATTATGATTCATTTTAGACAAATGATTGAAACTCCATTTTCTTATTGCTGCTTTTACCTTGCATTACGTGACAAGGGCAGTCCAAGTATCTTGTCTGATGACAAAATATAAACTTTGATCTCTGTTCTAAATTGGGATTATTACAATCCTTGTATTAAAGTCTTCTATTCTGATGGAGCATTTTAAGTGTAAGCCTTCTTAGCTCATCAGCTTGTTTGGGAGAAGAGGGTGAATATGAGCAGGTGGTTATAATTGGGCTCTTTCAATACAGAAATTCACCATTTCAGTAAATAATAACCAAACAAATAATCTACTGGCATTTCCAACTCACTAAATAGAATTCATATATATACATGATTGAGCACAGAAAACTTTAATGTCCTTGGTAATGACCTAGAGTATTCTTGCCATCACTTTAAAGAAGTGGAGCATATTTTGCTAGTAAAATGAAATTCATGTGGATTATATTTTGAATATGCCTATATATGAATATATTATAAGTATATTATAAATAGCAATGTTTACAACCAACATACTACATTTTGAATATGCCTATATGTGAATATATTATAAGTATATTATAAATAGCAATGTTTACAACCTACATACTACTCATTACTTCATGGATTCATATACAGATATTCATTTCTTGAAATAGTCCTCATAGCATTATTTTTGAGTTGGCTTAAACCTCTATGGAGTCCAGTAACAAAGGCATGAATTCTTGTTAGCTTCAAATGATGTTTCAACACATACAGATACCTCACATTCAATTACATGTGATGGATATGTTCTTCAAGATGGATATATAAAATATTTCCAGTAAAGCTGAAGGGCTCAGATTTTTACTTTTATTTTTTTTAAATTCAGCTAAAGTTAAGTAATTTCTTACCAGGTATGTAGTTTTAAAAAAAACTAACATATGTTCTAACTATACCTAGTTAGATTCATTAATGGAAAACAGCTGATTCACTTTCATCTGTTTTAAAGAAAAGAAGAAAATTGCTTTTTTGAAAATTGCTTTTTCAAAAATTATTTTAATGAGGAAGAATTTTAAGGACAAGCATCAAGGGTGAGATATATTCCCTTCCTGGATTGAATCTGGGTGTTTATACCCAAAAACTGCTTAATGTAAAAAACATGAGTGGAATTGAGGTCTTCATTCCCACCCTTTATAGATATGATAATTTTTAAGCTTCTTCTAGCATGACAACTGGAAATGGATTTTCTGAATTATTGGTCGCTATTGGCATAAAAAAATCTGAATGCATGATCATTTGAGATTGTATTGTCTCCCATCATGTGAAAGAATTTAGTTTTATATTTTACAGAGTGAATATATATCTGTAAACTGATAAATGCTTATGGATGTTTTAATTATGTATTTAAATGTTACTAGTGCAGACAAAGTTAAGAGTTACAGCTTTTTCTCATCCAGATCAGAATGTGTCAGGTGTAATAGACATAACATAGCTTTTAATTCTTTTAAATTTCATCTTGACCATCAATTAATTGTGACTCTTCCCAGTCACCGTAAATTATATTGAATTTGCCATTGCTGTGCTACTCTTCTGCTTATTAACATCAACAAGATCCTTTTTTGAGCTTAGAGGCTCTATAACAAAGGAATTGCAGACTGCGATTATTTGAGACTTTAATGTTCCTGATTCATGACTTACTGAATCAAATTTAACATGACTATTGTTATGTAATATCAAGAGTGGAAATGTTTGTAAGATGTGACCTAACTGACACAAACAGGTATAGCTATTAAATTTGCTGCTATCCTTGTTCTTTTCATGGTCTCACTCTGTCCCCTACTACCATTTATTTTCATAGTTAAAATAGGTAGGAAAAGACTGACTTAGTGTAAAATGAATTTTTTTCTCACTTATTTCCAAGGAGAAAGGAAAGTTCAAAGGACCTTTGAAGATTGTGTTTATACCATTCTACTTTGTGGATGCCCTAATTTTGAGGGCCATGAAATGCATTGAACAAGTTTACATTTTCAGTGGATAAGATTTCCTAAAGAAAACCTAAATTGAAAAGTGATATATTATAATTTATTATTTTTGGACCAGTTGTATAGGTGTCGATGCTTGCCAGAGTGGAAAATTTTGTAAATTAGCTTAACAAATAAATCAATAGATTAAGAGATAGACATATGTTCTAACTCTCCTCAGGAACATGATAGTATATTTTCTATTGATTACAACCAGATAATAATGTAATTCTATATGCTCTGTACAGACTGTCCTGCAGTTTGTCTGCAGGAGCATGCCCAAGACAAATAAATTTGATTTAGGAAAGGAGTCTTCAAATTTAATGTAGTCTTTGACCACTCTAGTTTAATTCAGAAAATAAAGATTATTTTATTCATCAGTATGAGAATTTGCATAAGTAACTAATTAATTTTAAACTGAGCATTCATTTTCCTCATAACTCTCTTTATAGATACAGCAATAGTTTTTTTCACTCTGTAAAAGATGTATCAGCTGAACATGAGCCAGCATGTGGCCAAATAGCCAAGAAGGCCAATGGAATCCAGGTTTGTATGAGAAATACTGTGGCCAGCAGAACAAGGTCAGTGATTGTTCCCCTGTACTCGTCACTGGTGAGGCTGCACCTCAAATCCTGTGTTCAGTTTTGGGCCCCTCACTACAGGAAGGACATTGAGGTGCTGGTGCTTGTCCAGAGAAGGGCAGTGGAGCTGGTGAAGGATCTGGGGCACAAGTCAGGAAAAGGAGGCTGAGGGGAAGCCCTCCCACTCTCTACAACTCCCTGAATGGAGGGTGTAGCCAGGTGGGTGTTGGTCTCTTCTCCCAGGCAAAAAGTGACAGGGCAAGAGGACATAGTCTCAAGCTGCAGCAGGGGAAAGTTAGATCGGATATTAGGAAAAAATTATTCACAGAGAGAGCTGTTCAAATATTAGAACAGGCTGCTCAGGAAAGGGCTGGAGCCACCACCTCAGGAGATATTCAAAAGACAAATTGATGTGCCACTTGGGGACATGGTTAAGTGGTGGACCTGGCTATGCTGGGTTAGCAGTTGGACTCAATGACTTTAGACCTCTTCCCACCTAAATGATTGCATGATTCTATGGTTCTATTGTATGATTTTAAAAGGTACGATCTTTGCATTCTAAAATGTGTATCTTATTTTAAATCCAGCATGTTTTCATCCAATGGAAACAATACTTCTACTATTAAGTATATAAAATTTTGCTTCTAATTTCAGTTAAAGCAGGATAAACACCTACATCAATTAAAGATGACTAATGACTTTTTAATTGTGTTCTGAAACCTTTTCATGTGGAAGACAAACACAAAATTATGAAACTTAAGGACTGAATTTCAATAGCACCATTAAAATATATTTCTATTATTTGCTTCTTATTTTTTAAAAAATGTAATTTATCTGCACCATCACAACTTATGAGCACAATCCATCAATAAAGTAATATTACTATGGTTCAGATTTTAAATTATGATCCATTTTGAATAGTTTAAGAGCCTCTGGGATCCTTTATATATAGTTTCCTCTAGTGTTTATTTTTTAATTTGTAACATGTACCACAGAAATGAATTATAGTGATGAATTTCTGTTTTGTGATTATTAGTTTTTTAGATTAAGCATTTTATCTTGCTGGCTGCAGCCAAATAAATATAATTTACACACAGAGCAGTCTATTACACTCATTCAGTGCATGGGGTTTCAATTTTCTCAATTCAAGTGCAATCCCCATGGCTAGCTAACAATACAGGGTGGTGATCAAAAGCTGCAAAGTAATTATTAGCAAATAAATCTCATTTCTGTATAGGGACAGATCACTGCTGGACCTTACAGGGATCACTGTTCTGATGTTTTATTGTTTTATTTTCCTCTACATTTTTCAGAATAACTACCTAATATTTAGGTTATTATTATGCAATTATTGCAATTATAATTGGCTTAATATATTCAATACAAAATTTATTAATTGCAAATTATTTTTATAATCTGATGGCAGTGATAGGCCACAATTATAGAAATGTGATGTTCTTTAATGAACAGATTCTGTATCCTTTAGATGTCCTTTTCCATCATCACCTTTATTGACACCACTTCCTGTGTTAATCTCATAAGATTTTGGCAAAAGCCAGGCATTTTTCTCAAAATGCATTTTTTGTGTTTGCATGGCAAGTCTTTAGAGGCTCCAGGGGGGACTTCTGTGAGAAGCTGCCTGAAGCTTCCCCCATCCCAGGCACAGCCAATGCCAGGCAGCTTCAGGACTGACCCACTGCTGGCCAAGGACGAGCCCATCATCAATAGTGGCAGCACCTCTGAGATAACTCAGCTAGGGAGAAAAAAATTGCTGCAGAAGGAGAACTGGAGACAGGAGTGAGAACATGTGAAAGCAACAACCCTACAGACCCCAAGGTCACAGCAGAAGGAGGGGCAGGAGATGCTGTAGGTGCCGGAGTTGAGATTCCCCTGCAGACCATGGTGCAGCCCATGGTGAGGCAGCTGTGCCCCTGCAGCCCATGGAGGACCACAGGGCTGCAGAGATCCACCTGCAGAAGTCATAATGTTAACCCTACCACACTAAAAAATGAAACTTTGATAGTACTGACACTATCAGGGGATATAAATAAAGCAGACCAAAAAAATCCAAATTATTCCATCATTGTAACAATGTCTTGAAAAATCTCTGAAACATAATTTTTTATTTCAAATGATTTCAAGAAAGAAAATTCTTTTTCTGTGTTGGTCAGCAGTATTAAGAATTAAAGGTCAATTCCTTCTTGTTTAATATTTTCATACGAAATACCACCTTACTGTAGTATTGCCACTTTCATGGCTGCTAGGCATCCCCATCTCTATTTCAACTTTTAATTATCCCTTATACTCATTTTTCTGTGTAACAGGCTTTCTGTAGATTCTCCATTATCTCCCGTTTTCTCCAGTGACCTTCATTACCCCAAATTAAGAAAAATGTTTTCCTGTGTGCGTGATTGAGCACTGAAACAGTCTGCCAGTGAAGTTTTGGTGTCTCCATCCATGGAGATTTTCAAAACTCAAAAGGAAATTCTCCTGAACAACCTGCTTGAGATGACCCTGCTTTGAGCAGGAGTGAGGTAAAATGGTGTTGCAAAGACTGTAAAACTAAGGCTGTAAAACTAGCCTGTGACTGGCTGACTAGTTCAAAATCATTACATTAGGAAGAAGAAAGAATCAGGTTGATAAACATAATTTAAAAAGCCTTTCTGTAGCAGACTGGCCAGGGACACCCTCAATTAACCACTGCTTCCTCTCTCTGCAGGGCCTTCCCTTTAAATCTGGACTTAAATCTCCTGTTTAACAAAAAATAATATGTTTAGTTTCTTATGCAAATCACTTCTCAATGAGATGATATAACAGGAGAAATATTTCAATTCACAGTGGAAAGAAACAAAATCAAGGTGAGACATAGTCAGAAAAGGATCAGATGGAATTTGCATGAGAAATCTGGCCAAAGGGGGCACTGAATAAATTATTTATTCAGATCTACACTAGCACTTAATCCATATACTTCACTTACAATAGTTTCTTTATTTTTCTGATAAATTTGGATATGGTAATTTGCAAACAAAATGTGAATACTGTTGAACATTTTTTCTCTGTGACTACACATTTTTGCATATTGACAAATTACAATGCCAACAAAGGCTTTAGGTTTACTAGTTCTGGTGGTATAAATCAGCAAAATGTAGTCATTGCTAGTTTCTTCATCTATAGCTCTTCTTTTTGCCTCAGATGTCTTTGTCTATATAGGCAAAAATTTTTAGAGCTTTTGGAACTGCATAAAATGGGTAGAGAATAACCTCAGTGTCCTCTCCATTCATACTCCCAGTATAAAATCAGGTTGCAATTCTACATCTGTGTGTGAACAATTGTTGTAATATAATAGAAGCTCTATTTGCCTACAGGGCACAGCACTACCAACATTTTAATTCATTACTTTGTAAAACACTTTATAACATCCGACGTCTGAAAAGCAGCATGAACAATTTAATTTTATTATTGTGAATGTAAAAGAAGATTCAGCAATTCCAGATATATTAGTTTTCTTCCATATACTTGTCATTGCAGAAATTTACAGGTACATGATTAAAGTAGAAGGGCAGAAATAAAATGCTAATTGAGAATAGCCACCACTTTTCTAAACAGTAAAATTAATTATGATATATCTCAAGCCTTGCTCATGTTCAAAACATTGTTCACATTGACAAAGTTTCAAATTGTGGGCTTGAGATCTCAGGCTGGGGTAGTGTTAATTTTCTTCACAGTGACTGGTATAGGGCTATGTTTTGGATTTACCCAGAACACAGTGTTGATATATAGAGATGTTTTTGTTATTGCCAAGCAGGGCCTACACAGAGCCAAGGGCTTTTCTAATTTTAACTCTCACTTTGGCAAGGGGGCTGGGAGCGAATGGGAAGTTGGGAGGAGACAGAGCTGGGACAGGTGACTCCAACTGACCACAGGGAAATTCCAGACCGTATGACATCATGCTCAGTATATAAAGTGGGGGGAAGAAGGAGGAAGGGGGAATGTTTGGAGTGATGGAGTTTGTCTTCCCAAGTCACTGTTATGTGTGATGGGACCCTGTTCTCCTGGAGATGGCTGAACAACTGCCAGACCTTGAGAAGCAGTAAATTAATTCCTTGCTTTGCTTTGCTTGTGTGCATGACTTTTCCTTTCCCTATTAAACTGTCTGTATCTCAACCCATGGGTTTTCTAGCTTTTACTCTTCTGATTCTCTCCCTGATCCTGCTAGTGGGGGAGTGAGAGAGCAGCTCACTTGGTCGCCAGCTGGGATTAAACCACAACAGGGAGTAAGGAAAAAAAGACCATAATTTGCATTAAAACCATTGGACCTATTCAGATCAAAGTTCTAAAATGCCACACAAACATTTGGTCATCATAATAACAAGACACTTGAAGTAAAAACCTTTCTACTATTCATAAAACTGCTTATTTAATTAGCAGAGAGGAAGCAAATAGGACACCCCTTCACACACATTTTCAAGCAAAAATAAGTTTTTACAATGAAGTAATTCTTTGGGAAAAGGTGGAAAATTTCATCTTCATTTTTATGTAAGTCCTCAGAACAAACTTATTGGCTGAATCTGTAGTAGCAAGCCAAATAAGCACAAGTCTTCAGCTGTCTTTGAAAGCAGACTATAAGGGTTACTTCCAGACTGTGTATTGGCACTGTCTTTGCCCTATACTGGATTTCAATCCATGCCAGGGAAGTGCTCTGAAGAGTAAGAAGTGATTTAAACCAAAGTTATGCCATAGGCTTTTTTTAACAATTTAGCTGTACAGAGAAATTGAGCTCCACTGTCTAAGACTGTTGCCCAGCAAAGAAAGATTTCTTTGGTATAGGTGAACTCTGTTTTTTGATATTTATGTTGCTTGGGATTTATGCTAAATGTCTGCATAAAGACATAATTTTCCCAATTAAATTTCTTGGTTCTGTATAATCACAATTTCAAAAATTCCTTAATTTCAAGTATAGGGAAAATTTTTTCCGAATGTTTAGTGTTCTTGTTTGCTTCATATCTGCATTATTTAAATGATTCATATTTTTAAGGTAATTTTTTTTCTTTTGACATTGTAAAGTTGAGGTTTATTTTATACTCTACTATTTCTATATATAATTTATTTAATTATATTTTTATACATTCTTATGGAAAAAATAACAGGTAAAAAAGTAAATATTTCTATATTTTTTAGACAGTCTCCATGCTGTGACACTGCTAGGTTTACAACTGGACTCAGTGATATTAAAGGTCTTTTCCAGCCTAAATGATTCTGTGTAGAAGTTTGTGGCTATAGCTTTTTAAAATATTTTTCTATATTTGTTTTGTCTGTTTTGGATAAGCAACTTGACTGTATTGATACTTGGATTTGTATGAATATTTAAGTGTCAGGATGAGCCCAGTAATGAGACAATCTTATGTCTTATGATTACATATTTAAGACTAAGCTTAAAAAGCAAGAGGAAAAAAAATGAAAATCCAAGAATAACAATAAAGCACAGGTTTGTAGGAACACCTGTTTTCCCAATGTTAGCTCAATTTTTCCCCTCTTAATATGTTGCTGTTACACTGTATTATTCTGTACTTATGTTGACAGTGATTATTTCTTGTC
This sequence comes from Struthidea cinerea, assembly GCA_013397865.1. Classification (NCBI taxonomy): domain Eukaryota; kingdom Metazoa; phylum Chordata; class Aves; order Passeriformes; family Corcoracidae; genus Struthidea; species Struthidea cinerea. The sequence continues at coordinate 488,276 of VZTI01001965.1, forward strand.
TTTTTCCTTTACTGTGTATTAAATTGCATGATTATCTATCTTGTTTCATACTTCTATCCCTAAGGCATACCATGCTTTCTGCAAATGTAGGTGTTCGTGAACCCTACTTTGCTTAAACTGCTGAGCTTTGCATACTTCAGGCATGAAAAATTATTTAACATTATTTATGTAATCATTTTATCATCATTAGAAGATGAAGACTATATTTTTTTTCATACAGCAGAGTTCACCTACAGACATAGGAGTAGTAAAGAATTCTCTATTGGCCTATAAGATGCCCGAGAACTGTGCCCTTTCTCACACATACTGTTCATGAAATAATTTACAGCATATCTTATTCTTTTGCTCTTTGGCCCTCATCATTATTGCTTATTAATTGCCAGGTCACTTAGGAATTGAATTATAGCACTAATATATTTCCCTTAGGGTACTGATTAGCCACTGCTCTTTCCTCTGGTAGCAATAAAAGTCTTATGAAATTACTGACTGCCAGCACTGTGTTGTTACTACAGTTGAACAAACTCATTTTTGTCAAGATATCACACCAAAAAAATTGCTTCTGCATTATTCATGTAATAACTGCATACAAAGTAGAGATGAAAACCTGCTAGAAGAATAAAGAAGCAAAGCAAATGTACATATAATTGTATTAATACCAAAATTACTGAAATAGTAAACAAAGTACATATTTATATAATGTATATATAATACATATATAAGCAGTCTAAAATTGTGAAAGGAATTATATTTTACTGAAGAGGTATACAATGCAAACTCTAGATTTTTGTCTCTACTATGACAAACAGACCCAGTGATTCCTTTTAGAAAGTTTTTTTCTTTTTAAGTAGATAAGTTTATACCTTTTCAAAAATTAGTGAAATTCACAGGACACACGATCTTTTTTAAGACAGAAATAATTTCACTGATAACCTGAACTCATCACTCCTGGGTAGAACAGGATAATTCCTCCCTTGACCAGCTGGCGATGCTGGGCCCAGTGCACCCCAGGACGTGTTTGGCCCTCATGGATACCCTGTCTGTGGAAGTGTTCAGGGCCAGGTTGGATGGGGCTTTGAGTCCCTGGTCTAGGAAAGGTGTCCCTGCCCACAGCAGGGTGGTTTGAACTAGATGACATTTAAGGGGCCTTCCAACCCAAGGCATTCTATCATTCTATGATTCTGTGATCACAGACTACTAGCATTTTCCATTCTTTTTTTCCTGTCTCAAGGAACATATGCCCCTTTCTGTTTTGTAGAAGCTGGGACACTCCTTTTACTTCCATCAGGAAGCATCCTCCCAGACTTCACATTTCTGTGAAGTTTATGTGAGAACTTAATGTTGCCTCAACATGCAGCAGGTGAAGCAGTTGCTGTTGTTTGCTCTTTTAGTGCCAGTACTTTCCATCCCAAACGTGATTTTCGTAACTAGGTCCAAACTGACTTACTGCCTGTAGGTTTTGCCCATGGTGGAATGTGTTAATATGTAGTTAATAATGGGAAAACTCAAATTCAGAATTACATGAAGTATTCTGTACTGTCAGGACTTTCTGCAATGGTATTAATGATATCTTTACTGAAAATGTATTTCTAGAACCGTTTGGTTTTCCTTTTCACAAAACGTTACTGCTCATGTGAAATTGATCCTGTATTTGACTATCCTACACAGACCTTTCTTTCCTGCAGTAATTTCCAGCCATGGCTTATCAGCACACAACAGAAAAGGAAAATGTGTAAAAAATATAGTCTACTTTGGTCTGAGTAATAACCTCCTTGTAACTGCATAGCAAATGCTTTACAGAAATCCTAGTAATTTTCTGATTTATGCCAGTCTTAGAAGACAGGGATAACACATTAATCTATCAGGATCTTTGATAAGTCCCGTTGACCCAAATTTACTTTTGAATCATGTAAGTAACGATATTTCTTTTCAATATGTTTTTAGATGCTACCTACTAGTAAAATCAGATTATTTGGACAGATTAAACTCAGATTATTAAGAAAAGCAATATGCTCCTACTCATCACCCATGTCTTGAATCAGGCGTTGAGACACTTACATATAATATTTTAAAGTTTTTTGGAGAACACAAGGATTGGCTAATGCTAAATATTTTCTGTATAAAATGCCCCATGACTATCACAAGGCAGAAGAGAACATGAGAATGATCTATAGGTCAGGGAGGAAACAGTTTTGAGGGAATAAGAGTAAACCCCATTTCAACAGCTACTACCACCTCCTAGCCTTTAGAAGAAGACAGCACCACCCTCTAGTTTGAAAACTGTACTAGGGAAAAACTTTTAAATTTTTTTACTAACTAATCTGAATGTTATCAGAAACAAAAGTTTGTCTTTGATTCCTGTTATTTCTTTCTGTGTCTTAGTCCATTTGATTTATCTGATTATTAAAAGTTGCTAATTCCCATAGATTAGATTACTAGGCTGCAAAGAGGAATAGCTATTTAAAGGTGGGTCATATCTTCTCTACTCTGGATAGCAATCAACACAAAGAAGAATTTATACCCTGAAAGTAATCATAGAAAGTCCTCAGCAAGAACCTTATGTGTATGAATGACATTCATCTCTTCCTTTTCAGTAGCTCATATCCTTACCTTAGAACACGGAAAACTAAAGGAGTGCATTTTTTAGAAAATCTTTTAAATCTTTTTTTTTTGTCTCATCCTTTATAAGTGTTATAATTTTATTTAGTTATAAGGTATATGCAGACTATGTAACTCTTCTCATCATAGGTGGGTCGGGATTTATGCACTCAAGAGGTATTTGCTTTTCCTTCTTCAGCTAGTTTTCTTTGATCACAGATTCCTTATCTGAATTGTACATCATCTCCCATTTATTTCAATACTTGGCTAGTGACAAGTGAACATAATAAGATTTATCAGAAGCAGCAATGAACCACCCCTTTGTGTAAATCCCATTAATCACAATGTCAAGCTGGATAACCATTGGTTCAAATGATAACTTCTGACCTGCAATCATCTTTATCTCTGGATAAATGAATAGCCCATTAATATTAATATTTGGGCAGTTTAATTATATATACATGAAGAATCCACCTATGTATTAAATGTTAAAAATACATCAGAACTAAATTTAAGTATAGGAAACTCACATACACATTTCGTGTTTACAATAAAGTGAAAAAATGTGGAGGGCTCTTCAGAAATACTTTTTTGTAGAAATATTCATTTGGTCTAGAAAAAGTAGAAAATAATTCACCCAGTTTAAGTTTCAACACCTTCCAGTATGGATTAATTATTTCTTTACATACCCCAAATAATCACCTTTTAATGATAAAATGGTGTTTCTCAGAAGCTTGTTCTTAGATATAATGGGTTACTTTTTCTTTTCTTTTTTCACAGCATTTGTTCCCTTTGGAGCATATATTTGATTGAAGTGGAAGTGTGGCAGACCCCCAAAGGAACAGTCAATGAAATGATTTTCTGAGGTCAATCTAGTGGCCAAAAACCCACTAAATGAAGCAGATGCCTGATAATAAAGGTCTGAGTCCCAGTTACCAGCTTTTCTCAGACGGGAAACAAGGGAGCCAACATCTAAGCATATATGAGTCAAAAAAGTATGGTTTTCCTGATTTGTGCTGTATAATTTAAGCCCAGTCTTAACATTCTTGGCATTCTGAAACATCAGAATGCCAAGCTTCAAAGTTGCAAACAAAGAGAAATGTTGGTCGTTTATTCCTACCAGTAGAAGAGCTGCACCAAAAATAGATCAATAGTTTGCTTATATTTAGTTATCTACATTTACAGTCTCATATAACATTTTTTTTTTATTTGTCATGCTCTAATTTTGACTTCTTTCAGTACAAAATTAAATAGGGAAAACAAACAAACAAACAAGCAAAACTCAGGAGGAATGTATGCTGCAATGTGTGTTACCTCAGTAATTTTTGTGTCAATATCAGATCGCTGGATGGATTTCCAGTGGTGGAAATTATGTGGGTAGTACACAGAAAGTAAATGCCAAGCACAGGGGAGTACAAGGGGCAGTACTAGTTTTACTACAATGAAAACAGAATTAGAATTATCTGTTACAATGAGTTTAAAAAAACCCCAACTATTTCAGACAACAATAAGAGTGAAGAAGACTACAAAGCAGAAGTTAGATATTTTTTCCTATAAATTAAATTAATTAGCTATGGTTCTGTCATATGCTATAAGTTTGGCCACACACTGAAGAACACCTTGAAAGAATGGTGAGAGCACTGGACTGGTGATAATAATATAGCAATACGGATATATGCGCAAGTGTTTTGTACTGAGAATGGTTTTAAACTCGTCAGGTGCTCACACTGCCAATGTGTCTGGCTCTTGCTCTACTCTCACTTCAAGGTTATTGATCCATTTTTTAACAAGGGGGTAAAAGTCTGCAGTAGTTATTGCAAAGCTAAATCATGGTAAGAGATTTGTCTCATCTAAACACTCCCTAATCCATCAATTTCACCTCCCACACAAAGTATAGAAGATTTGGCTCTTAGCTTCTCTCATATCAATGAATGGACATGAGAAAAAATTTCTAAGCATACTTTAAGTATGACATCTAAACTAAAAGTGATCTAAAAATCAAAATGTCAGCTTTTAAACTACCTTCCTAACCTGAATGAAACTTCTTTTCTTTGGACATGGCCAGTCTTAACATTTATTCTAATATCCAAATTACTTACCATTAATAAAGTTGCACTGTTCTCTCTTCTTTCCCTAAACAGTTCATCTCACTCCATGCTCCCCTTGGCATTTCTTTTGCAGTTGCAGCAGCCCTGTAGATGTAGGCTTTGTTACTCTTTGAACCCTAATATAATCCCTAACCTTATTTTAAGATAAAATTACACCCCCCCCCATTTTAATGTTCAACTGACCCTTCTTGTTTATTCAGTTATTATTGCATGAAATTTTTCATATATATTACCAAGTAGAACTGCAGATGTGCAACATTTAAGAAAACATGCTGATTAGACATTAGAGTTCAAAAATTGACTACTTCAAATATTTTTGAAGGAAATTACAAGCATTATGTATTTAAAATATTTATACAGCATAAATATATTAGTAATTTTCTGTGTTTGGCAAGACTGGGGATTGAGTTTTAAGTGCTACATACTTGTAAAAATGAAGATTCTAACATTTTAAGCTGCAGTCTAGCTGAATTAGCTTTTTTGGTAAACAGGACTTAAGAGTTAACCAGTGCATTTCAAAATACTGGAAAAATCTCACAGGGGTCAAAATTATCCACCTGACGATCACATTTGGTTCATGTACAGCATGATAAAAGGTAATCTAGAAAATAAAAATAATAGATTATTTAGACACTTCAATATTTTAAAAACACATATTGATTATTTTCTTTTAATCTTTATAGTCATCAACACAGCTGTCCTGCTCATTGCTACACACTTTAAATCTCCTCAGAACTGAATCAATAATGACACTTTAAAAACAAAGGCAATCAGACCATATCCTTGCTGTTGTATATGTCTGTAACAGGTAGATTGTTTTCAAGAAACTGCTGATCAAGCAATAAATCCAGAAGGTATTCCAATCTGGCAAGTAGGTTCTAATTTCTTGGATATCCTGACTGTATTCCCAGAAAATAAAATTTACTAAAATTCCAGACTACGAAGAAAATACAAGTACTTTTTTAAACAGTCAGAATCTCTTTCTAATTCCAGACTATGAAGAAAATGCAAATGTTTTTTAAACAGTCAGAATCTCTTTCTAATTCCAGACTATGAAGAAAATGCAAATGTTTTTTAAACAGTCAGAATCTCTTTATTTTTCACATCAGAAAAAAAAATAGCAATAAATTATTGGTTACATTGCTGGATCAGTTACAAATGCAAAGAACAGGGGAGAAAGAAGAAAAGTGGCATTCAATTAAGAAAGAACGTCCCCATTTCTTTGCTTCTAAAATTTCTCTTTGCTTAAATGACATTCAGTTATTTGCCTCCCATATGTCTATGATTTAATTATAATCAAAACTGTCAAGGAGGTTTTAAATCACAGGGCTTTGCCAATGTTTTCTGGCACAAGCATGGAAATTTTCTGTGCTAATCTTTTCTCTGAATTTATTTATATTAATGGACATCATTCCTCAGGTTACCTTCCCAAGAAGTACTAGGGATCATGATTGAAAGAGAGATAAACTATATATTGCCTACAGCAGTGAGCAGCTGGTGTTTAAACTGTCTGAATACAAACTTAAGGTAAGCAATTCTGGCTTTATATGACATGGGCCTTTATGGCTCAGACACTAACAGCACCTTGTTTGTCCAAGTCAACCATAAAGATTGACATGAAGAGATTATTTTAAGGCATTAAAAAGAAGATCTCATTAAGTGGGAAAGTTCAAAAAAGCTAAGGAGGTTCCAAACGGCCCCTGAAAAAATTATTTTCTCAAGCAGAGAAATAAAACAACAGAATCTCATCTGTCTTAATGCCTATATACTCTTGAAAATTTATTAATTAAAACAAAATAAAACTCAACGAAGCCTGTAAATTATATGTTAACTATTCAGAGAGTTCTATTTCTTATATACATCACTGAGCTATCAATCCTAACACAAAATACTTGAAATTTCCTCTTTTACTGCATTCCTACTCTTATGCTTCTGGACCCACACTCTACTATGCTTTGGACAAATGGACCCACCATTTGTTCACCACCTGGCAGAAGGAGGGGACCTCTGACATGGAGGGGAGTGGGAATGGTTTTCTGCTCAGGGTGGCTGGTGAAACCCTTCATGAGCTACCTCACCTCCCCAGGTGCCCTAATGCAATAGGTATGAGGGCCTGGAATCTGAAAACCAGGGAAATAATGAGGATGAAAGTCCATCTGGGTTGGAAGGATCATCTAGCATAAAATCATCCTTTCTGTGATTCTGTCACACTGTGATATAAAAAAAAGGGAAAAAAATTTCTGTTATCACTGTTGTCATTTTCTTCTTTTATATTGGTGCAGATAGTGTCTCTTGAGAGATATATCTTTCAAAGAAATTGGCAAAATTATGACAGAATACCTCACCCTTTGTACTTAAATTGTAACAAAATAGCTTTGAACTCCTGCAATGATTAACTTTGCAGACATTACAAAATAAAAGATCCAAGTGGAAAAATGTAGAAAGACTGAAACGTATATTGCTTTCAGAGGTTTCAATTATATTCAGTTGCTGTTGAACTTTCTTTTCTTGTTTTGTCTTTCCAAAAGAAGAGTTGCATCACATTTTCTTTTAATATCTTAAGGATTTTAATCCAATTTTTTGTTAATTATGACCAGTCTCCTATTTATTTACACTTGCTAGCAAACAGTATACCATCTGCACAAAACATCTAGACAGAGGTGCAATTGGTGCATTGCTTTCTGCAAACCTAGTTCTTTTAAAGCTGGACAACTCACTAATCACCATGTAATTGCAGAGCTGCTGCTGTAAGATGTCCATGAGTGCAAGATAACAATAACTTCATGTAGGATGCAGATGGTAGCACCTAGTCCCACAATGTAAAAGCAGCTTGTAATCCTTTGGAAAAAAAAAATTCCTAATCCTAAGGAAAGCTAAAAAATAGTTATAGTACTTTAATTCTGCCTATCTTAGGTACTAAGTTCTATTTATGTATTTAGGAATATGATTGACACCGGTAATTCTTTCATCAGAGGGAGAAACACATACAAGTGTATTATTGTTACATTTGAAGTAATATACCCATATATTTTAATGCAAATACTATTTCTGCTGTCATGTGTTAGATAAATTAATTTCACATTTGAGGGGGTGAGGTAGGAGGAATATGTCTTCTCTATTTTGCTGTTTGAGATGAGCATCATACACTTGACATTCTCAGGTCAACTATGAGATAATGTATTCCTTGTAGAAAAACAAGCAGAAAATTCCAAGCTGCCAGCACAGCTAGGTATGGCCTTTATTCCAAAGGCACAAATACTTTTTAAAATAACTTTCCCACAAGTAAGTAAAATGTTTTGAGGACATACACTGGGAACCTGACCATGATTCAGAGAAAGTTTGTGTCACATTGCTGTTTATCTAACGCCTCTTTAATAATCCATCTTTGACTAGTGACCAGAACAGGTAAATAGGGATTCTGCTGCCTTTAGTGGCTAAGTTGTGGACAGATAAATCTCATACAAGTAGCTAAACTTGAAACGAAGTGTTATCATTTATCCATGAGGTTTGATCTCCTTTGAGTGGCATTTGATAAACCAAATTTATAGAAAATTAATACATACTTTACAGTTTCATAATCACATTAATCTTCCAGGTTCTGCTTATGGTTCTAAGTATTGAAAAAGTAGGCAAAGCAAGTTAGTGCCTTGGACATTGTTTCTGGTATTTCTAGACTAGATATTTTACTTTTATTATTCTGTTTTCTACTAAGCACATAGGATCTGATGACTGACTGTTTTACAATTCCTACAAAGAAACAATACATGTTCCTCTGCCTGACCAGAGCATCTAATCATCCTTGGCAATCAAAGGGTTTGTAAATGTCACTGCACTTTGTCACATCCTTCCAGATGACAGTGCAACAGTGATGATTTCACTCAAGTGCTAAATTCTCTTGTTTGACCTCCAAACGCAGCACACATGAAGAGTAAAGGGAACTGAAAGCTGGCATTTTCACACAGAAAAGCCTTAATCAAAGTTGTCAAATGTGTTTATGATCCAGAGAGACAGGTTCCCCAATACATTTTAATTAAAATATTTGACATTTTTCTCTACTTCATATGATTCTACCTGAATAGCATTTTAAGTCCAAGGTTAACACTTTGCTGTGTCTTATTGCTAATGAACATTGTAAACCATAAGCTGTATCATATTTAGGGATGGATAGAATTGATTTTCATCAAGAGTAAAGTTATTACCCTTATCATGGAACAAAGTGAGCTTTATAATTTGAAATTGTACTTAACATTTTTATTGTCTCTGAGACTTTTTTTTAAAAATGCTTTTCCTACTTTACGTGACTGTATTGCATTATAAATGACAAAGGAAATTTTAAATATTTTTTATTGAGTCACTGCCAGTATTCTACCACTTTTCTGCTTTTTCTCAGAAATTATAGATAAACAAGCAAACATACGTGTATACGACCATTTTACTTTCCCAACAAAACAATATGAAATTTTGCTGGATTATTAGTAAGAGAAATCAACATTTTTTTCTACCTTTGATGAAATTCAATAAAGTGTGAGTTTGAGGTCCAAAAGAAGCAAACCAGAAACTTCAGGAGAAAAACACCAAAGCAAAAATCAAAAGTACCTGTCAGGTGCTGATCTTTGCAGTGAGACTTGTGGTCAGATGTGTTTAACTGCAGAAGATTTCTACTGTAGGACAGACTGTCCAGGCACACTGTCCAGACACACTCTCTTACACAGGGAGAAACGGATACAGCCTGGGCAGGATTCTTGTTATAATGAAATCTACAACTAAGTAGGTGAGATCAATCACATCTCATGAATGTCTGCTTTGTTAATTAGCTATAAAAACAGTCTGGGATAATGATATCATATATATATAGACATATATATATACACACATATATACATATTTACATATATATACATATACACACATATAAATACCTACGTACATTGTGGTTGAGTTTAACCCGTTCCACATAGCTGGCAGTCTGTAATTTATAGAAAACAACATAGTGGGTTTTGTTTGATTTATAGGCAATAGTGGTGTGTTTGCACAAAATGTATCCAAATATTGTGTTAGTATTCCATAATGGCCAAAAAAGCAAACTAAATGTCGTCATTGACTTGGAAGGATAAGGAAAGTTTGGGGTTTTTTTTGTATGAATCTACTGTCTGCCTGTTTCTTGCTTGATTTTGAAATTCATCTGGACCTTCTCCCTAAAAAGTACAATAGAATCAGAAAGACAGAGAAGGGCAACAAGAATGGTCAAAATAATGGAATAGCTTTGGAGTGATGAATGAGCCAATAGACTGGAACTCCATAACCTTGAAAAGACAAAACTGAGATTCTGTAACAGACTTTAAAAGGAGTGGTGCACAGAAGGTGAGCAGATACGATTATTTACTTCTCATGATATAAAAGCTATGCAATTTCACATGAAAATAACACTGATGGGTGTACAGCAATAAAAAGAAAGATGCGAGACACTAGATATTAGACAAAAAGAGTTTAGACACATTCACAGAAGAAAAAAAAGTGATGTATAAACAGCAAAATTAGTTTTGTCTTTATTTTAAAGAGCTCATTTACGAATATACAGTTTGATAGTTTGAGAAAGAGTCCAATAGCAATTTTCACCTTGACAGGTGAAAAGCAGAAAACAAATTCATCAACTGGTTCAAACTTGTTCTATAGGATTCCTGAATGCAAGTCTTTTAATATGTGCCTTTGGAAAGATCTGAAGAGGAAAAAGGTGCAGTACTGAAAGTATAGTTTTGTCTATTCTTAAAGCTTTTGCACATTTTGGTGCCACATTCTCAAGAGTCGAGTGTAAAACTCCTAATTCTGTCACCTCAGGAGACATATTACTCCTTAGAGGCACTGTTCTAAAAGCCAAATGAGATGCACATATTTGGTGTTTTTACCTACAAATAAGGAGAAACATTTGTTTCCAAGGTCGAAAAAAGGATCTAATATACTAAATCCCACTGTCTATTGCACTGCGTTCCTGAAGGAACTGGTAACTATTTCAGTTTTCACTGCAGAGGTCATATATTATTTATGAGCCAGCCAAGTAGTTTTATCTTCAAAGAAAGACCAGAGATTCTCACTGACATCCCTGAGAGATGGTTTCTTTCTTTGATTTTCTTTTCTTTTTTAATTGAACAATTTATTTTAAAACTTCATCATGAACTTAACAATGTCATTTCAAGCATATTGGTTGGAAGGATCCTGGTTTTCTTCAGCAGTTTTTCAGCAAGCAGTAGAGTGGAACCTTGTCAGGTAGAAAAGGTGGAGCCCATGTGATATTTATTATTAGTAGAAAAGAATTTCAAAGGAACACATCTTACTACAGAGCTTTTGACAGTGCAGAAGTGTGAGTTTTGCTGTTTCCATATCAGGATAATTAAGGCCTGACCCTGAAAATATTATATATAAGTAGCTCTAGGTAGACTTAATATACCCTAATTTTAGCCATTAAAAAAAATTAGTATTTAGCTTGAGCTAATTATCCAGTCTTACTATGTAAAGACCAAAGAGTGACAGAAACTTCTTTTAAAACAGTTATCTGGGATTAATTGTCACCTGTAGAATTCTGTTGCTCTCATTGTCTGAAAAGGAAGAAAAGTTATTATTTAGAAGAACATCCAGACTGATACTTAGGTGTCCACTATCTCTAAATCTGATCTAGTCCTGAGGGCTACTTTTATTAATAATGAAGTATCACCAAAAGACAGTTTCTCAAAAATGCAAATGGGAGGTAGCTCAAATGAATTACCATCTGCAGATGCCTATTTGTCTGGTTCGACTGTATAAGTGACGAGTCCAGAATTAAAAATATACATTTCACCATTAAAATTAGGCATGTGCATGCCACTCACCCTTACCTTTTTATTGCTAAGGTTAAACATACTGAATTAAAATGCTTCAAAAAATCTCAGCATGCCTCTCTTTGCATCTTAATCTGTCTAAATATATTTAAACACATGACTTAGCCTCTCTTGTAATATAAAGGCATTAGGATTTTTCTATCGCTCAATGATAATGGAATTTAAAATGCACTCAAGATTTTAAGATGACCACTCCTACCAAAAAGGACAAGAGTCAACACGATAAATCTGTGGAATTAAGGTTTTATCATTGTATTCAATATAACACTGGTGAACATAGTAGTTCATTATAGACATATATACAAGTCATTATAGTGTCTTATTTTTCTGTCTTTCTCTCCAAAACTCAGACAGTAGTCTGGAAAATAAATGAGGACTGGCTGTACTTTTAGATATATACCAAAGCTGTATTAATCTCTCTTCCACATATGAAAAATTGTTCCTTTGATTCAAAATGACAGTGACTTTATACCTAATAGATATAATGAAAATAATGCTCAGTCCCACTTTGTTAGATGTTCCATCCTTCAAAATTACACATTTCTACAGATTTGTCATTGTGAGGCAGGATAAAGGATCTTTTAAAAAGAAAAATCACACTCTGGTTGAGACCACATCTGATCTAGTGAGAGGTGTCCCTGCCCATGGCAGGGGGTTGGAACTAGATGATCTTTAAGGTCCCTTCCAACCCAAGTCATGGTTCTATTCTATGATTCTACAGTTTTTAAAAGACAAAAAATCCCCTTACAACAAACACAAAAGCTGGAATTTTTTGACAGCAAATAAAAATATAGGCCTATATTAATTTGTACTAATGGCACATTTGTATGCATGCTACAATTAGATGTTTTGGAATAGAGAATAATAAGGCATAAATTAAGGGGTTTCCTCAGCAGGCTATATTGTGCAATGGTACCTGTAAAATCTTTTTAAAAGGGAGCAGAAAACAACTAAAAATACAATAGTATTATGTTAGTCAACCTAATTAATGCAGAAACAAACACAGCCTCTCTAATTACTTTTTGAAACTTATTTATGTATTTCAAAGGGTATCCATTTAAATCTTACCATATACAGACACTTCTGTTGATTGCGTTCTACTTCTTTCTGGTTCTTCCTGTCTCTTATCTCTTTCAGTAAACATTTATCCCAAATGGGATAAAAAAAGGCACTTTTAACACTATGACTATCACTTATTGGGTTGCAGATCTTGTCTTTACTCTCTGTGATGAAACATAGTTGTTTTGTCTGGGATAGAGTTAATTTTCTTCACAGTAGCTGGTATGGCACTGGGTTTTGGATTTGTGCTGGAAAATGTGTTGATAGCACAGGGATGTTTTCACTACTGCTGAGCAGGGCTCACACAGCATCAAGGCCTCTTCTGTTCCTCAGCCCAACCCACCAGTGAGAAGGCTGGGGGTGCACAAAGAGCTGGGAGGGAACACAGCCAGGACAGCTGACTCCCACTGACCTATGGATATTCCATCCTATATGGTGCCATGCTCAAAATATAGAGCTGGGAAAAGAAGTTCGGAGTGATGGAGTTTGTTTTCCCAAGTCATTGATACACATGATGGAGCCCTGCTCTCCTGGGGATGGCTGAACACCTGTCTGTCCATGGGAAGTAGTGAATTAGTTCCTTATCTTGCTTTGGTGGTATGCACATCCTTTATTTTACCTATTGTCTTTATCAGAACCCCTGAATTTTTGGTTTTACCCTAATGATTTTCTTCCCCATCCCACTAAAACAGGGTGAGTGAGTGCACAGCTGTGTGGGGCTGAGCTGTCAGCTGGTGTTAAACCACAGAGCATAGGTTCCTAACTTTTACTTTGGAGAGTGAGCTTTTGCTCACAAGAGTGGTTAATCTCCATGGCTAATCATGCTGTAAGTGGAATGTGTTGGAACCACCTGCCATCTCTCAGGCTGAAAAAGCGGGTGTGGTGGTTTCCTAGGAATATCACTTCAAAGACCTGTCAGGGAATGGGATCTCAGAGACAGGACAGGCTTGAACTGGGGACTCTACATACAGTTTTTATTCAATCACTTTTCTATCTGCCTGTAGATAGCAGATGACAATTCTACTGAACTTAAGAGGCCTCAGTTCCCATTATGGAAATAATGATAATTGCTAATAATACCAACTCTTACAATTCACTGCTATAAAAAATGGAAAGCATAATTGTATTCACTACCAATAATAATCAGCACTAAGAGCTAAAAGTTGTTAACAGATATCCTAGGTGAAATAATTTAGGTGATTTCAAAAGATAAGGAATAAAGACAACTACGTCTTTACAATTGACACCACACTAACATTTTCCAAGAGTCTTCCAGAGAGGTTGAAATTAATAGGATGAGCCCTGTGTTGAAAGTAAGTAATATGTTTAAATTCTCACCTATCTGGAATGTCATTATAAACCCTTTGACACCTAAATGTATGCGTTTTTTTCCTACAAAAGGCAATACAAAGACAGTTTAATGCACTGTGAGGATGTGACTAGGCATATGAAACTAGGTTTGGCATTTTTCTAGGGAAAACAAAAACCAAATAAACTATTCAGGAAGATTAAACAAGTTGCTTTCAAACAGAATTTGCCTAGGATGTTTGGCAAATTTTATTCTCTTATTACTGCACTCTGAAATTTTGGCATGATAGGTCTTTTATAACAAACAACTTAAGAAGAACAGTACATTTAACAGGAGTTACAAATAATTTTAGGCAAATAGCTTTGTTTACAGTGACTTGACAAATTTGGGTCTTGACTTCAAGAAAAGAAGTGAACCAGATAAGCTTTGATGTGCAGGGAGGTTTTTGGTGAGAGCAGAGGCATAACAAAGATAGGGATGTCAGCAAATCAAAGCACCCCATTAAGTTCCAGAGAAATTCCATTAAGTTCAATAGCACTGGCTTAAGTATCGAGCAATTAGTCAATGCAAGTGAATACCAGGATTTGCTCTTCTGGTAATAATCAACCATCATGCAATGTTTATTAATTTACCTTTTTTCTTTTTGACTTGACAACAAAAAATCCTGGCCTTTTGAGAATGGAATCTTATTGTCAGCTACCATAGAGCTGGCCAGATCTTGCTTCTGCTTCATTTCAGGCCAATTCACTGCTTATGGTTTATTTTTTTCCTGTAGAAATATGTACATGCTGAATCTGCAGGAAGATGTGGAAATAACTGAAATAAATTTAATTTTCTAACTTTTGCTGCTAAGTTAAAAAGGCTGTGACTGCTTTTTTTTTTTTTTTCAGCATGAAACTAGTTTACTCACACCTGGCAGAAATTCTGTTTTACGGGTCAAAAATGTATTTCACTCCCTACAGAGCTTTATCAATTGCCACAGAATCCCCAGGCAGGTTATGCTTTGGTGAACTTGTTACCTATCAGCTCTTTCCTTTTAATTCAAATGCAATATGCCCTTTTCTCAAGAAATGCTGTTTTGTGCATATTTTTGTTTCTTTATTTTTCTTTGAATGACAACCCTGACTACAATATCAAATTATTCTCATATAGACATGCTCAGTAATTAGGAATGCCATGGATGTACCTAAACAGCAATCATAATCAACCTTCATCTTAGAGGTTAACTGGATAATGACAAATCATTCTACACTTTTTCTCACCTCCGAATGAAGGCTTGTGTTATTCTAATCACATCAACCTTCTGAGGACTCAGTCACTTATCAGAAAATATTGTGCAATGGAAAATATGATCAGACATATTAACCTTTTCATTAGGTTCTGAAGTAGTTATTGACAGGCGGACAAATATTTCTTTTTGATTAAGTAAACAGCATCGGGGTAGTGTCCTCTCGTGATAGAACTATTGTTTTCTTCATGTAATGTGTACCTGCATTTGTATTAGGAGACTGTAGGTTTTGCACCCCTGAGACTAGAGTGTGAATTTTATCTCTGAGCCTTGGTTGAATCACTATGAAGTATGGGTTTACTCACTGTAACTGTTCCCAAAATATTGTCCCTGGCAATTGCAAAGGTCAATAAACTTTTGACACTTTCTTTTATCCTGCACTCATTCCTATGTCTGCAGCACAGTTCCCTGTGTCACAGTTCTTTAAAGTTAAAACTATCTCTGTTCACTTAACACCTTCCTGATGCAGAAAGAGAAGAGAAAATTTTCTTCATGAGTTTTTTATCCACCCAATGAAATGGAAACAAAGAGGAAGGGACCTTCTGGAAGCTTTAATTAATCCTATCTGCAAAAGCAGCACCTATTTCTAGCTTCAGCATGTAATCTATCTATATACACATGTCAAATTATTTCTACAATTCCCCTGCACCAGTCTTTATTCCTATCTATGCCAAAAATCACTCCTTAATATTTTTTCAGTCAACCCTACAATTAATTTCAAATAAAATTTAGTCATTCCTCTATGAATTACTCTTAAGTTCCAACAGTACCCTATAAAAACAGCCAAATTACACTACATTAACAAAAAAGTTGCTGGCCATGACTAATGACCGGCAAGAACAACACAACTCACTTCCTACTACTGAGGAACAGTGGGAGGAAATCTTCTGGCATCTCATTTAAAATTGGAATACAACAAAAATCTTGTCTGTCTTTTTATAGTACAAACCCTGTTATATATCACAGTATTTCTGTTGGATATGTGACAGTACATGGACTGGAGAACAGAAGATATTTTATTCCTTCTTCTTTTTGTTATCTCTGATTTTCAAAACATTTTTCCACAAAGACTTGTATCTGTATTTGGTTTTTATTCTCTGTCCTTCTCAGGTTCAATATCACCATGCAGATTGACATTGTTCTCATAATTTAACTATATTAGTTTGGAAGTATGCCAAAGTTTGAATCCCTAGCACAACACATATGTTGAGTGTTAGCAAGTGCTATGCCCAAATCAGTCTCTTCAACATTTTGGATGAAGCTACACTTTTTGTGGGATAGAACACCTCAGCTGTATGAATGTGTACTACACATTATACATATTATACTGCCTGGCTTGAGATTTTGACTGGAATAGATGCAAGCTCATTGGTTCTTTCATTTTACTCCATTTCCTGGCATTCCAGTCTTGGATTTTCTACCAGAGCTATCCAAGAAGCCTGGAACAGAACTTTTCTGTTACTTAAGCACAGTTAAATTTTTATATCTCAGGAACAAAGGGAAAAAAGTTTTTCTGATGATAAACTTAAGAATTTCCAGCAGTAGCACAATAATTCTTCCTGCTCCATTTCTGTAAGATAAGTAGAGTGCCCAGGAAAATCAAGCTGAAGGGACTTTATGTGTTGCATTTTGCCCCAGTTTTGTCTTCCATGTCAAGTACTTTGTCCTAGCATTTGCACTAAAATGCCTATATTTGATTTGAATGTCAATGAAATTATTGTAGAAGAAAATATTTCCTCATAAGTTTGAAAATACCTGATACTTTTCTCACTTCCTCTTTTTCTCTTTTTATTTGCTTGCTATTTATAGTTAAGCTCCAACAGTTAAGAAAACAAGACAGCAATAAGAGAAGACAAACATGTATGACTCAGTTTTTACGTTTGATAATAATCCCTTTTAGAACAGCAAAAGGTGATCTGTTTAGAACCAGAAATTGTGTAATGGGTAGTGAAGTCTCTACATGACACCACATAAGAAACAAAACCTACTGGACAGTACAGGTCTATAAAGCAGTGCGTGACATACAAAGAAACCAAAACCTACCATGTCATGTCTTGTAGGTTAACAAAAGTTGAAAACAGAAAAAATCCCCTATTATTTCTTCCTTCCTGCCAAAGTGAGACAGTTCTCCACAGTGTAATTTTCTAGTGTGTTGCCCAGCCTCATTCTAAATTATTGTAACAATGGGGCTTCCACAGTTTTCCTTAGGAAGTAGTACCATAGATGACAAGTTGACATTCACTTTACACTTTAGTCCCTAGATGACACAGCTCAACATAATGTGACACAAGATTTATTGTGATGGACTCCAACATTTGACAGTCTTCAGTGCAGTGTAATGTGCTGTGAACTATTGATTTAAACAATGTTTAACAAAACTACTGTAGCTATAATGAAAAGGTGGTTGAAAATCTTGGGAAAAAATAAAATAAAATAAATAATAATAAATAGCTCTCTGAGCATTAATTTTAACCAAGTACAACAATGTATATTGGAGGACACACATACATTTTGTCTCCTAGTCTGTAGGCAGAATGAACAGAAGAGGCTAAAGTTTAACTTTGAATATTAAGAGATTAAGTCTGGATTGTGAAATGTGATTACTCTTAGAGATGAAAATAAGGATCTAACAATATTTTTAATAGATGCCGGCATGTCTAACTGCATGTTTGGGTTCTCACTGCCTTTTAAAACCCATGCCACAGATTTAATGTGAGGTATTTGTACAGATTTTAACTGCTGGCTGTACAAAGCTTTGTGTCAGCAGTAGGAAGGGGATGAGGAGATGGAGGAAGAAAAATCACTTAACTTCTTACAGTAGTGCTGGTAGGCCTTCAGCACTTATTAGGGGGTTTAGATATGATCGTATTGTAAACAAAGACTGCAAACAAACAAACAATAGCTAAGCAAGAGGAACTGAGCAGTCAGGAAACCAATGGAGAGAAAACAGAGGAGTATGACTGGCACAAGTGTACTCGTGTAACAAGTGTACTAATTAAAATGAAACAGCTTTGCAGGACCATCAAGTCTACCTCATATAGGGTCTAATGAAGAAGACACTCCAGCATGCTCAAGCATACAGCTAAGGAGCTACAATTTGGGACTTGACAGAATACTGGTTTTGCCACAGGAGTGATTTTATGATACATGACAGCTCTTGAAGTCATCTAATCTAATTCCTAGCAACATATGCTTTTGTCTCCAGCCTACTCTGCTTTTTTGTTTCTCTTGTACCTTGGTAGCCAATCCTCTACTGTGTCTGAGGGGTTTGTAGTCATCACCCACGAAGTCTTTGAAGTCAGAGACTATAAATAGGATCTGTCTTCTCCTTATGGTCTGTGAATCCCTTCTTCCACTTGAGCAACTCATTCACCCTCACTTGGAAGAAAACCATTTTGACTTCTTACAGAAAATGAAACATATCACTTTCTTTACAGGTCGCAGTCACTGGGAGATTAGGCATAGACATCAGTGGTTCAACCATTTATCAGAATATATATTCTTACAATGTTATGGTACTGCAACTAGGCTCTTCTGCAGTGGCCAGAAAGTGAAAGGCATTCCTGATTTTATGCTGCCTCTTTAGAGTATGACAGTAGACAAAAGTCAGTTCCAACAGCCGAAGATACTAAAGAGAATGAGGCTTCAGAGCATCATGTACTCATGTTTTTTTCCCCCAGGTGAGAGGGTGAGTTATTAATTTTAAACAAAGTCAAAGGGAAGACTTATTTGTCACCAGAAAAAAAAGCAAAGTACAAATCTGAATCAATAGGCTCATAAAAACCTCTTTGCTCTCTCTCTGTTTCTGCAACTCTTGTTAATGAATTCAGGTGATATTTAGGATTATTTTTATCATGCTTCAAGACATAGCAATATAATTTTCTTTTCTTTTTTTTTAAGTTTTATATACACAAAGTATTCACAGTGAGAATTCTAAGAGATGTACCTTTTGCTGACTACAAAGAGGCAGATTTACAGAGAACCTGAAACTCAGCAAATATTTGCATTTAAACTGTATATCATTACTCTTTACATTTTATTTTGAAGATTGTGCCCAAGTGTTAACTATTGTAACATGACTTTGAAAAAAATGTTGAATGGATGATTTTCAAAGCAAATAGTAAGCCCTATAAATGTCAGACAGTAAATCTGAAGAGCACTGACTGAAAAAAGGAATACACAATACAATTCTTTTATCAAAACTGAGAATGCTTTGCACTTTTGTAAAATGTCTTTTGTTAAAGAGTACACTACAGCTCAAGCAAGATGTTCCAAAGGATCTATTTTAAGAAGGAGGTTTGTCTTAAAAGCTGTGAAGATATTAGGCTCAGCAATAAGAAGGAATACAGAAATGTTCTGTCACAGTCACAAAAATACACTTTAAAACCAGTTTATGCTCATTTGCTTCCTTTTGCACGGAGAAAGAAACTCACTTTTCTAAAGCCTAAAAATGCCTGAAAGGTGGTGTTGACTTGTCCCTTTTTTTTTTTTTTTTTTATTGAGACCACCTCTCTTTTATAAATCCTCAAAAGACCTAAAATTTGAAAGAAATATTGTAAGAACTCAGAAAGTTTTCAGCAGGATGTTATTTATTTTTGTTCCATTTCTCTCACTATTAAAAACATCTGCTTAGTTCTCACCCAGTGAGATCAGTTATTTTCTGGAAATCATTTACAAACATTGTTTCAAAATAAGCCTTATATAAATTTATAGAATTGTTATATGCCTTACTTGTGACAATAAGTCAGAATATGTCAAAATCAAGCTGAAGTCTAATGTATCAATATCACAATATCACTAGCAAAATAACAGACACTGGAGATTTGCTTCATTTGTATTTTTTTAAGAATTACATCATCAAATGTAGTAAAACCAATGTAGCTTTAAAGATAGAAAATAAGAGATTATGCCCCTGATTTTTCAAATTTTAAAACTCTTTAAAAATTGTATCTAAAAGAACATTAAATAAATTAAAGTAGTCTATTTAGTATAAATAAATGCTTTCAGAACCTACCTACTTACAACTCAGTTTTAATGCTTCACTTTTAGCTAGGAAAAAAGATCTCAGCAATATTGTGTATGACAGAGAATAAAAAACTCCTCAGCCTCTTGGTATCAAATAATAATTTTTGGCCACTAGAAAAGAGGTATTAGTTACTTGTTGCATATCATTTAATAAAATTAGTATTAAAAGGTTGAGATGTTAGCACAAAGACCAGTTAACTAAGGCAATGAATTGGTGAAAGAATAACATTCTGAGTTGAGTTAGTCTTGGGAAGATATGGGCTGTTTCTTTGGCAAGCAGGTAAGATAGACATAAAACATAACTAACAACCACCACTGGAACATTTTAATTATCTGACATGCTTTCATTTCTTGATGGAAAATGATAAAATGAACTGAATGAAGCAGCATTGCTTCTTCGTCATGAATGGAACAGGTCTTGCAGCCTGTGTTGCTAGAGGCTACACCAGAAAAAAAGTCATTCGATATTTCTTTCAAAAGCTGACATACCTGGCCCTTGGTCAGACACAGCTTAGTCATTTCTATGTTCCAACATAACACATAGAAATATATTAGTCATTCTGTATTACCTTGCATTTCCATATTAAAAAGACACCTGAAAAAATTAATTACTTCTTCCTTCAAGCAATAAAATAAATGCAAACTCCATCCTTGAAGAGGCAAAATATGATAATCCTGATAAATAGAGAGGAAAAGCACAACTGAAGTTTTATATAAGATGGTTCTCATTAATTTGTCTGTTTCCAAATAGTCTCTTTGACTTCATAGAATAGGATTTTGTGTTGCCATATAGTTTGTCTAAGATTATTTACTTAAATCAATTTCTGAATTATTGAATATAAGTTTTATTCACTGTTTCTTGAAATGCAGCCTTTTGTCTTTAGTGCTAAAAAACACTTTGAAAAATAGTCTCTGATTTACCCTAATAAAATGCCTTAATGTAGAAAATAATTCTATATTGTAATTAAAAAAAAGTTAATTGAAAAATCAATAACTGGACAATTCTCTTTCCTTATCAGT
Source organism: Struthidea cinerea (assembly GCA_013397865.1). Taxonomy (NCBI): domain Eukaryota; kingdom Metazoa; phylum Chordata; class Aves; order Passeriformes; family Corcoracidae; genus Struthidea; species Struthidea cinerea. Next base: position 509,549 of record VZTI01001965.1, read on the forward strand.
TCTATTACTTGCAGTTAAAATAGGTGTAGAGCTGTATATGTTTATAGTGAATTTTTCTAGTTCCTTCTACAAATTCCAATGCTGTGTCAGTGCTTTTTTTCTGAACTTCAATTTATAAACCAACAAAGTTCAAAACGAAACTTAATAACAATGGCGAAATGGGAATTTGAGCATTCTAAACCTGACTATTTGAAGATAAAAAACTCCTTCACACCTGGATAGTTTCATACAGTCTTTTTTGAATTCTGTGTGTATAGACTGCAGGTAAATTACTGCTCAAGAAAATGACCAAAGCTTGTCGTCAAGAAGTTGCTTCTCCAGAAACACACAGCTTGGCCTTCTAACCTTCATAGAGATTATTCAGGATCTAAGAACATAAAATTAGGTCACATATTAGACATTCTCATTGTAATAATCAGAATTCAGCACGCAAACTTCTCGTTGCAAGACTGTCCAATGTGAGACATGTTGAGAAAATGTCCTAACCGTAGCTATCTGAAAAATATTGTGGGAATTCCAGTTTCTTATTCTCCAGGGCAGAAACTGCAGGCTCTCTCTATAATGTACTGTCAAACACAAGAGTAATAGGAAGTTTATAAAAAATATACCAGTGCATAGACAACAATACAAGCCCTTCATTAAAGGCAAGCACAGATGCAAGATAAAGCATGAGTTTAAAATTGTTTTCAAATTTGGCTAAGGACAAGAGTATATTATCTGAATAAGCTATAGCTATTGGATATCCATTCTAATATCATAGAATCATAGAATAGTTTGGGTTGGAAGGGGCCTATAAAGATCATCTAGTCCAACCCCCTTGCTGTGCATGGGGACATCTTCAACTAGATCAGGTTACTCAGAGTTCCAACCAACCTGACCATGAATGTTTCCAGGGATGGGGCATCCACCAGTTCTCTGGTCATCCTCTTCCACTGTTTAACCAGCCTCACTGTAAAAAAAATGTAATACTTATATCTAGTCTAAATTCACTATCTTTTAGTTTAAAACCTTTGTTCTATTGTAACAGGCAACCTTACTAGAGAGTTTTTCCCCATCTTTCCTATAAGTCCCCTATCAAGCACTAAAGGACACAACAAGGTCACCCCAGAGCCTTCTTTTCTTCAGGCTAAACAATGTGAACTTTCTGTTTTTCCTCACAAGAGATGTGCTCCAGCCCTCTGATCTTCTTCAGGAGCTTTCTCTGGAAATGCTCCAACAGGTCCATGTCCTTCTGTGCTGGGGACCCCAGAGCTGAACGCAGAATTGCAGGTGGGGTCTCACCAGAGCAAGACAGAGCAGAGGTGCAGAATCCCCTCCCTTGCCCTGCTGCCCACGCTGCGTTGGATGTAGCCCAGGACACGTTTGGCTTTCTGGGGATACAAGGACACATGGCCAGGTCATGTCCAGCACTCCCACAAGCACTCCCAAGTCCTTCTTGCCAGGGCCATTCTCCATCTCCGAATTTTCTGGCCTGTACTGATACTAGGGGTTGTCCCAACCCAGACTGAGGACCCTGTACTTGTCCTCGTTGAAGTTAATGAGTTTCCCTTGGACCCACTTCTCAGGCTTGTCCAGGCGCCTCTGGATGGCATCCCATCCCTCAAGTGTGTCAATTGCACCACTCAACTGGGTGTTGTTTGTGAACTTGCTGAGGGTGCACCCAAACCCGTTGTGTCCATCTGCGATGAAGACATTAAACAGTACTGGCCCCAGGATGAGCCACTGAGGGAACTCACTTGTCACTGATCTCCATCTGGACTCTGAGGCGTTGACAACTATCCTCTGGATATGACAGTCCAAACGCTCCTCATTCACCAAACAGACAAGTTTGGTGACTTGACACAGTGAGTGTTCTTCATTCTAGTTCTTACTACTGCAAAGGTTGCTGGTTATCTGCCTAAGGACAAATGAGGAATCTTAATGTTTTATTTTAATTAATTGCTTTTTTGCAGTATTGCCTAATTATTGACTTGAAAAGGAAGAGAATTTTCTATTTCTCTCATCCCCACCCCTCTTTTGTAAATTGTATTTTTGCACCCTTTGACCTCCTTTAAATTGCTGCATATAAATTTATTTCCTTCACTAATCATATTTCTGACTGTTTTTGCCTTGCTTAGAACTTTCTTTTTTACCTGAATAATCATAAGAGGATAGAGTCATTGCTCGGGGCTTGCCTAAGGCATCACGTCTCAATACAGAGGCTTGCCTGAGCCCTGGTTTTACTGAAATAGTCATTCTCACTGCAGAACAGACTATACATTTGCTCAGCCAGATTCATCCACTCAGTCACTACAGTGTTCAGAAAAGCAGAGGGCATTTTATTTGCTTTCACTTACTTTCTTTCCATTGTCTATGACTGGTTCTTTCACACTTCCTTTCATTACATTTTGCTTTTGAGCCATGCCTTGACCAAACCATCTAGGAGTTCATTAGATGTAAGTCTTCCTATTGTTTTAAATAATACTTTTTACTGTAGTTCAGCTCTGTTTACAATGATCCCACAACAACCTGTGCACTTTCCATTTTCTTGAATCACAACACAGCATCTTTCAATGTTATCAGCTCTCTACTTGAAAACAGAAATTCATTGAGCTTCAAATTACGATTTACAGTCTGACTCAATTCAGATTCAAAAATAAATAACCATTTACTGTCCATCTTTTTTACTTATATTTTCTTTTACCTAATAATTTACTTACATGATTATTCCCCTTAACACTGTGAGAGAAGAGATATTAACTGGGACAAAAGCAGAAAACAAAAATACAGTCTTTCTTGGTCTCGGAGTAAGTTCAAACTTGCTAAGTATCAAATTATTTCTTACATATTTTTTTCTATTTACTGAATTCTGCTTAGATGACCCTATAATTGTCAGATAGCTAGAAGAGGTTATTTTATAGAAGTAATGTCAAATGCACATGAAAGTCAAATAGTGTTTTTCTGTGTGACTAGCATGAACAGTCAGAAATCTGTTGATGTTCCCAATAAGATGGATTTGCTGCTGATGGCAGTGATGTTCTTTGAACAGTAGTTGTTTTCTAATGGAAGCACTGCAAATTTGCCCACAACCGTGCATTCAACTTCATGGCCTTTTTATCTCTGAAAAATCTCACTAAGGTTAACTTAGACAACTTTTAACCTCATATGTCTCTCAGAAGCAATTAACGAGATCATGAGTATACTCTAGACTGCAGGAGAAGAGAGTACTGTAATCAATGCAGATAATCTTTTGGCTGAAGGCCCCATCAAAGACAAGTTACATGATTCAAGTACAGTTAAGAACAGTATACAGAAATGCCTTACTACATAGATTTATTTTAAGACGAGACACCAAAGAAAGAACTTTTTCTAAAATAGAGTTCATGCAATCTGGCAGCTAGCCTCCCTTCCTGGAGGGAAGGAGACCCAGGAGTCTCATCCAAGGTTCTACACTACTGGTGATATGAAGTTATTAAGAGAAAATGGTTCAAATGTTAACTGAGTCTTTCCATAACCATAAGCAACATAACCATTTGCAGGTAAAGGAAATACATTACTGAGTGACAAAAATAGACGTGTTTCCTGGCATGGCAAGCATTCCTTCAAATTTCAAAGAAAAACAACAAACCTACGGCCTAAATGCCAGGTTTTGATATTTTTAGGAAGACTATCTGTTATATTATCAAGAGAAAAATGTAGATTGCACACTTGAAGGGAGGAGGATTTAAATAAAGGGAGAGATGAGATGGTTGTTTTCTATGACAAAGGGAGGAGGACATTTCATAGCATAGAGCAAAGAGCAGGATCCAGAGCATAAGGCAGGATGAGAAAGCGTGAGAAAAAGGTTGTGGTACGTCACAAACCTGTAAGTTTATCAAGGCCATTACTTGGCATCCACAGGAGTGATGGGTTTGAGTTCCCAGGCTCACCTTCTCAAGGCTTTCATAGCTCTCTCGAGTGAGAGATTCAGGGTTGAGCAATTATTTTTCAATATGTACTTCTCTACTGAAAAATGACTGAACCTTTGATTGGGATTGCTCGTATAAACGTCAGGCCCAGCCAGACTGAAACCCTAATCCCAGCACCCTCAGATTTTGGCAGTTGGGACCACCCCTTTGGCTGCATGGCTGTGTTTTGTCTTCAGCCCTCACCACCACACCTAGGCATATCCTCCCCCTGTGAGTTGTTCCAGTTGAAAATATGTCTTTCTTTTCCCCACCACAGCAGTTGGCTTTGCAAATAATACCGGCTCTCTGGGCGGATCTTTCCCTGTTTAAATTCCTAGATAACCAGGACCCTAACAGTGGGGGCAGATAGCATCATTTCTTTAAATCTTTATCTCATAGCTACATCACATTACCAAGTCAGTGCTGCAGGATTTCTCTGTCTTCCTTTTTTTATTAACCTCTAAACACCAGCCTTTGCCTTGAAACCACTGTAGACAGTGTTCTCCCACTGGGAAGTTGGAACCTCTTCAGTTTCTAATCAAATCCCTGTGCTTCTTTACCCTGAACTCAGACTCTCAAGTCGTTGTTCTCGTTTTGCTCCACAGAGCCATAGGTGTCAGGGAAGGCCATCAAAACCTAACCTGAGATCTCTACATGTCATTCCTAAGTCTGAAAATTCCTCAGAATTTAATAGGCAGTCTCTGGACACCCATTGCATTTTTGCCTGATTACTGACCTAATCAAAAACTCCACCATAATGGACATGACATAAAGAACAAAGCTAAAACGTTGTCTTCAAAGAATACTTCGGGCCAAATTAATTCCCAGATCTACGTGCACTGAATTCAATATTTATGTTAGAGCTGATTTTGTTTCTATCATTCAGTGACTAGTTAAGAAGACAATTTAGAGGTCCCCTGAGATATTGTGATGAAGAAAGGTGTCCAAGCATTCTCCTGGATGTCATTTCTACCCTTCAGCAGGAATGATCTCTTAGACAGTGCACTTGCAATCCAAGGTAATTTTTTAACCATGACCTGCTACTATTATTCTGTTAAAATTGACATCCATGAGGCATATTTTACAAGACTAGCCAATCTCTGAAAACATGCTATTGGAAATAAACCAAACGCAGAACTGGCATATATCAGGAAAGAGAATAGAGCTCATAGGGAATGGGTCATAAAGTTGAAGATTTGAGACTTCACGTAAATACCCTGAAAGTCTTCAATGTACTTAAGGACGTGAAAAAGTGGTCTGTGTCAGCAAGCATATTGTTTCAGAAATTCACAGAAGGGAGTCATAAAGCTTGCAAAGTGCTTCTGAAAAGGAAAGCTGTTGAGGTGGTCCAGCCCACCTTGGGGCTAAAGGACATCCAGTGAGTGGATTTCCCC
>VZTI01001965.1:515236-558213 GCA_013397865.1 Struthidea cinerea
CCCGGACTGCAGCCTGCTCCCTAGAGAGCCGAGGACTGAGAGCTCCAGAGGGAGCTTTGACAAACACACTTGCTCCAAGTTTTTCCCAGGCTGGGAAACCTGAGCAAGTCGCCTGCCTGGCCTCCGGGCGGCCGAGCGGTCACAGCGACAGAAAGCAGCCCCTGGTGCCAAGCTGATAACTGATTCTTAAACAGCTGCTAAATGTTTATGCTCTAGACTTCAGCCCTAATAGAGAATTTGCCAACCAAAGAGTATTAATAATAAAAAAATTACATGTTTATACATTCTGTCAGCTAAGGATCTCTATGTATGCGCATTATGCAATGGAGCTTCAAAATTCATTGGTAATGTAGATGCATAATTGAATAATCTTCATAGACAGAGAAATTTTATACAAAATACTCAAATTCAAGGTTACAAAGCAAATACCAAAAAAAAAAAATGGGATCAAATTCCTTGTTCTTCTATATTTAATTCCTACGCAACAAGCAAAAAATGGCTGTTACGGATTATCTGAACAAGAGTACCAGTCAGGTGGATGGAATGTAGTGGCAAATTTACCCCTTACAAGTGTGGTATTTACTCACTGGGTGTAAGATTTTCAGCTTCAGATTTACTCATAATCCTGATACTTCTATAAAGCATCTTGTTTTTTGCATATTCTCCCTGTCAGGTTATTTTAATGGACATTTCTTCTAATTGTCTTTGTCTATATTTTTTGCAGTCGTATTTTAGTGGTATCAATAACAATAATCGTAACACTCAAGGTAGACTTAAGTATTTTTTTTTTCCTAACTGAACACCGTGCTCCATGAATGGCTTATTAAAAGTATTTAAACACCCTTAAATCTGTCTGGGATACTCTGTTAATTGCTTATGATGACAAGGACTCTATTTATTATTATAAATAATAATCCTTTATTTATATTACTAATCCTTGAGTTACAAATTCTCTTTTCTCATAGATGACATCTATCAGACATGGCCTTAGCTGAAAAAGAGTTAAGTGAGGCATAAACTCTTCCTGGTCAAGAAAGAGAATAATTCCTTTCCTCAGAAGTCATGTCACCTACCTATACTTCCACCTGTCAGGCCCAAGTGTGTCTATGATTGCAGAGAAATCTTAAACAGACCATGTAAATTAAACTTCTAGGCGATTGTGGTAAGTGAGATGAATCCTGCATTCATTTTCCAATTAATCTGAAGCAAAATGAGCCACATTCTCACTTTTTTTCCTCCAAATGACATCATAAGAGATGATAATATAAATAATGAGAAAATAATTTGGAATGTAACTAAGAACTATGGAATTATATTATGGCTTGTAGAATTACTGTATTAGAAAATTTAGTTGGCTAAGATTTCACTTAAAGAAATGAACTATTACGAATTCACTTTACAGTGATCACATTTCAAGACACCACTGCTAAGATCTTGTTCTTTGGTTGTGTACAAGGAAGATTTTTAAAATTCATGGATCCATGCTCTGATTTTAACAGCTGCAGAAGTGATTTTATTTTGCTTCTGCCTCTGTCATACACAAGGGGTCACCTTTGATGACCTTTGCACTGCATCTTCCCATTTGGCAAAGAGATAATTTTGTAAGGACTTCATTCAAGATCAAGCTCAGTCTTTCTAATCTTTCAAATTGTTCTGCTTTGTTATGGACATGGGGGACTATCACCACAGGTGGCAGTGTAAACAGAACCATGCTTCCTTCATCAAAGTGCACGAAAACCAACTGAACATTTCCCCTCTTCATTGTTAAAATAGATGCTTAACTAATTTTTAGGTCAGGAAATCTCCCATGTTCTGGAATTTTTCCTCTATTTCTCTAGGCTTATATAGCATATTGTGTCTTATCAAATGCATAAAATGAACAAAAGACAATTTTATAAATAATACACATTCAACTACAAATACATGTTTATACTAGTGTATCAAGAGGGATTAATGTTAACAGAAAATCCACATGAACAGAATATTAGGGTAGGTTCAGTACAACTTCTTTCTAATTAGATGTGTTCTGCATGTGCTCTCATAAATTTTGTGAATGGCTTGAGCATACCAAATATTCATGTTTTAATTATAATAAATAAGAGTGATGTTTTAAAGAGTGAACCTTTAATATTAAATTCAATTTCATGGCAAAATGAAATCAGTAAGAGACACTGGATCCTTCTTTGTGAAAAGCAAATGGAATATTATGTACTGTAAAAGTGCACAAAGTAACAATAGAATTCTAAAATCTGTCCAGAACATCAGAAGAAAACAAAATTTTGAAGAGAAACAAAGCACAGTTTAACATGAATGTCCAAAGATGAATGTTTTATTTTCTAGTTTCTTCGAAGAAAAAGTAATCATTGCACTGACATAACAATCTTACCCTAACCCTTCAAGAGTTATCACTCTCTTAATTTGAACTAGAAATCTGTAGAAGGTTTATTCCCTCTGTTGCTTCTTGGCTTGTTTCTTTCTTTTGCTTCCACTTTTGCTTTCAAATACTTTACTTTTAGGATTAAATATACAGAGCAAGTTGACCCTGTTCTGACCTGATTATCTCATCACTGCAAGTCCTATATTCAGAGAATTACAAAAAGTATGGTTTCTAATGCAGTCTTGAATTAATTCTGTTGCATGTTTTCCAAGCATATAATTTAAATATATATATTAATGTCAGAGATCGCTTCATATATATAGTAGTAGTGTTGAGCTTTGGTTCTATAAACACTTCTACATAAAGATCTTTCGCAATATTAGCTTTAAACTATATATAACTCTGAAAAACTATCATTTTTTCAGGCTTTAATTTTCCATGTGTGATCTCATCTTGTCATGAACTTTTAACCTTTTCTTTCTCTGTGTGCTCTGTTTATATTTTTGTTTTGTTTTGTCTTTTTGTTTCTGTATTGGGTTTGCATGGCCTAGTTTTTGGGAGTGGGGGGGCCACAGATGTGGGTTCTGTGTGAAGCTGCTAGAAGCTTCCACCATGTCCAGCAGAGCCAGTCCCTGATGGCTCTGAAGATGGACATGCTGCCGGCCGAAGCTGGGCTAATTAGAGATGGTGGTAACGCCTCTGTGATAACATATTTAAGAAGAAATCAAAACAAAAGTTGTGGAGCAGTTTTAATTCCAGTCAGAGAAGAGCAGAGAGGTGAGAACATGTGAGATGAACAACTGCAGACACCAAGGTCAGTGCAGAAGGTGCTCCAGGTGCTGGAGTCGAGGTTCCTCTGCGGGCCGTGGTGAAGACCATGGTGAAGCAGCTGTGCCCCTGCAGCCCACGGGGATCCATGGGGGATGCAGAGATCCACCTGCAGCCTGTGGAGGAGCCCACATCAAAGCAGGTGGATGCCTGGGAGGAGGCTGTGATCCTGTGGAAGACCTGTGGAGAGAGGGGCCACACTCCCTGGCTGGAGCAGCCTGTCCTTGGAGGACTGCACCCTGTGGAAGAGTGAGCCATGCTATAGCAGTTTTGGGATGACTGTTGCCCGTGGGAGCATTGGGCTCGTTGCAGAAGGTCGCAGAGAGCTGTCACTCGTGAGATTGGACCCATGCTGGAGAAGTTCACAGAGAACTGTCTCGCATGGGAGGGACCCCACAGTGCAGGGGGAGAAGCTGACAATTACCCCCATTCCCTGTCTCCTTGTGCTGCTGGGAAGGAGAGAGAGATGGGGGGAAGGTGTTTTTAAGGGCTAATTTTACTACTTATTATCCTGCTCTGATTTTTTTAGTAATAAATTCACCTTATATATCTAAGTCGAGCCTGTTTTGCCTGTGATGGTACTTAATGAATGATCTCTCTCCCAGTCCTTAACTCAGGAATCCTCTGCTAAATTATCTTCCCTCCGTCCAGCTGCAGAGAGGGGTAAGTGAGCAGCTTTTGTGGGTGCCTGGCATCCAGCCAGTGTCAACTCATGACAGTTTTGAGTAATTTGTTACAATACTTTTCTGAGGAGAAAACGAAGAATTAATTAAAGCTGAAAAGTTTGAAGCTTTTTCTTCCTCTTTTCTTCTTCTTCTTTTCCTTTTTAAATGTTACTTTGTCTTATTAATTTCCCACAGTAATGCATTTTCTAATCTGGGTAAAAGTGTTTCAACTTTCTAAATCATTTTGCCATGACTTTAGTTCACATAACCATTGCAGATGTAGCTACAAAAGAGAAGATATAATTGAAACTCAGGAAAGTATTTTTATTTAGGATCCTTCACAATTTCTTGGCTATGGATATGTTCATTCCCATTTCCTTTTCTTTGACAGGAAACTTCCTTTGTTTAAATAAAATGGTTGTCTCAAAAGAGGTAATAACTAGTTTTAAATCCAACAAAAATGAGGATTGTGACTGTACATAGTAAAATTATGTCTTTAGTTTCTGGCAATAAGAGTGAAGAACTTTTGCTCCAATATGTCTTGACAACTAGAAAAGGTGGCAGCTGCCCAGTCTTCACTGGTTTATCTAGAAGTATAGTGGTCCATTATGCTAAGTCTCTACAATGGGCCCTGGAATGATTTTCCAGGCACTAGTATTTGGTGCACACTTCTTCCATGCTGTGGATTTGTCCTGGGATGCATCCCAACTACAGTATCCCTCCCTGCCCTGCACCCATGTCCTCGCATACCTCACATAAATTCAGGCCCTCAGATTGGAAGGGATGCTAATAAGTGTCTGTCCTAGTCCAGATGACAACAATGATGGAATGGATGTTGAAAAGGAATTATTCTATATATAGAAACAACCAAAGAAAGGAAAGAGCTCTTTTACTTATTTATCTACAGAAACTATTTTTAAAACTCAAGAAACCGTGCAGTGAATGAGATCTTATGGGTATTTGTATCATTCTGTAGAGCTGCACAGTGTGGACATACTGAATTCCAGAGCAGAGTTAAAAATGCATTTAAATTCTCCAGGTGCATTCCCTCAGGATATATAAGCAGTCTCCTTTGAAATTCTGAAAATGCAATGTTCCCAAATGCATTGCAAATGTTGATTGTTCAAGATTTTCTGTGGGAGAAATATCACATTTATCTTCCTCTTCATTGTTACTCCAGAGTCCACTGAAGCCCTAAGAGGGAAAATTGTCAAAGTTTGCAAGCCACAAAGGGGGTAGTTTTACTGCTAGAGAGCAAAATATGCAAATATCTCATTCCCATCCATAATGAGCACAGTGGGGGCTATTCAATTAGTCATAATTTTTAATTATTCCAGCAGTAAGATGAACTACAGCTTTGCCATGGCATGATGCTCCTCCCTTTATGTTCTGGTGATGGGACACAGCAGAGAAAACTGTTATCCCTCCGTATCATTAGTCTAAGGCAGGGCAAATCCTGGAAACTTGTAAGCAAAGGATGCCCTGTTGAACACTGAGCACAATGCCTGTAATTCTGAAATAGTGTGGACTATTGACAACAGTCTTTCTGTTAATATGTCATGTAATGAATTAAAAGTATTTGCTTATCTGTGCTTTAAATCCAAATCTCTTAAATTTAGCATAATTGCAATACAGTATATGAGTTAAAAAACACTATGAAGTATTTTCATGAACTGTGTCTCAAATTTACAAAGAGAAAACATCTTAGAACTTTCTTTTTTAATTAATGAAAATTCTGAACTTTTTATTTTTCCTTCTCATGGGATTACATTGGTTAATACCATAGTCTGAAAACCAAAATGGAATTCAAAAGTTCAATTTAAGCCTTGGCAACTCTTCAAGACCATTAAAGAGAAATTAAATCAATTTTGGAGAGACAAGCTGTTATATTTTAACTTTGTTTTTACATAAATGTTAAAAGAATATTTTCTTTTTTGGAATCTGTTCATAACATATGACCAAACCCCTCCTGCATTAACCAGTTAACTGATGCAGTTATGTTAGTTAAAATATAGACAAGAAAATTGTATTTTAAAGGGATTTTAGGATGGCCATATACCACTACAGTATTGCTGATCAGTTATTACCTTCCCACTTGCTCATTTTTACAGTCAACTAAAACAGCCCAGAAAGCTTTCTCTTGCTTTTGGAATAGATGGTAGGTCAAGTCTACAGCCATGCACCCTGGTACCCAAGAGAGCATGCTGGCACCCACACTGGTTGATGCCTGAGGTCCCTTAGCTCATGGTTGACTCCAAACCAGAACTGGGAACAGGAATGCAGAGGGGCAGCTGGCCCCATGCCCATGGGCTCCTCCCAGTACAGCTTAGCAGAACTGAGGTAACACACCTGCACCCCTGCCCTCTTTCGTTACTAGTACAGGCAGTTTGTCCTTGGTGAGCTACAGCTCACATTTCCCCATTAATATAAAATATGGTTCTAAACCAATAATCAGTAACCTTGGTTTTTTATGGAAAGCCTACTGCTGATTTCCCAAGAAGCTGAATCATTCTCCTAAGTACTTATAAGGGCACCATCCTGAACGATTTCTGGCAATATCTAAGGTGTTTATAGGACGGATTCAATACAAGTAAAAGCAGCTGCTGCTGAATCTTCCCTTGGACTGATATATAGTGCAGTTAAGTAAATTTATTTAAAATGAAGAATATGAGTATTTGCCTAATACTGCAGAGCAAAGATTGCTCTTATTTTCTCAGATGTTCCTTGAGGACTAAGCAAAAAATAAGAAAAAGTGTGTGATGGAGGAACTCTTGAATGATGCTAATATAAACAGTTTCAACGATAAATTAAATATTATTTCTTTTTAATAAGGTTAGTTACCTCTGTGAACATTTAAAATTTCAGGGTTTTATTTACTAAGGAATAAGTTATCTATTAAAGGCAATACAAGCATTACTTCACAGACCAGTGTAAACTGAGCTACAGTTTAGCTATAGGTGAATAAAGTAGACAGAATATTATGTATCTTGTATAGCAGTAGTATGGACAAGAGAAAGAAGCACTGATATAATGGAAAAAAAATCCAGGAAATTTATATGGAGGTGAAATATGTATGAGGAGAGTATTCAACAATATAATCCTCAAAAGCATATGCTAAACCAGAATCAACTCTATTACCACCACACACTGGAGTTGTAGGGCAGTTTGGATTTGTATTGTTCTACACCGGGTGAGACTGATTTGATTTGTAATAAATGTTTTACACAGTCACTTTATTCCTTGACTGTTCCCTAGAGACACTGAATATATTTATTTTAAGCAAAAGCACATTAATAAACTGCAAGCATGCCAGATGGACAGTTTTAATTGTTCTCTAAGTGTCAGAGCACCCTGTTGCACTACTTGTGTAGTTTAAAGTATGCCAAAGCTGTGAACTACAAAGATACAGAGAAAAACAGTATCAAAATACTCTCAATTTTCAGGGTTTTTGTTGGTTTCAGGACTCTTGATCCTATTTTTTTTTAAGAGGTCTTGGCACATTGTTCCCAAATGCACCTTCAGAAATGTTCTAGTGAATACAGTCCAGTGACAATATTTTCTTATTGCTTGAAAATTGTAATTTTGAGTTTCTTCAGGATGCTTTACCATCTTTCAGCAGTAGCTCAGAGGTCCCCCATGGAGCATTTTGTCCACAGATTTGCACCTGAAATGGAAATGAGACAGAATGCTGATGTCTAAAGACAAAAGACTCTTCAAGAAAATGCAGCTTTAGTATTTATTCAGTGTATGTGATGACATCCTCAAAAACTTCTAAGTTATTGCAAATTCCAGTGACATAGCTCTCATTCACTGTTATATTCCAAAGATTAAGTAAAATTGTGTGTGAGAAAAGATTCAACATATAGCCCTGGCAGAAGCCTTTGTGTGCTGACAGCTGCATTTATCTGAGGCAGTGCTGATGCCCCTATTCAACCCCATAGAAAGTCCTGGTGGCAGGACTGCAAGCTTGGGAAGCTGGAGGGAGGGCTTGGTGTCCTCTCCCTCACAGAACTTTTGTCCATGGTGCCCATTGCACAAGATGATTCTCCACTTATGGGGTAGAGCTTGGTCTGCTCCCATGCTGCCTCCTCCACTGCTCCTGATGATGTTGGGCAAAACAGAGTATAGACCTCTTTGCTGTCTAAAGGGTTAAAAAATTCCATATGCTGCTGGTTAAAACTGTAAAGAAATAACCAAATAATTCCATCTTTTTTTGTGTAAGTCCTGTGATGTATAAACATTTGCCTTCTGCATTCTCCCCTTTTCAACAGAAGAAGATGAAAATTAGTTTAAATCCTTGTTTAGGTACAATGCTGTGGATGGGGGATTGTACAAGACAACATAAAACAAAGATATGGATAAAGACAATGCACTGTGATGCCACAACAAATAAGTTAAAAAGTAAATAAACCCCAGTTTCATCTGGTTTCTTCCACAATGACAGTTTTTTTAGTCACTTGGATGTGAGTAATACCATAATTTGAAATCAAACTTCTGGTGAAAAGTGAATTTCACCTTTCTTGTGCTCCTTCTTGCTGATGCATAAGGAAGAATTCATGCACCATCATTCTGGTTCCAGAAATGCCCACTCTGTAGCTAAAGGAGACATCTTCAGCAGCGTTGTGAGCAGGAAGTTCCGCTTAGTATTTTTCAATTTATTCTGGAAACAAATTAATCATAGAATTCACAGAATATTCTGAGTTGGAAGGGACCCACAAGAATCATCAAGTCCAACTCGTAAGTGGATGGCCCATCTAGGAATCAAACCTGTGACCTTGGCATTATTAGCACCCTGCTCCAACCAACTGAGCTAATCACAGGGTCATGTGCCTGGAATTCTATATGACTGGAATTTCTGGATTCACATTTATTGCTGACGGTCCATCAAAAATTGTTCTGTAACTAAGTACTCTTCTACAAGGAAACACACCTGAATATATAGGAGTTTAATTTACAACTTCTTTCTTAGCATCACTCTTTTGAAGCTAACTGCTTTTGAATGCCCTATGAAAACTTATTTAGAGATATTCAAGATTTCTTCACTTTTTTCCAGGGCTTTTAAAACTTTGGGGCAAAAGAAACATTAATGATCTCACACACACTTTACCCACATTTGTCATTTAGCAGACAAACTCTGCAGTGTTCTCTTCCTACTCTTTGAAAATACTCAGGATTTAATGAAGAAACCTGGTAAGTGAAGCAGTGGTTTCGAGTGCTGCATACGAATCCTAAGCACAGAGAATTAAAGGCTAATTCAGTCTCATATAATTGTATTGTACAAAAGAAATAGCATAATACATAGAAGAAAAATGTTAACATTCTCACTAGTATTATTCTCTCTCAAAATCTATTTCTGCTTTGCTGATGTTCTGTTGTTTTAACAATTTATTGGTGCGCTCAAGAGGACTTAGAAATTAAGATAAAGATTTATGGTTTTTATCCAGATAAATTTCAAAAGGTTCAGTGTTTCAGACACGCTTATATAGTCATGCTACACTTCTGAACTACCACAGCTTTGTCTTCTGTTATGCCGGTGCTCCTTAAAAGCACAAAAGCTCAGGGAACGGTCTGATCTCCTCGGGAAACTGTCTGAAGGAGCTGAAGAAAGTGCCCTCCTCCTGCTTGTAAATCTAGAAGGCAGTACAGAGCTTACCATAGAGATACTCAATGAAACATATGTTTCTTGTACTTTCTTTACGTGAGTTATGCTTTCTTAAGCCAGAGCAGACTTTATGCTAGATGCTAATTTCATCATCTTTTTGAAATAAATAGAAACCAGGACTCTACATTGCACAATTATCAAACATCCTAAGAGTTTTCTATTATCTATTACAAACTGAGGGGTAAAAAAATAAAGGTAGTAAAGTAATATATACTCACAAGGAAAATGTAGTATACATGTACGCATTAAATGCATGTATGCACAGGAAACACTGCCTTCCTTATCTGCCTCTTTGTTTGGATAAGAGCCATTCCTATGCTAAAGTTGGCGGTCTTTGTGATACTTTAGGAGCGTGAAGACACATAAAAGTATATTTAACAAGAAATGGGCTTAATCATCTTCCATGAACTGGAATTAAAGTTCATTTAGTTCCAACCCCACCCTGCCACTGGCAAGCATTAGACCTAGTTGCTCAAAGCCCCATCCAGCCTGACCTTGGACAATCCCAGGGATGTCATTCACAGCTGCTCTGGGCAACCTGTTCCAGTGTCTCAGTGTCATCATAGTGAAGAATTTCTTCATAACATCTAAACTAAATCTGCCCTACTTCAGTTTTAAGCCATCACCCCTTGTCCTATCACTCTCTGTCCTTGTAAAAAGTCCCTCTCCAGTTCTCTTGTAGCCCCCTTCAGGTACTGGAAGGTGCTATAAGGTGAAGTCTCTTCCACACTGAACAGCCCCAACTCTCTCAGCCTGTCTTCATAGGTTCTCAAGGCCTCTGGTTATCTTTGTGGCCTCCTCTGGACTTGCTCCAACAGGTCCATGTCCTTCTTATGCTCAGGACTCCAGATCTGGATGCAGCACCCCAGGTGGGGTCTCACAGGAGTAGAGCAGAGGGACAGAATCCCCTCCCTTGATCTGAATTCTTTTGTTGCAGGCCAGGATGAAGTTGGCTTTCTGGGATGCAAGTGTACATTGCCAACTCATGCTGATCTTCATGTCAATCACCAGCCTTAAGTCTTTCTCCTCAGGGCTGCTCTCAATCCATTCTCTAACACCGTAATTTTAGCCCAGCTCTGTGGGTTCCCGCAAGCCCACAGAACCTGGGACATGTTTGGTAATACAGTCAGGTGGCAAAGAGACAGGAAGGAGATTCGCTTTTCATCCTGCTGGGTGGTTTATTCCATGTTGTACAGCCGAGCTCCAAAGCAAATCTCAAAACCCGATCCCGAGGGCCCTCGTTTTATCCGGGGCCAGGGGGAAAGGTGGGATTAGGGAATGGGGACCAATGGGAGAATGCCAGGGGAGTGACGAGTCTGGCAGCCAACCGGGAGGTTCAAACCGGGACAGACCATACCAAGGAACAAAGCATCCCAGGGGAATGCTTTGGGTCGCCCCTACACAAAGGCATCACCGATCCCCACAATTCTCTGCTTAGCCTGTATTTGTGCTTGGGATTGCCCTGACCCAGGTGCAGGAACTTGCATTTGGCCTTGTTGAACTTCATGAGGTTTGTGTGGGCCCATCACTCAATCCTGTCACTGTCCCTCTGGATGGCCCCTCTGGTTCTCTGATCTATAGAGACAGTTTAAAAGAGGAAATAAAAAATCATAAGTTTCAGTAAATATTATCGTTTCTGGTTCTCTGCCCACTGGAAATGCTAAGCTTCTAAACTCAGTGCTGTCATAATAGCCTGTAATTGCAGTATACTCATTATATATGTATACTAGTTATTCCACATAGATAACTTCCTCTTAATACTGTTGTCTTTTTTTTTTTTTTTGTGTGTGTGTGTGTTTTGTAGCACATAGGGGTGTGTCCAGCAGAAACTCCATTGTACTGGAATAAATGTCAGTTCTTGCCTGCAAGCAATTGTGGATGAAAGGACAAAAACTAACAGGTACTGGGGAAGAAAAATAAAAGTGATAGGAATGATAAGGGATTACTCTAATACAAGCAGTATAAATTGGTGTGAGAAAACTCAGTCATGATTTCTTGCTTGCCCCTAGACTAGGAGATGGCAAGAGTCTGTACTTGAAATGTCAGAGAGGAGTCTCCTTTATTTATACAGGCACTTAATGAACTCAGAGGTACCTTATTCCTGTAAAATTTATTGGTTAAAATTCTTTAGATTATATAAACAAATTCCAAGAATAGTATGCTACGTATTGCTTCCGAGAATAGCTGCTTTAAACAGCACATATACTAAAGTAAATATTTTTAAGCTTTGATGTCAATGTGGAAAGACATTCTGAAAGATTTATAGGTATGCAGAGATGTCTGAAATTTTGGAAGGTACTCACAAGGATCATCAACATCCAACACCTGGGCCCTGCACTGGACAGCCCCAAGAATCACACCATGTGCCTGAGAGCATTTTCCAAACACTTCTTGAACTCTAGCAAAGTTAGCGCCCTGATCACTTCCCTGGGAACCCTGTTCTAGTACCCTAAATTCAATTCTGGTGTGAATCTTTCATTTCATAACAGACAGAGTTCATGATCCTGAGTAAATCACTGAATTCAAGACTGAGAAACTGAAACACAACTAGAATCTACTCATCCAGTTCTGGCTGTACAGATTACAGAAAGATAGCAGTCAATACATGAATACATTATTATAGTAATACTTCACCACCACACCTTAGATAAATAAAGACTGTCCTCATAATCTACCTCCCAAGTTTAGAACTGGTAATTTATTAAAGCTTAAAAAAGACCATACAAAATGCCGGAACATTTTATTCTTTTCCACACTGAACTTCAGATGAAAAAAACTACAGAAGAAAAAAATATATCCTCTACCTATTTGCAAGGGCTGAAAAAGAAGAAGAAATGATGGCTTAGATTCTGATCAAATAAAACATTTTTCTGGTTCCACTTAGTCGCGTGAGAGTCGGCGATGGAAGAGATGGGGCAGATTGCTTGGATGCAACAAGCCGATTTTATTGATACAGACCTGAATATTTATACCTTTTCAGCAGTAACTAAAAATAGATTCTTATATAAGCAGCAATCACTATAACAACCGTATCTATGTTTCTTAATAACATTGCAAAACTAAAAGCTAGCACTAACCCACACAGGTACATTCCTGGCATGCCATAACTATTTCGTGGTAGGCCGTACTGCCTGCCATGGTTTGCGGCCTAGCAGCGTTAGCGCGTCCACTTCTGACATGAGCTTAGCAGTGCTCTCACTTCTGCTTTCTAGCTGTATCTCTACACCACTTTACTTGCCAGTACAGTGGTGCTGCCTAATTCATTATCAAGCTCTTTACAAAATCCAGTGGGTTTTTTAAAGCCATAATGAAAATTCCAGTGTTTAATTGCCTGACAGTAAACCTGAAAATGCATCTGGTATTATTCTGTTCAAGGCAAAATGAAGAATGCTGTGGACCTGGATCAGATTAACTGTGGTTTCAGAAAAAAAATTACATTGCATACATTTGCAAGAGCAAAGCAATTTAATTGTTGGCTTTCATAACTGATCAAATACTCTATGATTCTACCATGCAATTATAGATTCTTTTCTATAGTGATAGAATGTATGTTATGGAGGATGAAGACAAACCAGAACATGTAGCAAGTGTCCTGTGACTTTACCCAAATACACTAAGCAATGAAACAATAAGATGCTCTGCAAAAAATCAACACAAACCCCAGTTTGTCATTCTTCCCCAAAGCTGAGGTTATGGCTTATATACAGCTAAGATCAGAAAGGTAAGTTTTTTCCGGGAGTAATTTTTTGAAATAAGTCCTGGTTTACGCCAAAGAGTGAAAAGGATATGGCCTTTATTCAGTAGGTTTTTTCTTTAAACTGAAATGCTCATTCAACAACTGTGTAAGAAAATAACTTGCCTCTACAGCTGAACTTTTCTGATAACATAGTGCTTAGTTTTATTGTACAGAATAAAGTGTTGTGACTTTAGATCAACAAGAATGTGCTTATGAGCATGTGCTTATGAATGATATTCTTTCTAATTACTTGCAAAACTGACTTTATCAACAGATTTGTCGTTCTCTGCTTACAAAAATGGATCACCTGAGTGGTATATGAGTCTGGCACTTAAATATTCTGAATTAACATGCAGAGGTATAGTAATGTCTTCTGAAAGTGAAGGGATAAATGTAACATAAGGACTACATATTTTTATGTGAAAATATGGTCTGTTTTGCAAACATTCATGATCAAATACAATAGAATTTTATCTCCATCTTTCTGGTTCAATGCTGCCATATTGTGCTGCTTGATTCTAATGAAGTAATTAAAAGAAAAGTTTCAGCAGAAAGAATCAGAAGAGTCTTTTGTTCTTTTGGAAAATTAGTAAAAGTCTGTGTGGAGGAAACACCTGTAGCTCAGGTATCATAGACTCCCATATGTGCTAAATACAGCTTTATCTTGACTAGAAGAGAAGCCCAGAGCACAGAAAGCTACATATGGGTAAATAGCTCATGATTCAAAGTACACCCACTTCTAGTTATGAAAATATTCTGATAATGTCTTACTCATTAAAATGGTCACAGGTACTCACATGAATTGGAATGTAACTGATGATGTACTGCGTCTGCGAACTTCAATCTGCAGAACAGACTTCTCTCTCTTAAAACACCAAATGATTCTGTTAAACTGGGATAAACTTATTGTCTATCCTTAGTATTCCATTTTGTAATTTGCTTTTGCTCTCCATATTTCTGACAGAGATAACCTTTCTATTACTACTATTCAGCTTAATGATTTTCAATAACAGAAGATGTCTCTCTGTGCTGTGCCCAGAGGCAGAGTAGGATGAGATTTTAGACAATGATAATTCCCCATTGTAAATGAAACAAAAAAAAAAAGCAAAAATTTTTTAGTTAAAAAACCCCCAAATGCTCAAAATAGCTTTCTTTTCCCCAAAGCCTTCATTATTACTTCCAAGGTGGTACAAATCAAGCCACTTTGACAGGTTTTCAGTAATGTAAAATGCTCCACACTTCCCACTCAGGCCTTTTCCAAATTGCTTCTGCAATGTGTTTGTTCATCAGCACTCAAGTCAACACAACGTTATGCAGATAAGAAAAAATAAATGAACGAATCAAAAAAATCCTTTGGATATAATTATGGCATAGACATGGAGAAAACCATTAGAAAGGAAGTTCTTGATAATTTACAGGCCTCTGCAAAAGGATAGGAGTTGATGCTCATGAAAATTGTTTATAAGGAAGAAACCTAAAGGAATAAAAGACCCAGCAGCACATATTTAGAGAGACTCTAAAATACTATACAACCAAGAGAGGAAAAAAAGAGTGTTAAAACAGCTAAGAATAAGATTTTTAAGAAATCACTGATCCTTTGGTGTTAAACGAAGATTTAAAATACTACTTGTGTATAATTTTACCTCACTTGTTACAAAAACTTTACAAAAATCCATTTTTTCCCCTGTACCCTCACAGTCTGCAGGTAGGACTGAGCTTGCTGCTTCCATTAACAGAGAAAATATGAGTTTGTCCCTGTAAAGTAATTGTTAACATCAGTGTGCAAGAGGTAGGAGTACTCTACGTTAACAAAAAGTAAGAATAGAAATGTGGGTTGTTTAAATGGGTTATTTACCACTCCCAGAACACAGTTTTATGCTCTTAAAACTCTATTGCCACTTATGGATATAGCTGAAAGAACCTAAAAAGTAAAATAATTCTATCACTGGGTGTGACAAATGTTTCAATCCTCTATTATTAATAGTGCATAAATGTCTTCTATTAAGTGACTGGTAATATAAATACTACAATAATGACCCTTGATTTTAATCTTGGTATTTTTTTTGGTTTTGTTCTAAATCAGTCTCTAGGAATCTTTTCTTGAAATGCAGAAAAAGAAACAGGAATAAATTTATTTCACTACTACCTATATTCAACTATAATTAATTATATAAAGGAGGTAAAAAAAGACAAGCTTTATTTTGATAACTTATGTTTGCATTTAATTCCATAAAATAAATAGCAAAATATAAATGAAATGTATCTAGAAAATCGCATAGTGAAAAAATAACATGGAGGAAAAAGTAACTCAGAACGAAATGCATAAAGAACTACAAATTGGATATAAACAGGGCGATATCAACAACCTGTAGAGAATAAAAAAATGAAAGAAAGAATATTTGCATTTTAAAAAAAATAAATCAGAGTTCCAATAGAATAGTGAAAATCCTTGTAACTTGGCCTGAAGGTAAGACAATCTTTGACTTTTTAAGTTGTCTTTTTCTATACAGGTGCACCTTAACAATATTTCATTTACCAAAACTGTTGAGCAACTACTATGCCATAAAAAACACTGATGCATATAACCTTTGAAAGTGAGCCCATTTTTTATTCAGGAACTTCAATAAAACTTATGGATTTTTGCCAATAGGCAATCCAGTTTGAATGTTTGGGCACATGCAAGGCTTTCCATATAAATCATTATTATTTACAAAGATTTATGGAAATATTAAAACCAAACTTTCAAACACTGAGAACTAACTGCATACATTCAAAAATATGCATTAGTCATAAATTTACCTTCCTTACTGAAAAAGAGTGTATTTAAATTTCTTTAGGCATATTGACTATGTTTATATAGTTGTGAATGCTCACTCATGGAAGAATTGATATCTTTCAAACAGATACTGTGCAGTTCTGGTTTTGTGAATGACTGAGACTAATGTTTCTGCAAATGAACAACTGTAGTTCTCATCATAATTTTTGGAGGAAACAGTATTCTCTTTCACAGACAAAGGCATCATGCTAAAAGTTAATGTTTCCCTGAAGTAGTTCTCATTGCTTAGATTGAAACAATGTAACAATTTAGACAATTGCCAAATTGCTGATGGCGTCAGAGCTCCTCCACACAGCTGTGATGACACTGCAGTTATGGTAGCACACAAAACTGTACAGAGAGGAGTGGTGCCATTCTAGCTGACACAAAAAAGAGAAACATTCATGTTCAAAGTAAAAAGATCAGTAACTCAGAATTGCTTTTGTTGTGTCTATTCTCTGGTGGAACTTGCACAGATAATGAACACCAGAGGTAATCTTTTGGCAAAGAAACACACATACATTTGCTACCGCATACTGAAAGGCTAATTTGAAACTCCTGGGATCATTTAGGGGAAGTACTCATAAAGCTGATCTCAAACCTAGCCTAAACTTCCTCTGCAATCAATTTTAATCAATGGAGAGGAGTCTAATTTAAAGTAATTTTCTTTCTGACTAACTCTTAAATTTGTAAAAGATTTCATGGTGCATTTAATATAAATGTTAATAGAGAAAGACAAGTGTCACAGGTTTACAGGACAGATGATAGGCAAGTTACCTGAAATGGGTGAGCTGGCTTGCCTCAAGGCTGTCGTGAATGAGTGAATTGTTGTCCCAGCACGCAATAAGACTGTGGAAGTGCCTGACTTGCCAGAGGCACCTGAGACAGCCAGCATATTCTGACTGCACAAATTTGCCTGCTTTCAAGACCACTTGTAGCCGTTCCAGATACGTTTTGTAAGAAGGTGTTTCTTCCTAATGAGCATAATGGAAGCCCAGTGGACTAAATTTATACACACCTGTTTGAGACCCTTTCTACTAGCACCACTTCCTCTATAACAAAGCATAGTGTAGTGCTTTGGCTATAAGGCTTTAAGGGCCCCACTGCCTTCTCTTTCCCTGTTCTTTCTCTTTCTCTCTTTTTTATGCATAAAAAAGTTATTATTAAAAATTTAGAATTTTCAGTAATTATCTGGACCTCCATGTGAACAGCTAATTAGTGAGAACAAAACTAAAAAACAAAAGGAAAAATATGAAATTAGAAGCATTCATTTCAGGAAAGTTGAAATATTTCATGACTTGACCTAATCATACTGATAAAAAGTGAAATAGACATCAAGGTTACTTTAAAATAGGGCAACAATAAATACCTGTAAATAACCTAGAGTAACTAGAAGAAATAGCATTATTCCCTTTGATATTTACCTTATGTTTATTAAGGAAGATAAATTAATTTTATATTAATGTTATGCATCCTTAATAGAAGTTGAACAATTATGAATCTCAATTAAATGTCTCAGAAATGTGTAGGAGCACCAATCAAGGCTGGGAGGGACACTGCCATCTAGCGATGTCATGCAAAGTAAATGAGATCATGCATCGAAGAAATTCCTGGTGGTGTTATAGAGAAATAAACACTTTCTCAAACAAGACCTAGGGCATTAAATCTCAACAGACCCTTAAATTGGGAGGCTGATTTTCTGATCCATTCAAGAAATAATCCTATCAATGATATTGTGCTTCAGTAGGAGATAATCTGCTTATACAGAGACAGAAGTATATCTCTAAGCAACTGTAATATTCTCTTAGGAAAAAAAAAAAAGTGTTGCTGAACATAAATATACTTATGTTTTCTACAACAAAATCAGGCAAATATAAAATAAAATTAATCAGGCTAAACTAATAACAATTATACATAATTGCTTCACTGTTGGCTCTGAACTCTAGCATCTGTGCTGTTGTGCTTTGCTGTTATGACATTATTCCACACAAACAATGCTGAAATGCTCTTCAGGTTATACCTGTTAATCTGAATCCACTCCAGGGTAAATCTTCTCTGCTATTTTGTAAAAAGAAAGCATGGATGAGCTCTCTTTTAATTTTCACAAAAATAGACTATCAGGAATTTCAGGTAACGCTACGTGGTGTTGGCAAGTATTTCTTATTTGAAGTCTGTAACCTGATGGATCAAGTACAACATTTCCAATGAGTTCAGTACCTGTATATTAATAACCTTTTTTTTAGTTTTAATTGCTTCACTAGTGGTGAATACAATGGATACATATAATTGATATGTATTCACCAGTAGTGAAGCAATTAAAACTCAAAATACATAATATAGTTCTGAGATCACTCTTTGATGAAATAAGATACAGCACTCATTAGGAATGTTGTACTAGATCAATTCAGAATTCATTCTATGAAAGTAATTGCACTACTGAAAGAGTTAACTACTATTTACCTGAGAAAGGAGAGGATTTAAGATCAAAATTAACTAGGGAAAAGCAAGGATGTCTAGAACAAAAACAAATATGCTGCACAATAGGATAGGTTTTAGGTATTATTTTCTGCCTAATAGAAAAAGAGGAACAAAAATAAAACAAGACACAAGGAACGAGGGAATAAATATTGATATTGCTGCAGCAATTGACTTGACATCATAATCTCTTGTCAAGCTGCACAGTGTCTCTTGCTCTTGTATTGAAATACAGCAGCTCCAAATGTCATCCTAATTATACTGGTGGAGCAAAGTGTCCTTCGGGAAATACAAAATGGAAATAAACAAACGCAGTTTTCCCATGCTGTGGGAATGGCAGTAACACTTCCATTTTAGTGTCAAGGAATATTACGTTCCACTTGGATTTAGAACATCAGCTACTGTTTATTTATTTGGCTGCTTTTGTCTTTATTATGTACTATAGATATTTATATCTGTAATGATGATGATGTTTCTCTGAAAAAAAGCTTTGCCGTTTTTTCAAATCTATAGTCTAAGCAAAATATGTGCCCTATTAAGCTCCAGATGAATTACTAAAAAAAAAAAAAAGCTACACTACATTATAATTCTCAGATTTATTTTTTTCCCTTATTGAATATGAAGCCCTGTTTTCATAAGACCAGTAAGTTTGTATTTTTATTTTCTAACATGATACTTGTCAACCAGGAACATATGATCAACTCCTTAAAACAGATGAGGAAAAGAGGCCCACGAAGAAAAAGGATGGAGTTTCAGAAAACAGCCATTGCTGCTCTCACAATAGGAGACAAACATAACGCAATTCCTCTTGGAATGAGGATACACATAAACAGAGATAAATTTCCTTACAGAGGACTAAAAAGACACATTTCCAGATAGGGCAGTGCTATAAAACCAGGCTACATTTCACCTTTAGAAAAAAGAAAATGCAGTAGCTATAAAAATAGTAGTAATAGTAGTAATAGTAGTAGTAGTAGCAGTAGCAGTAGTAGCAGCAGCAGCCATAGCAGTAGTAACAGTAGTGATAACAGCAGTAATAGTAAAGAGTTGTGACTTCGGATACTCCCTGGAGTGACTCTTCCTTGACTGGACAGAGTTGCACTGCTATGGCACAGTCCGCAGATCAGAAATTTGCTGGAAGGGACGGTGGGATGTAGACAAGCATGCAGAGCAGATTGTCGTGTTTTTCTTCGTTAAATTCTTATAGAGAGAGTTGCTACACCTGAGACTCACAGGTGTTTGCTTTCATACCTTCAGCCACCACACAAGCTTTTATCTTTATTCTAGCAGGGCATT
Source organism: Struthidea cinerea (assembly GCA_013397865.1). Lineage (NCBI taxonomy): Eukaryota > Metazoa > Chordata > Aves > Passeriformes > Corcoracidae > Struthidea > Struthidea cinerea. Next base: position 535,091 of record VZTI01001965.1, read on the forward strand.
TATTTTTGGTTCTAGGGGAGGTTGCCCACGGAAAATTACTGTCCTCTCCATAGTATGTACATCCTATCATGTTTTATAGAGTAGTCCACATTCACTTTCATCATAAAGCTTTCAAATTACACAGGAAGGAAAGTTGTTCTCAGAAGTGGAACAAGAAGGTTATGTCAAAAGATGCTGTCTCCGTATATCAAAACTATTTCCTTAGTGGAAAAGTTGAGAATAAATGAAAGGTTGGGCTGGAGCCAGGGGATGCACAACATCCTTCTTTCCTTACAGAAATTGCATAGTGTGGTTTGGATCAAAAACATTTTTCCAACAAAATCTCCTCAACAATAAGAGACATTTTTACATGGTTGCGGTAAGTTCACAGATGTGCAGACCTGGGCTTTTTGAATTTATTGTGTTGGTGAGCTCTATTTCTCTCTTATGAGTTACACCCTCACTCTTATTAGGGTTTATCAGACCAGGAAGCATGCAAAGAATTTTATAGGTTGCCTTGACTATTTTGACATAGCCTCAAACTCAAGTTTGTGGTCTTCAGTTCTGCTTTGTTTCCCTCTTCTGTTAGTGTTAACAGAATAACCTGGACCAGAAGAAACTTGTGTGTTGAAAAATATATGTAAAATATAAACCTTAAAACCATTACCATGCAACAGAATGATCAGTTAGAAGCCATTAAATACAAGCCATATGATTGTTATTTTACCTCAGTTAAGAAAGTTTTCAGCTACATCTAAGAAAAATATTGGTAAAATATTATATTAGAAGAATAATATTGAAAGTAGCAAATAATTTCTAACTTTGCCTTGCATTCACTGGTAATAAACTATGGACAGTGGTTTATAACGATATACCAGTATATATATATTATATACATATATATAATTGATATATTATGTCGTATGTTGTTGCATAGATACTGTCACATATACACATTAAAAGATGTATTAAATAATGTATTATAGAACATCTGAGTCACAATATGCATTATTCAGTATAAAATTATTGGATCCTGTAAAGTTTTTTTGGTAATTCTGAGCTACATTTCCTTAATATGTCTATAAATTAGTATAAGCAAATAGATAAATGAAATCTATCACAAACTTCTAAATATATAGAGACTTTAAGCTAATTAATTTGTGTCATTTAATAAATAACATGCCTCTCAAAAAAACCCCATAAAACAAAACAAAAATCAAACACCTTTCTATCAAAGACGTGGTAGACTTCCTATCATTGGAGTTTCTCAAGATGTGACTATAGAAGATACTAGATAATCTTATTGGCACTCTCTTTTCCACAGAAGGCTGGGGAAGATAATCTTTTGAGCTCGCCTCAAACCTGAGCCATTCTATAATCGTATGAAAAGACAGGAACTGTAACTGGAATGGTCAGATAGGTGACTTGCAGAGATTCCAGACAAGGTTAATGAAGAGAACTGCACCACTGTGCTCTGTGGAGCAGGAGGGTTATGGCCTCATTGTGTACCAGCTGTGGAATGTGAAAAACTTTTAAACTGAAAATTAAGTTTGCAAAATTTGAACACCTTCTGAATAGTAGCCCCTATCATTCTAAATAGACATTTGTAAACTAGCCTTCAATCTTGCTCCTCATTCCAACTGGAATAGTTACTTTTGAATGGAAATGCTATCGCCAGCACAGAAATCAAAGTCTAACAGGTCTAGCCATTGGAAGAGAGAAAATCACCAGGATGCCATCCCATCAGGGTTGCTGAATGCTTCTCATGGCCTTATTGTTTATTTAATGCCTCACTGAAAGGTAATCTCTTACAGAATGTTGTGGAAGACCAGGCCTAAGCATGTTTTGTACCAATATGTCTTGACAAATGTACAAAAGTAGGATAGTCTACATATTTAACATTCACAAAATTAGGAACCCTTGGAACTAATGGTTTAAAATAATGATCCATTTATGGCAGATACAAGGTACTTAAATAAAATACAGTTATCATTTATTTCACAGTTGGTTTCAAACACACTGATGAAATGAATGTTTTGGGCTGTCTGGAAAAAAATAAATTAATGAAAAATCAGTCAAAACCCTTTAATTTTCAATAATGTGTATTTGGGGCAAAGGAAAGAGAGAGATTGTGACTGAAATCTGTATTACCACGGTGATTTCATGATTTCCACTCTCATGTCTACTGCACCCCTGGAAGCTCTTTAAAGAGTATAATGAAAATAATATCCCTGTGGGTAATTACAGCAGGGAATGATGCAGTCAACTGACTACACCTCCTGTCATGGGACAGAGAGGTAATCTTTCATCCCTCTCTCCTGTCAAGGTAACAGAACAAAAATAGGGAGCAGTTTTTGCCAGCATATCTGTATGTCCCTGTAATCATTGCTCTCAGTAGAGCAGCTAAAGTCAGCAAATCGACATTAATTTTAAAACACTTTCAGCAGTTACCTCTGGGTCCTGTACATGTGTCTCATTCAAGTGGATCCACTGAAGCCAACTGGATTACACTATGATTCAGTTAAAATCATTGAACCCTTTCAGACCTGTGAGTTTCCAAGATGACAAATATCATATGTTACTTAAGCACATTATGACTCTTTCATACATACACACTTTGGGAAAGAAGAAGTTTTCAGAATTCAGACTGTCTTTTATATATTCTGCATAAACATAAAACTGATAAGTAGCATTTTCCACAGAGGAATCTGTGTTGATTATCTGAAAACTTGGATTGGAAAATATTTTATAAATAAAAAAAAGTTTTCTTGCCTAGTATAATGAGTTTCTACTTCCTGTATGTGTGATTTCTGAAGAGTTAGAAAATACCTGAGAAAATCAGGATTAAATGAAGAGAGCTATAAAAGACTGAAATGGAGCAAGAGAACTGCAGATGAAAGACAACACAAAATATCTTGATAGATGCACTTTGGGTATGACAAATTAGAGTCTGATATTAAAGTATCTGACATGCATAAATTATATGTTTTAGCATTTGGCCTTTTGAATTTGATTTTATTCTTCTCATTTGTTGCAGAAATTTGTTCAGAGACCCCGTTGCTTCCTATGTCCACCCACAGAAGCAAGGAGAGAGAGAAGACAAAGGTCAGCACTGACCAATAGAGAGCAGGTTTCTGGACTAAGTTCTCTTACTATAAAGAGACATAGTCTCTCAGATGCCATAATTTGCTATCTTCTGTTGAGCAGTCATTTTGGAAAAGCTCTTCACTATCATCTTTAGCAAATATGTTCCCTGTCCACGTTCAGATATATTATTTTCTTAGAAAAAACCACAAATTGGGAGGGAAGAACATGAAATAGCACTATGTGGGTAATCACACTCTTTCTGGAGCCTCACTCAAAGCAAGAGTTGGCTTGAACATTTTTCTAAAAGATTTCAGTTGTGTGTATTCCAAAATATTATGTAGCATTTGTTCTTTTCTTTTTGGTTATAACCTGAGCATTGAGATATTGCAGCTTGTGAGAATATCCTGCTACTTGGAGTACAGATGCTGGCACTTTTGTTTTCTTTGTAATGTAAGGTCAGTGCACATGGTACAAGGAAGTTTTTTTACTTGTTTTGAACACTCCTCCCACTTCTTTCAAGAGTTCCCTAGTGCCAAAATTCTGGTAGCAAAAGGTCAGCATGTTCAATGCCCCCATTAAGTTTCTGTCCACTAGCAAGTGACTCAGGTCCTTCGAACCCCTTCTAAAAAATTACGTACATTTGAGACATTCCTTGCAGTTTCTTTCCTCTCGCAGCTAGGTGACATGAGTATCCCTACATCATTTTCCTTACATTTGAGGTGAGGTCAAACCAGGACTGGATCCCCCTAGTACAAGAGAGATATGGATTGTGCTGGAGAGAGTCCAACAGAGGGTGACAAAGAGAAGGCTCATGGGGATCTTATTCATGCTTACAAAGTGCAAAGGCAGAACCAGGCTCTTTGAAGCAGTGTCCAGTCACAGGACCAGAGATACTGGGCACAAACTGAAACACAGGAGGTGTTTCCATCTGGACATCAGGAAACACCTTTTCACCATAATGGTGACTGATCACGGGTCATCCAGAGAAGTGGTGGGATCTCAGGCCTTGGAGAGATTCAAAAGCCAGTTTAAAATGTTATCTATGGTCTAAAACTCATTGGATTTTCAGATATAAATCTAGTCTATAAAGACATAATTATATTTCCAGACAAAGGATTAAATATGACAAATTATCTGCTTAGGGGAAAGAAAATATTTCTTCTCTTCTTTTACTTACAATAGGAGGATTCTGTTCTACTTGCACTTTTTAAATACTTTATGATATGCAATGTTTTGAAAAACTAAAAAAAATATTCATGTGGATGTATGCTTGAACATTTACACAGTATGTGCATATCATCCATCAGTGGGCCAGCTAATTCAGACAGCACACTTTATTTCACTTCACTATTATGCAACTGTATAATCAGAAAAACTGTAATTTCATATTCTTTTCTATACTTGTTCAGAAATTAAGTTCAGTAGATTGTTTGAAATGAAGAGGGATTATTTTATTTAGAGGTCATTGAATTTTCTTTTGTATGTTTATAATGAACAGTTTAGATAATTTATATAATGAATCTTGTATTCCCTAGTTTTATAGAGAAACAAAGACAATTTCAACAAGTGCAGCACATTTTTAACCAAGCCTGTGTCTACAGAACAGTTATAAATGACGTGTTTTGGGACTGGAAACCCCATAGAATCTTTAAAGAAATTACAGTGTTCAAAAGCATGAGAGCCATCATACAAAAGTAAAGATTCCATCTCAGGAGCTCGCTAACATATATACTTCTAATAATCTCCTACTGTGTATCCTCATTTTAAGCATTTGCTGCCTTATTAACTAGACTAAAATAGCATGTGCCTGTACCAGTAATGACTGGAACTGACCCTTCACACTGTGTACATCTTCACGCTGTGTTCATCTTCACACTGTGTTCCTGACGGCAGTAGCCTATAAGCCCACAACGTGAGTCAGGTTTATATCTTTATGCTCTTACACAGGTACAACAGAGTAGCCCTTCTAGCTCCAGTAATAAACTTGTGCATGCCTGGCATCTTGAAAATACACCATGTTCAAGCTGGCACGCTTGAGACAAGACTTTGCTCATACATCGCTGGGTCGTTGAACTTCTGTATCATTGGTATTTCACTTCATGCTAACTGGTGTTTGAAGCATGATCAAATGTTGTGAACAGCTACAATAAAGAGAATAACACTGTGATCTCCCTTTCTATTCTTTTTTTAGGTATGTATTTTCAGTGTATTTTTTTAAAGTGAGAGTGGAGAACAAGAGATGAAGTAGACATTTTTCCTTGCAATTATTCCCTCTCAAACAATAACATATAGCCCCCAAAATGCTGTAAAGGTTTTAAGCTCTACCTCTGAAACTCTGCAGGGGAAATACAAATGTTGGATTTGCAGATTTAAATCCTATTTATGGCAAACAAATCCAAAAGCTTATTGCTATCAGAATGAGGAGGTCATACCCTCATGTTCCATTTACTCTTAGGTGCACCCATTCCTTTTGCTAGGGAGCCAATTACACTTACATGACCCCAGAAAAATAAACCAAAAATATAAAAATCTTTCTTTTTGGTTACAATGGAACTGAAGCCTTACAGAAAAGGATTTCACATTCAAGACGCTGAAAGGAGGTGAGGTGCTGAAACAGTGAGCTGTTAAGTCAGCTGCTCCCAGGAGCAGGTCTCTTAAGACTGCAGTATAACATGGCCTGTATTATTTTCACTGAAGAATTTAATTAATTATCTATATTATATTACATGAATCACATTCATGAAGGTGTACCTGTGTCTGAAATCCTGTCTCACTCTCAGGTCTAAGTGCCCAATTTTGAGATGTTGACACTTGCCTCTTTGAATTCATGTGTCACAATCCCGAGTTTTTCTCTCTGGCATTTGTACCAAAAATCAAAATGTGTCAACCATTCTGACAAAGCATTTCCTGAAAGGGATCTTTCTTTTCTGTAAAGTATCACTTAAAAAGTTGATGCCAAAATTTTGTTTCTTATGCTCCTTTTTGAGATATTAACCCAAATCTACTGGTAGCAAACTGTTCCTCCTAGGTTGTGGAGGAGTCTCCTTCATTCATCTGAACTCCTGTTACTTTATGTAGCATAACCAGTGGCCCTTCTGGGCTGGGTAACAGAACAGCCTCTATGCCTGGTTGTTAGTGTCCATTGTAAGTGGATTTTAGTATTTTATCAAGCTGTTGCTGTTTTACATGTTTCTAATATTTGACAGTAGGCAAGTGTAGAGTCAGAGGAACCTAAATGTGGCTTAAAAATGATAGTCATCTTATGTATAAGCATTGTTTATAATACAGAGATGTTTGAAAAATTAAAAAAGCAGAGAGAAATAATCAGGGATGAAAAGAGAAAATGGAGGGACTTCAAATAGGACTGTTCCTTGTGGGTCTTTGGTAGCAATGACAAAGTCATAGCTGGGAAAAAGGAGGAAGAAAAAAATCACATAATCAATTTTATATTTAACACAAAAAAAATTGAGGTTTCTTTTCTTTGTAGATAGTGTTTCCTTAAACTTTTCAACAATTTTAAAAAATATATATTGTTAGCAACATTGGAATAGGGTAAAGCTTTATCTGTCATACCTCAGAAAAGTCAAAGTCTGTCTAAGCAAGAATTGAACTAATGTCCACTTTTTGTTTGGTACTTATAAACCACCATGTTCCTGAACAGCAGCATTATTTGAAGGCAATGCCAACTTTTAGGATTTTTAGGCCAAATGACAATTGAAGAAACAGGTCAGCTTACAGGGTTTCACACCCTTCTTCAATCTTTTGTATTCTCAGTGTCTTCTTGTAAAAGCCCTGCATATATTCCCACGCTTCAACCTTAAACACATCAAAGATAGTGAAAGGTGTCAGTCTTCCCATCCATAAGCACTTGCCTAACTAACAGATGAATTCAATATGACAAAGGTCAGAGTTTTTTTTCAGATCCTGTCAACAGCAATTTAAAATTAGTGAAGCTGGTTAACATTTTTATTTCCTGAGGTAGCCAAAATTATGTCTGTCATCTAGAGTGTCTTTAACGTCGAAGTCTGACAAGTGAACCCCTGTACTTTTGATGGCCTAATTAGTAACCTGTTCAAAATGCCCAAAGTGACTCTTAGGAGAAAAGGTTAATACAGTGGTTGCTGTCTTTCAGCCTCTTTGGGTAAACTTAAGGAAATCTTTAGTTTATCCAGTACTTTTGCATTATCAATTAATCACATGCTTTGGCATTGTGTTTTAAAATGTCACTCCAGTGGTCTGAAAATTATATTTGGAAATACTAAAGAGCAGTCAGTTATGAAATTAGCTGAAAGGTCAGGAAGCATTACCTTAAGTTTTTTATTAATGAATTCCTTGATGGTGTTAAAACCATTGACAAGTAGCAGGCAAAGAACTTTGCAGAAACCAAATATAGCCATATTAGAATCAGGTAAAGAGGAACTAGGCCGGGCATGCGTAGAAGTTCATCTATTTACTTACTTAGTTTACATGTAATGAAAAATGATAGAATTGTTTGAGGGAAGGGGCCTTAAAGATCATATTAGTCCGACTCCCCTGTTATGGGCAGGGACATCTACCACTAGACTAGGTTGCTCAGGGCTCCATCCAAGCTGGCCTTGAACACTTCCGGGGGTGGGGCATCCATAACTCCTCTGGGCATCTTGTTCCAATGCATCACCACCCTCCCAGTAAAGAATTTAATTCAATTAATGTAATTCAAACCTTCTGTCTTTCAGTTTGAAGCCATTACCCCTTGCCCTGTCCCTACATGGTAAAACATTCCTTGCCACATTTCTCGTAAGCTCCCTTCACGTACTGGAAGGGATTACAATTACATCACCCTGAGGTCTTGTCTCTTCCAGGCTGACAAATCCCAATTCTTTCAGCGTTTCCTCAGAGGAGAGGGGCTCCATCCCTCAAATCATCTTGGTGATCTCCTCTGGAGTTGCTCCAACAGTTCCATGTTCTTCCCGTGCTGGGGACCCCAGATCTGGATGCAGCACTGCATCCTGCTGAGGGGTCCATCCACTGCAGGTGGGGTCTCAGCAGGGCAGAGCAGAGGGTCAGAATCCCCTCCCTCCCCTGCTGCCCATGCTGCTTTGGATGCAGCCCAGGACACAACTGGCATTCTGGGCTGCAAGGGCACATGGCTGGGTCATGTCCAGCTTCTCACCCACCAGTAACCCCAAGTCCTTCTTGGCAGGGCTGCTCAGGATCTGCTCATCCCCCAGCCTGGATTGATACCAGGGGTTGCTGTGCCCCAGGTGCAGACCTTGCACTTGGTCTTTTTGAATCTCATTAGATTCCCATGGGCCCAATTCTGAAGCTTGTTCAGGTCCCTCTGGATGGCATCCTGTCCTTCAGGTGTGTCAACAGCAACACTCAGCTTCGTGTCATCTGCAAATTTACTGAGGGGGCACTCAATCCCTTCATCTACATCATCAGTGAAGATATTGAACAACACTGGTCTCAATACGGACCCCTAAGGAACAGCACTTGTCACTGATGTTTACTGGGACTCTGAACAATTGACCACCACCCTCTGGATCTGACCTTTCAACCACTTTCTTATCCATGTTACAATTCACCCGCACTATATACAGCGGATAAATTGATCTTCATGGATTACTACCTAAAGCATTGACAGTACAGCTCTAATATCTACTGCATATAATGCACATACTGTGAACAGTAGGGAAAGAAACATGTAAATATAAAATGCATGGAAGAGAAGATAAAAGACAAAAGTAAGAGGATAGAAAAGTAATTTCAAACAGAGGAGGATTAAGGTCCTGTCATCAACTGCCATTGAATATAACTTGTACAACTACAGAGCTGCAGAGTTAAATCTCTCTTTTAACTCTAACTCTCCATACTCCCCATGATTTTGTCCATTTAGTGAATAGTTTAGAGGAAAGGATAAAAATTATATTAAATGTATTTATATTCGTATAATCCCAAAAAGAAAAAAAAATCAGTCAACAAAGTTGCTCTGCCACTTCCTAAATCGTATCAATATAGTATGATACCCTCCTAATTATTTCCATAAGCACAACATGGAAAATAAGTTTAGCTTTTGAGATTAGAGTGTAATACCACATGTAAGAAATTATCCACATGCATGTAATGTGTCAGATAGGCAGAAATGTCAGATGCAGAAGAGAAGAGTCATGCTGAGAAAACTGAAGAACAAAGGGCAGCTATGAAGATATATAAGGGGAAGAAAACACTGAAAGTGAGTAGAAGAAACAAGGCAATGTAACTACAATATAGGCAAATGTTGGTCTGGGTTAGAGGCTGAAGGATCATGCTGTGTCTGATGCTATTCCTCTCCCCTTTCTCTTCAGAAATAACGATTAATTTGGAGCAAAAATTAATAGAACTGTGCCAGCAGCAAGCTGGATAATCATAACTTGTATAGCTTTACTGAAATTAATGGACCTGAGGCTTTTATCTGGACCAATGAATAGAAACGTGAAGACTTTGATGGCTGACAAGGGTGTTAGAATGAGTCTGCTTTCTTTTATAAAAGGAAAATATTAATGAGCTTGAACTCTGAATACTTATCTGATACAAAGAAGTGGGATATTTTCTTGTTTGTCAGTCTTCAGAAACAGATTACAAGAACACAGAAAATGGTGTGTCTAAATTGTCAACTTTCTGGTTTAGGGATTAGTTATTAAAAATATTTTAAAAATATGAAAACAGTACCTGTCAGTTCCCAATCCCTCTCCCCCATCAGCATAAAAAATTGTGTTTACATTTAAAAACATTAAGATGACAAAGGCAACAATAGCCTTAATTGCATAGAGTATATTTTTAATTTTGTTTATATGGAATTGTCCAATTACTGCTGTTTTATTTTAATAAATCTCTATATATTTTTCCTATATGCTAAAGACTGCCATTTCATAAGTCATGTATTCTCAAAGGAATTTCTTTCTTACCTCAGTAACAGGGACAATCCTAGACACATATTAATGGGATTAAAGCAAAAGACACATCTAATTTCTGCATGGCCTAACATCTGGTCTTCCACCCATTCTCTTGGAACTGGATGACCAGCCTCACCACAGTGCTTTCTTCTTCTTCCCTTCCTACAATGAATACTTGGACACAGAAGTCCAGCTCCTCCATGAAGGTGGGAAAAACATTTATTCCTCTAGAGTGGTTTTGAGCATCAGACTGCTCCAGCCATGCTCCCAAAACGTCCAAGTTTTCATGGTAGTACACTGAGAAAGAAAAAGAGTTTTCATTTCCATTTAATAAAGAAATCAAATATAGCCCCTCTTGAATGAAAGAAGAAATGTACAAGATTATGATTTCAAGGTGAAAACAACTCAAACATTTAACTGCATGAGTCAAACCCACTCCTACAATAATTCCAATTAAGACAGAGCTCAGTTCAGCTTCATATGTGGAATTTCTAGGCCACACGAAATGCGATTATATTTAGTAATGTATTTCAGATGGATACTGTAATACATTTCAAGTGAATACTATCTGCAGATTTTTAAAAGATGGATGTTTATAGAAATAGTCTTTTTGTCACAATTTTCACTACTCACATTTAGTGTAAATTGCTCACTTATGCTGCAAAATGGTTGCTAAAACTATATATCTTAGAAATATGTTATCCATTTTGTTTCACACTATCTTCACAAATCATGCACACAGGAAAAAAAATCTGGTTGCTAAATAAACAATTCACAAATAAATGTTACTGCTTCCAGTCTTTTTACTTGTAAACCTTGCTTCCAGCATATTTGCTTTCAGCTTTGCAAGGAAAAACATCCAGGTATTGTTTGGAACAGATTACGTGTAGTTTCATGTGACTCAGGCTGGCTTTTTATGTGCTGCATATACTCCCAGTCTTTTTAATTCATGTACAACACAATCTGTCATTAATCTTACATTGTGAGATAAGAAGTAGATGCATTAGGAATGCTGGTTGAGTAAGATGCCTTAGAAGGAAACTAATAGATGTGATAATGTGCGTACAAAACCATCTGCAAGACAAAAGTTTGTAAGATCAGCAGTGATGAAATAGCAAGATAAAGAAAGACAAGTAACATTAGAACAGAATGATTAATGAAACACTATTCCATGAGAATATGGCAGTAACATAGTGTCACATGAAAAATCAAATAAAACCTTTGAGGTAGAAAAGGAAGGGCATTTGATAACGTTATTGGGTTGGCAATATGGACATTCAGCACAAAAAAAAATTATCTGCAATATAGGTATGTTAAATAGATATTTAGTAGACATTGACCAAGCTAGAGAGGTCTTTGTTCCTTGTCAGAGTTAGATTTCTCCCTAGTTTCTGCAGAGAGATTCTGGCTGGATTTTAATCATTCTAGAGTGTGATGAACTGATTTTATTGCATGAACCATTTTCTCCTGCAGTGGAAAGGAGATGATAAACTTTTCAAAATGCAATAGGAAGGTCATTTCTATTTATTCAGGATCAGATAAAGCTGCCTTAACACCCAACTCTGAATAATAATTTCAAACCCATTCCTTACATCAATTACTGAACTGCTTTCAAGAAAATTCTGGATTCTAGGTATGAATCCTTGCAAATCTTAAAATATGTGCCAAATGCATCTATAGGAAAATGGGTGGATTTTTAACAAAATAAAAAGCCCTCTATCCAGACCAAAGCAGTTTTGAACCAGCCCCTGAAGGCAAGGGTAACTGAGGTTCTTGTTAATAGATCCCTTAGGGCAGATTAGAGTCAAATAACACTGAGTGACAGGTGTTTAGACAGATAGATAGATAGATAGATAGATAGATAGATAGATAGATAGACAGATAGATAGATAGATAAGGTTTATTTTAGAACAATTTTCCTGCAATGGAAAGAGGCATGCACCCTTTTTGGTTATCATCATCTATAACAATATAACAACATAAAAGCAGAAAGATATCACCACCCATGGGTCCAGTGACAAGACCTGATTGTTGTAATTTCACTGTCTGCTGGTTGAAGTGACGGCGGCCTCTTGATACCTCAAGGGTGGGGAAAGCCCATGAAACACAAAGTTCAGTGGGTGGAATTCCCAGGTGTGGGAGGAATCTTTGATGGTTTATGACACCTTCTAGACATGACAACTACTTCTCACTCAGCATAGTTGAGCTGGTTATGACCCATCAGAAGGGATGAATACCTTCAGGCCTACATGTGAATGTCTAGATGCCTTCCCTGGAGGGGACTTTTACACCTGAGTCAGTTGTGTAAGAGACAGCTTTAGCATGATTAAAGGCATTATTCCACTTTCACAGGATCTGCCTCTTCACTTATCTGGCTCAAACCCCAGCTAGTAGCCTACAGTGGTGGCTGCACAACCCCTCTTCACCTGGGCTTTCACCTTGCACACCATCAGCAAAGCACCCTCTGGTTTTGCAAATGGCCAATTATTTGAGTCATTAACCCTTAACATTTCAGTCTCTCACACCATCATTGTATCAAATGCAAAAAGCTGTGCATCATCTATCATGATGTCAGATTGTGTCTCTGAGCTAGAACTGTGATCAGCACAAAAGTTAGCCTGGCTAATTCTCCTACTGGTGCTCTTATAAGCTACTACTTCCTTGTGAGGGGTGGGATACAAAAGGCACCAAGGGATCTTAAGGCACAGAAAATCTATTATGATTTAAAATCATAGTCAAAAATCCATATAATGTCAAGACACTCTTCTAAATTAGAGGCCACAGATGGAAGAACTCGTAATTGATTGTCTGTCAGAGTTGAAATTAAGATACAGTTTAATTACATTCTTATAGCAAATACGAAGACAAGAAATGTTACAAAAATGTATTATTCTGAAGAAAAGGTTGCTATCCAAAAACATATTAAAAAAGGTGGAAGTGCTTATTGCTCTGCTAGGGAGGATCATTTAACTTCAGCCATGTAGGTAGACATAAAGAAACACCACATGCCCAGACTGCAATGCAGCTTTCAGGGGGGGCAGTTCTGGGGCTTGCTAACTGCTTCTGACTCAAGGACACCAACAGAGCTGATAGGCACTAGGACTCGCTAAGGTTAAAATGGGCTAGACCTTACAGCAATTTTAAAAAGGAGTGTTACACGAACAAAAGTGAACAAATAACACTTGGCTGCAAATATACTATTTTTTTTAACAAATTTGAATAATTGTCATTAACTCCTCATTGCTTTTAATGTCAGTAATTCCGCCTCCATTATGGATAAGTGCCTATATTTCAAGTAAAGTAGCTGAACACTTTGAGGTAGACTAAATTCATGGGTTTTCAGTCTTTAACTCCAAGACAGATAGGTTTTAGCACTGAAAGCAAAATAAATGCAGTGGCTTCCAGGAGCTCGTTTCAGTGTTCTCTGTCTTGTTTTGGAAATATTTTCACTCCCTCTTAACAATGGTCCTGTAAGATTTGAAAATTTTGGTTCAAATAAAAAATCCATTGAGGTCAACTGAGGTACCCTTGGAAGTTCCTCCATCACCAAGTGAGGGGAGGACCTGAAGTGGCGGTAGGCTGGGGGCCAGGACACTTCTTATATTGTCTGTCTGCAGTGTTGTTTGCAGTCCAGATATAACCCAGGCTTTGTGTGTGACATGAACACTGGAGCTAAGAAACACTAAATCAATGATATCTGAGCATTTCTTTGCTAAAACCATATCAGAAAATAACAGAGACTCCAGGTGCAGCATGATTAGCGCTAATGCAGCTGATCTCCTGACTCTTCTGTGAAACCATGACGTCCTGTTCAAGCTGGCTGCTGGGAAGGGCTGTTGGCTAACAGTAATTGTGGAGGTATTTAAAAGACATGCAGTAATGGTGCTCAGGAACGTGATTTAGTGATGGGCTTGGCAGTGCAGGGTTAAGGGCTGGACTTGTTGATTTTAAAGATCTTTTCTAACCAAAGCAATTCTGTTATTCTATGATTCTGTGATTCTATGATGCTGTGATCAGGCATAGGGCGAGAGGGAGTTTGTTTGCCCAAGCCAAAACCCAGCCATTTTTTGATTAGCAGTTCAGTGATAAGGAAAACCACATACAATTCCTTATCTCTGTATCTTGTTTTTCTCATTACTAGTGTAGATGAAGCCCAAAGCCCTGAACATCCTCTGGAGCACAGTCTGAAGAAGAATTTTAATGTGAATTTGAATATTTAAAATGTGGACGTTAGGAGAGTTTTGCTGTTGACGGAAATCTTGGACTCCAGTTTAACAGATGGTACATCCCTCTGAATTCAGCAGGTGGTTAAGCAAACCTTTGGAGAAGCAAAAAGGAAATGAATTCACATGAACTTGAATGCAACATGCACAGCAAAGGTTTGATTCAGCTCTTTGCAAAAGCCTTTAATGAGATGTTTTAAAATTACTGAACTGTGATAAAACAGTAAATGTCTCTTTTGTGTGCCTGCACAGAGATATATATATACACACATAATAAACAAACAAATAAATATATATACATATATATGTGCCATATATATATACTAGCCAAAAAATGGGTAAGTCATTTCAACAGATAGCTAAATTAGAGCTACAGATAGAGTACCAAGATCAAAATTTGATTTTTCTATTTAAGGTCTGTTGCTTAACATAAAGGAATGATAATGGATCATTTTGGTACCAAAGTTACATTTCCTCTTTTCCTTTAGTATCTTTTTGAGCTGTTTTATCAGCCTGCTGCAATTGCAAATGTACAATCCCTCTTCTTAAGGTTGTAGAAACAACACAGTTAGGACATTTGGCTTAAGTGACTCTTGCAAAAAGTCAGTTTTGCCTGTCTCAAGATATGAGACTGTAATAAGCGGGACACAACTTGATCTCCTATCTAGGTTATCAACACTTTGGGGAAAGATGATTTTTTCACTAAAATGAGTTATGAAAAAGCAGACTGCCTGAGCTTGTTAAAACTGATAGTAAACATTGATCTGCTGCTAAAATGAATTTAGAAAAGATCACCAATGAAGGAGTGGGAAAGGGATTTAAGAATATAACTATAATATTCAACAATGTGAAAGATATTCTTACAAAACAGGGCAAATATATCTTTATATCCGCCAAAGGTAGACATGCATAATAATAATAAAAAAAGAGCCTAAGTTAATTTAAAATACTTGATACAGATTAGAAAATCATCATTAAACACATTACCTATGGAGATTGTGCAATTTGTATTGGACCTTATTTAAAACAGACATCTTCAGACAATCCTAGACAAAAGAATTCTGTTGGACGATGTCTAGATCCATTTGGTTATGTCCCTGACCAGGGATATAGACCAAATCATCTCCTGAAGGCACTTTCAAGACTGTGCTTCTATGACTTCTTTGTGCAACTCATTGCTTCTATTAAAAAAAATGACAGCTTGTGTATAAATTGTGAAGTGTACTGGAACAGCTATAATATTTTCTGAAGGAATCTTTTGAGAAAGAAATATTATTTAAAGTTCTGTCTACTTTTATAAGACTAAAACAAAAGGGAAGGTGATTCTGAACACTGTTAATTATCCATGTTGGTGGCTCTCACTTTAGTAACATTCATTATTGCGCTGAGACTATTTTTCCCTTCCAGAAATGGTTCTTCTTGTGCCGGGTTTTGGATTTTTTTACTTGTTTTTTCATTCTTGTTTCTAGTAAGCATCAAATTACTTTTTCCTTAGCATTGTTGTCTATTATTACTGATTGCATTTGCAGATGAAATAAAGAATTTAAGCCTTTGTTTTTCATATGCCTCCATAACGTGCTGCATTGAATGTTTTATGCTTTATATACAAAAATAATGATAGAACTAGTCTTGGTATTTGCAATATAAAAAAAAAAAGTAGTTGTTAATCATTCTAGAAAGGAAGGTGATTTTCCTTTGGTCTGACTAACACTAATTATTTCTGCCTGAAATACATTCAAGGCAGCTGTGTAGGAGTTGAATTGTCCAGACTTCACAGTTTTTTGTTTATTTTTTTTTTCTCTTCTACTTATGGGTTTTTTTGATTGTTTGTTTTTAAATCAATTGCAGACAGCCAAACCATAAGCTTACGACTATCACTTAAAGATACACAAACAGATATGATGAAATTAAAATAACATCCTTTAGCATAATGGAAGACATAGTGTGAGCAGAACTAGCTCATGAATACATTTACTAGATCTAGAGGGTTCTCCGAAAAACAACAAAATTGGTTTTAAAAATGTCATCAATGAGGAAAATGAGAAAAGCCTGGATTCCTCTTGTGACTTATTAGAAAAAGCCCAGCAAACTCCTATCTCTCCATAACCATAGTTCAGTTTTTTTCAAGAAGTATCCTTAGTATCTGAATTAATAATAGCTTGACTGATCTACAGAAACTTGAGCTTTTTGCAAGATGTGCCAGTGTGTTGTAGCATTCTAATCATTAGTCCTTTGCTTAGAAAATGAAATGCTAAAATGTTTTGCATCATTATGGCTTCATCTAATATCTCTGTCATCCCACTGCTGTATTTTAGCAGTGCATTGCTGTGCAGTGAGAACTGCCCATAAGTAAGTGAGTTTTGGTGCTGAAAACAGTGATGCTTAATTTCCTGCCTTCTTGCTAGTCCCAGCATGTGCATCAGGAGGACACATCTGACCCTCAGGCCAACAACTTCCCTGTTCAAGGGAAGGCCCTCCAGTCCAAAATAAAGTGCAGAGAAATAGATGATCATTTAAGTCATTTTTTACGTAATGAAGTTGAGGGTATCAAAGCTATGACACATGCTGTAAGAGTGCACAAGGGCAATTGAAGATTCAGAGTCTGTTAGGGTAGGATAGGGACCAGCACGTGTAGAGAGGAGCACTGAGAATGACTCTATATCAACTCTACTTTACTGTTTCTGTGACAAGTTCAAGATATTCTACATAGCTCTGAATTCTGTCAAAAAAAATCAGCCACTTTTTTTGTCACTGTAGAATTCTGCTTTTCCAAAACTGGCATGTTAGGACTATGCATGGATGTATATGGATTTGCAAGAAAATAAAAATTGTTTGAGTTCTGATATCTGTTTTTCCTTACCCTTGGGGAATGGAGATGGATCCTTTTGGGAAGGAAAAGTAAGTGACAAGTATAACTTTTAACTGATAGCTCTAACAGAAAAATAATAATAAAAAAATCATATGGTCTATTTTTCTAAGAAAATCAATTGTTTATTCAAAAAAAAAATTACCGAGTCCTGAAAATTTGTTTCCAGATATATGTTCTCTGGTTTATTATTAGATTATCTTAAAAAACAAGAGTAGTTTTAGAATCAACATTCTTAGTTTGAAAATTTAATTTATGCTACTTTGTTTAAATTAAAGTCCATATATCTTTCTGAACATGCTCATTAGTTTCCCCATGTCCCTGATTCTTTGAACCTTTTAAATGTAGTTTTTTCTCAAGGTTTTCATTTGGATTCCACTATTAAAGACAATGTTGTCTGTTTTCCTCAACCATCCTTGAATTCCATAACAAACTTTGACTCTGACCTATCTGTGTTTACATAACTCCCTGGGTCATGGTGTCTAAGCATCTGTAGTGGTTTGCATCTCACAGATTTGATGGCAATTACCTCCTTAACACCTTGCCATGTATACAAAAGGCACTATTTCACCTTAAACATTTTGTAGTAATTTATGGTCCATGTTTTAGAAATAATTATTGTAAACTTTTAAATAGCAGTATCTACCTAAAAACATATTGATCTCTGGCTTGCCTAATATAGAAACCCAGTGCAGTTACACAGAAGGCAGTTTCTGGTTCTGTACAAATTGTGTAGATGCAATCACCCCTGTGAAAAAACTGCTGTCCACATTTTGCTGATTAGGAAGAGTTATAAACAGGAGCTAAACAAATTGGAATAGATCACAGAAGAATCCTGCTATGAAGCCAAATCCCTTGTCTTAACCTTAGGCTGTGGATTTAAGCAGGGGATTTACTTGTCTCTAACCAGGACCTCTATGCTGCAGGCTGTTTTTTCTGAAATCGATGGCAATCTATGTTCAGGGTCACTTATATGCATAAGTTATATCTGCAAAAATACTTCTTATTAAAAAAAAAAAAAAAAGCAAAGAGCAAGATGTAATAATATAGGGTTTAATCATCTATGGAAATATGGAAATAAGCAAGAGATGAGTTTATTTCCTTTTGCACNCTATGTTCAGGGTCACTTATATGCATAAGTTATATCTGCAAAAATACTTCTTATTAAAAAAAAAAAAAAAAAGCAAAGAGCAAGATGTAATAATATAGGGTTTAATCATCTATGGAAATATGGAAATAAGCAAGAGATGAGTTTATTTCCTTTTGCACAACTATAAAATGATAATAAGAAGTCCAAGAGATTTTCCATTAATATACAGCGATCTTCACTTACAATAAATTGCATATTTTTCATTTCCTCTTTTTAAAAATCTTTTATTTTATTCAGCCTTCTAGTTTAAATAGTTAGCTCACATCTCAGAGGACAATTGAGCCTCTATTTCACCTTGATTTTGACGAATCACTTACAACTGCATTACTAGTTCCAGACAGAACACAGGACCTATACACAGATGCACATAAATAAATGTGATGGCCGAAGTGCACACCAGAGTGGTTAGGCAGCATGAATCAGTGGCAAGTTACACAGCTCTAGTGACTCCAACAGTATTTGGATGCAAGTTAAAAAGGATTCAAAAGGCTACTTTTTCACAAATAGTTTCTACAGATAATTTTGTATTATTTGGACATCCCTGAGGTATGGTAAGCAACTCCTCTGCTCTAAAATGTATACTTGAGATACTTACCAGGACTTTAAAGTTAAAATATCACTAGACTTTTTGCTTTCTCTCACCTATTTTCAGTTCCATCTCGCCTCTACTGAAATTTTTGTACTTTGGTCGTCATCAACCATACTCTTCATGACATGGCTATGTGCATCTTACCTTTCTTAATTGTTATGGAAGAGGTGAGGATACAGAGAAAACTTCCTGCCCCTGTACTGATAAAAGTAATTGGTTCCAGAAATATACTAGAGAATAGTATATTTTCTAGTTCAGTTACATTTTTAGAACTCTGGGCACATATACCATAATTTTGGATTAATTTTGAACTTTCTGATATATCACCTTAATTGAATTTTCTACTTTGTCTTTTTGGTTATATTTTATTACATATGTTTTCTATCTCCTCTGTTATTTACTTCTTAACTAAAACGGACAATATCAATGTTACAGTGTAATTTCATGTGTCAGATGAAAAATAACAAAAGACATAACTACCCGTCATGGTTTAATCCCAGCCAGCAACTAAGCACCACACAGCTGTTCACTCACTTGCTCCCCTCCCCTGTGGGACTGGGGAGAGAATCAGAATTGCACAAGTGAGAAAGATCATGGTCTGAGATAAAAAGAGTTTAATAACTGGGGGGAAAAATTAAATAAAATAATAATAAATTGTAAAGAAAAAGAAAATACCAGAAGGAGAGAAATAAACCCCAAGAAAGACAAGGAATGCAAATGAATATAACTGCTCACCATCAAGCAACTGATGCTCAGCCAGTCCCCAAGCAGTGCCCTCCTGCCAAGCCCCCATCTAGTTTTTGTGCTGAGCATGATGCCATACGGTATGGAATATCCATTTGCTTAGTTGGGGTCACCTGTCCTGACTGTGTCACCTCCCAATCTTCTGTGCACATCCAGCATACTCACTTGGTAGGGCAGTGGGATAAGCAGAAAGGCCTTGGCTCTGTGTAAGCACTGTGCCATCAACACTGTTTATAGCACAAAACCAAAATACAACTACTATGAAGCAAATTAATTCTATCCCAGCCTAACCTGTGGAGGCTGGTAGGCCTGTGGTTCTAGGGACAAAGAGAGTCCACTAGTGGGACAGTCCTTAAGTACCAAAGAACCTCCCCAGGTTAGGATGACAAAAGAAGCTTCCCCCAGGATGCATTGTTCTGGTATGTTAATGTACTCCAGTTCTGCTTCCCTGGTTGGCCATTGGCCTCCCTGCCCCTTTGTACCTTATATGTCCCTGCCCTAGAAGGTTCTCCACTCCCTGTTCCCCCATCGGCCCTTGTCCCATCACCACCCCCTCAGAGTTTTCCCACTGGCTCCTGTACCCTAGCCCCACCGGTGTACCGCGCCCGTGCCCTCAGATCATTGGCCTCTGATGCTCCCTCCCCTCCCGTATTTAAACCTGGACCCTCCATTGTTCTTTGTCTTTGTCCCTGGAACCCTTCACGTGTGGCGCGTGGTTGCATTAAACTCCTCCCGTGGAACCCCATACGAAGACCCTTCCCGTCTCTTTGTGGTTGACCCATTTTCTGGAGCTATCAGTGTAGATCTTGAGTAGCATTTGTGGAAGATTACAATCTAGTCTTGATATTTTATTATTCTTTCATTTTTATTTTTTTAAGAACATTTTCAACTGATACTTAAATTTCTTCAGACTTTTCCTTGGGATGCTCTCTAACAGATAGCAACTCTGGTGAAGGAACCTCCTTGAAGACATCTATCATGAGAATACTAGTGCAAAAAATTATCTTAAATAATTTTGCCTGTGATAGGTATATAAATATTTTGTGCTGATGTAAAACTTTTCCAGTCAAATAACTTTATACTTCTAGTGGGACATATTTTTGCACATTATCAAAAATATTATGTGCGATATACTGTTGAACTTTTCAATTTCTGCCCACTAAACTAATTGGAATAACAGTAACAAATTTTGTGGATTGTCTAGTAAGGAACCTTTTCTAGAATCATAATTAATTCAGTGGAATAAGGTCATTTTTAACCAGGACAGCTGACATAACATATTGGAAAGCAATGAAAGTAGAGTCTGATATTAGCATTGCACCTTGAAAACACGTTTTAGTTTTTGCATCTTATCTTTTTTGATCTTAGGGAAACTGTGCATAAATATCCTGGTAAGAGAGACAAGATAGTAAGTCAAAGCCACCTGTCCAGAAGATGAACTCCAGACTGTCTTCAGACTGTGATCTGATCTTTTGTATTCTGTAAATTGTAAATACTTCTTCTGTACACTTATGTTTACAAAACCATAACAAGCCAAGTTTGCAACAACTGCTCATTATAAAATTACAAAGAGCAAATGATAGAATTTAGGCTTTAACTGCATATGGATTTGTGAGCTGTATTAAAATCACCTAGTTGGATTTCGTATTTTGATATCACAATTCTTTTAAAGGACTGTATACGAAGCTGTGTTCTGGATAGAAAGTTTCTGATATTAGTCATATGTTTTTGAATGCAGATGGTTTAACAGTTGTAGTATTGAGTTAGTAGAATTTAGTAAACCCTTTGAAAACAATCCTTTATCACTACTGAAATGTCAGTGTAATATGTCTTAATAGAACTTTGTAAATTAAGTTTTCAAAATGAAATAATATTATGAATTCATAAAGATGTTACAATATCAATACCACATAGTACAGTCCAAATTTTCCCTATTCTCCCAGTATGCACCATTTTGGAAGTATTATAAAAATACTAGAAGAGTGAAAGGTACTACAAATTCCTTCTGATGTTCACAGAGCACTAAGAGCAATGCCAAAAGGATTGGTATCTCACATTCTACAGTTTGTCAGCAGTGTGGCATTTGGATTTTTATGTAATCTAATGATGTCATTTCAATCTGCATTGATGTATATAAATTCATTTCTGTGAATGTTTGTGCATGTATAAACATATACAGAAGAGAATGAATATGGAAATTATATGCTCTTCTTCTGTATTATCTCAGAGATGGCAGGGATTCATATTCTGTTTCTAATGGAGCAAGCCACAAAAGCCTGCATGAGTTTCCTAATAATACCATATTTTAAAGAATTATTAAGTGCTAACATAAGAATGGTGTGGTTTTTTTTCTTGTGTTTTGGTTTGATTTTTTGTTTGTGGGTCTTTGTTTTTTTTTATGTTGCGCTGGATTTGCAGAGATGGGGGGAGAAAAGAAGTAGGAGTAGCTCCCAGAGGGCGTGAGAAAAAAGACTGTAGAACTCACTAGTGAATGTTATTTTTTATCTTTAAATCATTCTTATGCAAATTTTATGTAAATTGTATGAAATGCTTGTCTGTGTATGAAAAGAATGGATATCTGTAGAGGAACATAATATCTACAAAAACACAGCAATTAAATCCTTGTTGTTTTCAATTCCTAACAACACAGAATTATTGAATTCTGCACCTCTATACCCTCTTTGATTCATATCAATGAAATTATTTGTAAAGTTCACAGGCTTACTATTTTTAGTTACTCAGAAGTTAGCATAATTTCTAACCTAGTTTTCTTTTACTACTTATACAAAAACCATCTTGTACAACCTCATGAAGGTGCAGTAGGGTCAAATTTGACCTGGTTGTTCATAGTGAGGTTTTGCTGCAAACAATACTTGACATGTTTTGAAAGCATTTGGAGTGCCCCAATTGAGCTATATATGATATTACATACTGAAGTTTGGCAATGTATATGAGCTTTAATCGGGTTCAGTTTCACTAGGATGTGTACCCAGATATTTAATTTTTATGCTCTTTATATGTATCAAACCACAGGAAAATTATGCTCTTGACATGTTCAAAATTCTCTTTAAACTTGTGTGTCTGAAAAAAGATGTCAAAAAATCCCTAAACTTGTTTTCATCATATTAAAAATATGCATGCTGTTAATGTACGTTTCAGTACTGATAAAGTTCTAAAAAGAGAATTAAATTCTTTTATATGTAACAGTAATGAATACCCACCATTAGAAATAATTTGTATTTTCTATACAAATCATGGAATGTTGCGGTGTCCTTTTCTCCCCCCGCACTTGGCTGAATGCAATTTTACTATGTTGTCAATCAGTTTGTTGTTTCCCCTCCCCTCTAAGCACTGTCTATACCCTGCCTCGGTCGTCAATCCCTTATGTACACCACCCCTTTTCTCTACCCCTTTCCAGAGAGTTCTTCTCCCCTCGATACCCTATTGGTCCCTTTGAATTTGTCCCCTCCCCATGCTTCTCCTATTGGTTGATTGAATGTTACCCAACCTGTGGCTCCTCCCTTTCTCTTCCCCTATTGGCCCTGAGACTGTCACCACCCCTTGTCCAACC
>VZTI01001965.1:558312-572612 GCA_013397865.1 Struthidea cinerea
CACCTTGCTTCTTGTCTCCACCTTCGCACACGGATTATCTCGTGAGTCGAGAGCTGTGCCCTGCATGGCAGGACCTTTACCACCCCGGTCCCAGGATGGCCGCTGACCCGACTCTGCGAGCGACCAGGCAGCTCTGACAGCGTCAGTGGAAGAAGAGAAAATTGTAAAAGTTTAAAGATCAGACATCAAGTAACAAATTCTCGTATTAAAATATATTTTAAAACAGCACAGTCTTCATGAACTAAGGAATGTATACTCAGTCTGAGAAATAACCTATGGAATTTTGTATTCAGTATATTTTTCTGCAGCTTGTACTTATTTCAGTGCCTGGATCTTCTGCACTCCTTTCTTCCAGAAATATTTAAGAGTTTCTAACTTTGACACTTCAGTAGTGCAAATACTTCAGAATACAGGAAAAAAAAACAACACTAAAACAAATAATACATAACTACAAAGACAAATGCAATTATGGTTTGTCATTTCTTACGTACTGTTTACATGTGGCTCAATAGATAAAAGATAAAAGACATATCAATAATCTCTACTACCTGAAAGCACATGCAAACAGTAAATAGATTTTCTCATCAAGAAAGTGCCACTGTTGCAAAATTGATGCTTGACCCCACTGAGTTCATACCAAGTTGTGCAGCCACACTAGGAACTTTCCACATCTTTGCTTTGTTTCCTCATTTTCAGGTTTGTAGTTTGGTGTTACTGAATTAACTGTATTTCAGCTGTATTGTAGCCTATATATCATAGACGGCATGGTTTCTTTGTCAGTGGCTGCATTCTTGCCTGTATTCTTTGGGTCTTTTTCTTGATTTGGTTTGCTTTGGTTTTTGACAGAGTTGAATGGTGTTATTGTGACCACAGTCCTAGGCAGAGAAATAGTATGAGTACTTCAGAATTTCTCATAGCATACATACCATGGTTTATGTATGTTCTGTGAAGCAGTGGTCCTCTGCCTCTGAAATGGAGTGCAGCACATTGCTTGTGAATGTCTCACTGCACACACTCATCACAAGAGAGTAAAACTGTTAAAACTGAAAGATCACAGGGCCACTCATACACTGGCAGTCAACAGACATTATGGTTATTGTGGTCAACAGACCATGGATCAGCAAAAGCAACTGCCTCCCATTCCTGTAGCTATGAACTGGAGTGGGAATGGAAGGGAAAGGAAAAGTGGCCATCAAGACTGTGACAGAGATTCAGGATTTCTTTGTCTAATTTATGTTCCATAACAAATTGAATAGAACTTACAGTGAGGATAGTTGGTGCTAAAAAACATATCTCTATGAGAGGAGAACACAGATACTGGCAAGGTCATGAGGATTGCACACAGATTTGTGAAATGGGATTACAAAAGATTGGTTGTTAAGCTTTTGGAAGGGAGCCATAAATCATCATTAAGGATCTTGTATCTTCAATAAGCTATTCTTAAGGGAGAGAGATGAGTCTGAAAAACTATTGCAAGTGTAGATAACAGGTAAAAAAAGGTATGTGGAACGTGAACGCATATCTTAGACATACAGGGGTGCAGCTAGGCATGAAAGGTCAGACTGTGAAAGTAGATGTAGTACAACCGTGTGCCTTAGTGCCTAAGGAATTAGGGCACATAAAACAAAATCAGTAGTGGGAAAACACTGCTTTTCGGAAAGGAAATATGCTTCCATTTTTTCCTGAGAAAAAGGAAAACTGACTCTTTGGAGAATAGTAAATACATGCATAAATTCAAAAATCTTTCTTATGTTTAATTTTACATTTTTCTCTGACCTCTAAAAATTTTTGTATTGACTTACAGCGTAAGTGTTTAGGTGACTTCACATCTGAGGAGAAAAAAGAGCATAAAACGGCTGTACCTGCTTACAAAGACTATAGATTTGTGCTTCCTTTCAGTCCTGTTCAAGTGGCACAGAGAAAAAAGGTTGATCTTAATGTGCACTAAATGAGCAAAAGGAATGAAGCTGTGAAGGACCTCTTAGCAGATGAGAATAAAAAATGCTGGGTATTTACTGTTAGTTACAATGACATTGATCTCTGCCGATGTAAAAGTAAAGGAAAAGCCAACGTTCAGGTAGCATTCAATGAAATGTTTTATAAATTGAATAGGGGCAAAATTGCAAAAGTTTTAATAACCTGATTTTAAAAAAAGCTTACTCTTCTCTGTGGTATTCTTTTTTATTCTTCAGCTACAGGAAAGTACTTGCTTCTAAATAGCTAAAATTAAGCAATTGATTAATCAATGTCACATTATTACACATCTAATAACAAAAACTGGAGATCTTCCTTCATTTTAATTTGTTACAGGTATTAGACAAGAAAGATCCACGCATACCTGAGTAATTTCACGAAAGACAATGCTTTTTAAATGGTATTAGTTCATGAGAGAGGGAAAAAATAGCATTCAAAATGAAGATATCATTAGAATGTTCATGTGGATCATTCACCTTGCATGTTTTGTGGGTTTTAAGGTTATATTTGTTTAGTTCTGGCCACAGAACTCAGCAGTACAAAATGTTCTAACAGATTATTTACTTCAAAATGCACTTAAGTCTGGTTTCCATGGCTCTCCCACTCACAGTCCAGAAAATTCTAAATGTGACAGTACTTGGAACATTGTAAAAACAAAAAAAAATAAAAAGATCACTTCAGGTAACTGCATTATAGAGGAGAAGGTAGGCAGAAACTCACTGACAGCTAGTTTTTGCAGTCCTGAAAAATTTACCTTGATTTTCTAATTGCTGTCTCATGATGGTTTGGACTTCTTTTTAAGTTCATAAAATCAGAAAATAATTTAGATCAGGAGGTCTCCAGCTTAACCTTCTGCTTAAAGCAGGGTCCTTTATGAGATTAGACCAGGGTTCAGGGCTTTATCTGGCTGGGTCTTGAAACCTTCAAGGCAGAGGACTGAAAAACTTGCCAGGGAAAGAGCATACCATGGTACATGACAGAATGGTTTTGGTTGAAAAAAACCTTGAAGTTCCCCTAGTTGTAAACCCCCTGCCAAAGGCAGGGACATGTCTCACTAGACCAGGGTGCTCAAAGCCCCAGCAAACCTTGTCTTGAACATTTCCATGGATTGGGCATTCACAGCTTCTGTGGGCAAGGTGATCCAGTGCCTCACTACCCTCACCGTAAAGAATTTCTTCCTTACACCTAATGACAACCTGCCCTCTTTCAGTTTGGTACCATAACCCCTTGTCCTCTTGCTGCACTGCTACTAATGTTTTATGAAAAATCCCTTTCCAACTCTCTTCCAGACTCCCTTTAGTTACTGGAAGGTGCTATAAGGCCTTCTCTGGGCCTTCTCTTCTCCATGCTGAACAGCCCCAACTCTCTCAGCCTGTCTCCATAGCAGAGATGCTCCAGACCCCTGATCATCTTCATGGCTCTTTTCAGGACTGACTCCAACAGATCCATGTCCTTTTTATGTTCAAGGGCCCCAGACCTGGATGATGGGGTCTCACCAGAGCAGAGGGGCAGAATCACCTCCCCCAGCCTGCTGGCCATGCTTCTTTTGATACAGCCCAAGGTAGGGTTGGCTTTCTGGGCTGTGAGTGTAGAACTTCTTTTCCACCAACAGCCTCACATCCTTCTCCTCAGGGGCTGCTCTCAATCTATTCTCCACACAGCCTGCATTTGTGCTTGGGATTGCCCTAGTCCAGGTCCAGGACCTTGCACTTGGCCTTGTTGAAGTTCATGAGGCTATCATGGGCCCAACTCTGAAGCTTGTCTGTGTCTGTCTGGATGGCATCCCTTCCCTCCAGCGTGTGACTGCACCATACAGCTTGGGGTTATCAGTGAGCTTGCTGAAGGTGCCCTCGGTCCCACTGTCCTGTTGTTAAGATGTTAAACAGCTTTTGAGAAATGTCTTGGGACACTGCTATAAAATCTTTCTTGGGCCTTGAAAGCTGCTCCTGTTAAACTCTTTAGCAATATTTAACATAGTGTGGTGCAAACAGCCACAGAACTGCTAAAGATTCTCTTCTTACTTTTTTTTCACTGACAGACAAACATGCAATAGGTCTTAAAGTAATAACTACCAATTATTTTCTCCATGTATTTCGCTGAGATAAAAAGTTTGGCAGGCCAAAATATCATCTATTCAGCCCAGAAAGCATAGCTAGAATCAAGCCTAGCAAGAAGACATTGGGAAACAGAAGCTTCTTCAGAAGCAAGTCCTCCCATATTTCTTTGTAGCTGAATGGACTTTTATTATATTTTTGTGTCCTTTTTGAGTACACAGTCTATGAATCAAAGGTCTGATAGGTAGACATAAGAATGCATAGCTTCATATTAAAAGGAACCATACTTTGAAACTATGAAATTTTGTAGATACAAAGATTTATGCTTAGGTGGGATGTTAGGGACATGGTTTAGTGGTGGGTTATTGTTTAGGCTTAATGATCTTAAAAGATCTTTTCCAACCAAAATGGTTCTATGATTCTATGAAGTCATGAGTTCTTTGAAATACCAAGTTGCAATCATTTCATAGTGGACATCTGGAGATGACATTTTTGTTCAAAGTTAAAATTTTAATTGTTCAAATTCACATAAAGGAAAATTTTCCTGAGGCCTTCTAGAGGCTTTGTCTTCCTCCACCCTTCAGAGGAAGTCTTCCTTCAGAGCAGTTTCATAGAAGACTATATGTTCACATGTAAGGGTGTTATATTGATATTTCAGTATAACCTGGGGTGTGTATTTCTATATTCCAAGCATGATTTGAATAACATGCATGAAAGATTGGATACAAAAAGAAGCATTGAAACAAACATTATTTAAAAGGAGCAGCAAGAGCACTACTGGTCCACGAGGGAGATGCAGAAGGAGCTAAGGGTGACTGGCAGGGCAGTGACCCGGGCACAGTTCCGCATGATTTTAGCAGTACCAGGTTGGTGACAGTAACAAGTTCTACCTACAGTCACAGAGAAGGCAAGGAAATGAGCCGTGTCGTGGGGCCATCCGTCAGACAGGTCCAGAGACTGAAAACAATGTGTCCTACAGCACTGGTCCAAGATCCGTTTTGCAAGGTCAGCTGGAACAGCAGAAGGCAGGACTGGGCACAGTCCAGATTGCTCTACAGCATATGCTTGCTATGTTAAGGTTTCCTATCCTTTCATCAAAGAAAAATAAAAGCCCCAGGGAGATGGTCAGGGCCAGTAAGGTTTGGAAGGGCCCTCAGGTCCCTGACAACTGGTTGTCTTGCGAGTGCGCATTATATTGTATGACTTCTGACTCAAAAATTACTGTCATATCTGGCCAGGTGAGAAAGTGGTCTTATTGAATACATCCATATTACTAAAGAGTTTTTCAAAACTTATGAAAACACTGGAATTGAGATGAAGATGAATAGTGATGCTAATTATGATATTTGCTAACTTCAGAATACCAAACCTGCAAATATTTATTTCCTGGCATTGATTTCTTAAAATGATATTTAAATGAAGTCAAGTTTTTTTTTCTTCTTTTTCTTCTTTTCCTCTTTTATTTTTTTACCATCTCGTGTCTTTGCAGCCCTCTCTTCCCTCCCCCCTGCCTTGAGTTCTGTAGGCAATTAAGTTTTGAAACTGAAAAAAACAAGGGAAAGGAAATTACAGCCTCTTGGAACCAGCTGTGATCTTCACATCATCTGAACATACAAGATGAGAAATGTGTCCAAGAAGGAGGTATTTGATTTTGTAAAAACTCTGGTTCTTGTTTTTAAAGAAACAACTAAAACTACTAAGCACTTCACACCTTTATTTTGTTTTATGTGTCCCTTTATATGGGGCTGAGGAGTGTCAGATGAGAGGAAAAGAGCTTCTTTAATCTTCAGTATAGGAAAGAAGATGCAGAAAGGGAGGGTGGTGGATTGACCTTCACTGGTCTCCAGGTGCCCACCAACCCACTTCACTCAACAGGATGGAGGAGAAAAATACGATGAAGTGTTTGTGGGTTAAGATAAGGATACGGAGAGCGCTCAGCAATTACTGTCATAGGCAAAACAAAATTGATTTGGGGAAATCAATTTCTTACCAGTCAAAGAGAACAAGATTGGAGAAATAAGAACAAATTTTAAAAACTGCACCTCATCCCTGCTTTCTTCACAGGCTCAACTTTCCTCTTGACTTTTCTACCTCCTCCCTCCAAGCAGCAGAGGGGACAGGTTGTGGCCATTGCAGTCAGTTCCTCACATGTTTTTGCCGCTCCTTTCTTCTCATGTTGTTCCCCTGTTCCAATACGGAGTCTCTTCCATATGAGACAGTCCTTCATGGCTTTCTCCAACATGAGTCCTTCCCATGGGCTTCAGTTCTTTGGGAACTGCTCCACTGAGTGTTCTTTCCATGATGTGCAGTCATTTAGGAACTGACTGCTCCAGTGTGCGTCACCCACAGGAAAAGTGGTCCTGTCAGGAGACCTGCTCTAGCATGGACTCCTCTCCATGGGGCAACAGGTCCTGTCAGAAGCCACTTCCCATGCAAGCTTTCCATGAAGCAACACCTTCCTTCAGGATACAACCTGCTTCAGCATGGAGTCCTTCATGGTCAGCAGCCGGGCAGCCTGTGTTACCATGAGCTGCAGGGAAGTCTCTGCTCTGGTACCTGGAGCAGTCCCTCGCCCTCCTCCTGCACTGACCTTGATGCCTTCAGCGTTGTTTCTCTCACATATTCTCTCTCTCTCGCTCAGCTGCTGCATAGGTATTTAACACTTTCTTAAATATGTTCTCACAGACACACCTACCAGTGTCTCTGACTGGCTCAGCTCTGGCCAGCATCAGATCTGTCTTGTAGCCAGCTGGAACTGTCTCTGTCCAACACGGAGACAAGTTCTGGCATTTTCTCACAGAAGTCACCTCCGCAGTTTCTCACCAAGAAAAGCTTGCCACATAAAGACACTAGAGATATTGTCCCAATAAAAATATTAGAGCTGGAAGACTCGTACTATTTCTGGAGAGCCTTTCATAACTCTGAATGCAATTAACAAAAATTTCTTAAAACTCCTAACATTTATGGTTCCCTATATTCCTTATTCTCCTGAAATATCTAGTTTGGTAGTGGAACTAATTTATAAACCTTGTTTCCCTGTTCTTTTTTTACAGTTTTTCCCATTTCAAGCTTTTCTCCTATAGAGCATCCTAAGTGGTGAAACAAACTCTGTTAGACAAAGAGCAATACCACTGATCACTATCTACACAGAGCCTAAACTGATTTAAAAAAGAATGGAACTGTACTCTAGAAAGTATTATATTGTTTGAATTAGTGATGGAGGAGACTTGTTTGGGTGTGCATGAACTGTATCAACTCAGCATCATCTGTAATAAAAGACTTTGACTGATGTTATGCATATGGATGAAATAAACAGGTGATGTTTCCTAGAAGAAAAGATCAAAATGTTAAGAGTACAACTGTAAAAGAACAAGAGGCCAAATGCACCATACAGGAACATTAACAGAGTAGTAAAAATTCAAATCTTAATCTTTGTGCACATGATATTTGCAGAAACACCTCAGGAATAACACATCAGTGTTCACTGTTGGCTAACTTATGGTCACTATCCAGAATGGCAACACTAAAATGAAATCAGATTTTGCCAAGCTTTGCTTAGCCCTATTCTTAAACATCTAGCAGTGCCTTCTGTTGCAAGACAGATCCCGTCACTGTCTCAGCTCAGAACAGGCACAGAAGGAAGAATCATCTTGCAGGGGAAGTGCATTCAGATTGTCTTTCTCTGGAAATGTGTTCTAGTTTAGCTGGCTTCAAAGCAGTGGATTTCCTGATACTGACATTCCATACCCCACGCAGACGTGTACATACAGAAACGTACTACCTTAAAATGAAAGGTTGCATATACCATCCCAAACTTATCAGCATGAAGACTGCTTTTGCTCATTCTTGTTCTGTAGGATTTCTGTGGCTGTGGCTGTAATTTTGTAGACATATTTCAAGACTGATAAATTTAATTACAATTTTACCATTTAAAAATGCTTTTGACACTAAATGACATTCCTATGGAGTATAAAAATATATGAATTAATCTTCCCCTTCTCCCTGTGATTTATGATATATTGTTTATTACCAAATGTTATTTGCCATGTGACTGGCATGCCAAAGAGACCTAGTGTGGAAAAAATCAATTTTTTTTTTTCTGAAAGATATTAATTTTGAAGGAAGCATAAAGAATATCAGCCTGGAGAGCTAAATTATTGAAAAAGCTATAAGCAACTGACAATGGAACCTTTTATTGCTAAATACCAAGAAGGTCTCATAGGCAGCATGTGATAAACATGAATGCTTCAGGATATACAAAACAAACCTGAGGAACAGATTGACAAGAGTGAGGTTGATAAAGAGTAAGTAATAAAACTGATAAAGAGTGAATCAAGCTAAAAGAATTTGATACCATTCCCCTAACTACCTTCCAATAATAAGTTAAGTATCAAAAAATGGAAGTAGAAATGAGGATTTTTTAACATAATGCTTTAAGAAAAACACAGTAATCCTCTGCTAAAAGACCTGAAATAAAATTACTATCTTGAAAAGCAATTATATGTATATATGTGATGAAAGATTTTAAAAATTCAAGAAAATTTATGGGTTTAAACACTTAATAGAATTTTAGGATTACTTTGAAGAAAGTAATGGAGACATGACATAAAAAAATACGTTATAAAAAAATGATTTCTGTAATAAATAGGCTTTCTTGTAAATTAATGAGATTTTTAATTGAATTCCAAAAAATCAAGATAAAATTCCCAGTGGAAAATTTAATAAGATCATTGCTTTCCCTACAAAATTATAAAGCATCTGACATCTTGTATCTTTTTTTTCCTTTTTTCCCGAACCTGGTGGGGGAGGGGTGGTTGTAACATGCCTTCTACCAGAGGATATTTTCCTCCAAATCTGTCCAAACCAGGACAACTTGTTTGACTGTTTTGCATGGATTCTGTGATGCTAGGACACATGATTGCAAAGTTAATGTGGCAGGAGTAGGTGGCAGTGCAGCCACCACTAAACCATACTTTCTTTAGAGCACTAATGCTCACCAAAAAAAAAGTGCCCTTATTTCTTGGTTCATCTAAAACCTCAAGGCTTATTACAGCTCATCAGCAGATTAAGTGGACACTTTCTTAAAGCATCAGTTCTATGGACAACTGGATTCATAAACATTTGAGAGCACATAACAGTTGAAAACTTCTGGGCATATTTCAGCTTGTTTTCCCTTGTTCAAACAAACCTTCTTGACTCCATATCAATTTCTTGCTATGTTGATGGTTCCAAACTGGAAGTCTGGTATTTCTCTCTCTCCCAACTTGGAGCCTTTGCCATTTTTCTAAAAAGTTTTCTGTTCCTGACATAATTTCTATTTTTTTTTTCTTCTCTCTTCTCCATCGTCAGTGAGACACCCTTATTTTACAAAAAAAACCCCAAAACAAACCAACATAAAAAAAACCAAAAACCCCCAAAAATCCAAAAACCAAACTAAAAGAACCCCTCAAAAAACAACAACAAAACAAACAAACAAACAAACAAAAAAAACCACAACAAAATAAAAAACCCTATCTGCTTAATCACTGTTATTATCCCTTATAGGATAGATATTCTAGTTACAGAATCACAGAATCATTTAGGTTGGAAAAGACTTAAGATCATTGGTTCCAACCTTTGACCAATCACCACCACTAAGTGCCACATCCAGTCATTTCTTGAGCACCTCCTGGGATGGTTACTCCACCACTTCCCTAGGCAGTCAGTTCCAATTCTTGGCAGCCCTTCCAATGAAGGAATTCTTCCTAATGTCAAAGCTGAACCTCCCTTGGTACAGCTTGAGGCCATTTACTCTTGTGCCATCTCTTGTTGCCTGGGAGAAGAGCCCTAGTTTCACCTGGTTACAACCTCCTTTCAGGGAATTGCAGAGTGATAAGGTCTCCCCTGAGCCTCCTTTTCTCCAAGCTGAACACCCCCAGGTCCCTCAGCTGCTCCTCATATGACCTGTGCTCCAGACCCTTCCCCAGCTCTGTTGCCCTTCCCTGGACTTGCTCCAGTCCCTCAATGTCTTTCTTGTCATGAGGGACCCAGAACCAGACACAGGACCCAAGGTGTGGCCTCAGCAGTGCCGAGTACAGGGGCATGATCCTGCCCTGGTCCTGCTGGCCACACTATTGTCGGTACAGGCTGGGATGCCATTGACCTTCTTGGCAATCTGGGTACACAGTGGCTTGTGCTCAGTTGCTGTTGACCACACCTTTTCCACTGGGCCACTTTTCCAGACACTCTTCCCCAAAGCTACAGGGGGTTGTTATGACTAACATGCATGGGCTGTTCTGTTGAATTAAACAAGGACTCTCAAATTTGGTTAAGTACTAGTTATACAAGGATTTTGTCAATATGTCACATTCAAAATGCAATGTACAATATAAAGTATAAAAAGATAATTCCCAGTGTGAAACACAAATTATGCATCTGAAACGATTCCCAAAATCATGTCAGTGGAGGCTGCTTTTTTTCTTTGTAATTTTCTTTTTTTTTTTGCATCTAAAACCAATTAAATTTTAATATGAAAATCTCTGTAGATCTTTACTTGGCTCATAAATTTCTGTTTCATCAGTTGGCTAAAGGTGTAAATATCATATTCCTCCTACTCATCGAAGGTTTACAGGTGAAACATACTAAAGAACATTTGTATTTTCAAAATGTCATTACGGTTTGCAGAAATTAAACTCATTCTGGGAAAGGGCTATCTCAGAACCTTTAGTGTTATCTTGTCCAATTTTGAATAAAATTATTGTGCTTCTTCTGTCCTCAGAAGTAAAATAGAGAAATATTTCTTTTCTCAGGCTCACCTAATCATGCAACGTTTGTTTATTTTATCTCAGCCAAGTCTCTGTTCTTTACTGGAGCTACTCAATTAAATGTGCTGCTGTGAAATAACTGCTCCATCTTTTAAGCTGTGTTTTATTATTTTAATGTTTGATTTTTCAGACCCTAAAAAAAGTTCTTGCTTTTGAGGCCAAAAATAAATGAGCATGTCCATATTTTAATGATTTAATTTAAATGTAAATGAAAATTTTGAGTATAAATATTTCTACTTCCTAGGCCTGATCAGGTTCACATATAAGAAAAAGTGAAAGGGATTATGTTTATCTTTAAAAGAAGAAATCTCCAAAACTAAAAAATAAAGTTCCTATCCATTTGTATATTTCTTTAAAGTTATTTAAGAAAATGAGCGAAAATCGATTAATAAAATAGGTCGTAAGGACAAACCTGTTACTGGTTACTATTTCTGTCAACTTTAGAAATATTTCCAGTTCACACCTTTTGAAATCTGTTTGCAGTATTTCTTTAATTCTATTTTATACTTGTGGTGAACCATTCAAAACACGTAGAGGACTGCTGGAGGGTATGAGCTAAGGCTTACTTTGTTATTGTGAATTGGTACATTGTACTTCAAACTGGGCTGGTTTTTTGTGCTTCTAAGCATTCAGGCGTTATCCTTACGTCAGAACGCACAATGCTTTGTGCAAAAAAGCCTTTGGATTTGTGATAAACAAATGGAATGGAAAAAAAATTATCTTAGTCACAACCACCTAAATACTTTGGCCATTCTTATAGAAACCATTAGCTAGATAATGTGAAAACAGACAGAAATGCAAAATTCACAGTTTACAACACTTTAAATGTATGCTGATAAAAAGAAATACATATTTATGTAAACTGTTAAAGCACAAACCAAGCATCTGAGGGAATATCGTCCTAGATAACAATTGTCAATATAGCTAGAAGGCTATTTTTTTAAACTTTGCATATCGGATATTACCAGATGACGAATTATTGATTAGAATGCATTCTATTTTAATCCTTGTCATATCTGAAATAGTTTTTCCTAGAGGTTTCTCTTTCCTTAGAATCTGCTTGGAAAATCAGTATTGCAATACTGGTTAGAGTGACATTATAATCTGGAAAGTGATTGTCACCTTCTTAATCAATAAATCTACTCTTCAGCTCTTATCTACTTAATGAATGAATTTTTAAAACTTTTTTAGCCATTCTGTGCTAACAGATGTTATGTGTGATTGATTGGATTTTTGTCTCGTGGTGTCCATCGGCTGAATTATTTCCTAAGTTTTGACTCCAAAAACAATGTCCAGTTGACTCTATCTGTGCAAGCTCAGCTACTTCACTTACTAGGTTTGTAGATGGACTCTTGACAGGATTCTTAAAAATGCACTTTACACAGAGTAGCCCACTTTTTCTAATGGAAATTTTTTTGTTGGGTGTAGACTACCAAAAGATGTATCCTCACAAGTTTCACTTTGCACTTAGCTTATTATCCTTGTAGCATCATGAGCTTTCCTGTCTACCAGAAAAAAAGCATGCTAATATCCAATGGAAAAAAATGTAATTGTCATTTCTAACTTAATTTGAAGGTTCAACAGAGAGTAAATGTCTGCTTAAATAGTTTATAAGTTGGAATGGTTACTCCACCACTATTAATATTATAATAATTATTATTATTAGTAGTAGTAGTAGTAGTATTGAATTTTTTGCCTTTTTTTACCAAGAAGACCCAATCCACTTCAGGTGAGAATTAATGCAGGGAAATTCTAAAATTTCTGACATAAAATCATAGAACCATAGAATAGCTTGTGTTGCAAGGTACCTTTGGAGGTCACCCAGTCCAACAATCCTGCAGTGAGCAGGGACTCCTTCAGTTAGATCAGGTTGCTCAAGCCCTGTCCAACCTGACCTTAAATGTTTCCAGAGATGGAGAATTTACCACCTTTCTGGGTAACATCCTCATTGTAAAAAATTTATTCTTTATATCTAGTCTAAATCTATCTTCTTTTAGTTTCAAACATTACCCCTTGTCCTGTCTCAACAGGGGTGGTTAAAAAGTCTGTCTCCATCTTTCTTATAGGTCCCCTTTAAGTACTGAAAGACCCAAATAAAATCTCCCCAGAGCCTTCTCTTTTCCAGGATGGGCAACCCCAACTCTCTCAGCCTCTTTTCAAAGAAGAGGTGCTCCAGCCCTCTAACAATTTTTGTAGCCCTGCTCTGGACTCACTCTAATAGGTCCATGTCATTCCTGTGCTGGAGACCCCAGAGCTGGATGCAGCAGAGCAGATGGACACAATCCCCTCCCTCAACTGCTGCCTAAGCTGCTTTGGATGCAGCCCAGGACACATTTGCTTTCCGGGCTGCAAGGGCACATGGCTGTGTCATGTCCAGCAGCTCATCCCCCAGCATGCCCAGATCCTTCTTGGAAGGGCTGCTCTCATTCCCTTTATCTCCCAGCCTGGTTTGATACCGGGGCTTGCCCTGACCCCGCACTGTGCTTTGTTGAACCACATGAAATTCCCATGGTCTCACTTCTTGAGCTCGTCCAGGTCCTTCTGAATGGCATTCTGTCCCTCAGGAATGTCAGCCCCACAGCTCAGCTTGGTGTCACCTGCAAGCTTGCTGAAGGTGCACTTCATCCCTCTATGTCACGGATGAGGACCTTGAATGTCACTGGTCTCCCTGAAGGACAGCACATGTCACTGATCTCCATGAGGACATTAGGCCACAGACCACCACCCCTTGATGTGATCATCCAATCAATTCCTAATCCTCCAAACAGTCTACCTACCACATTTATATCTATCCAGTTTGGAGAGAAGGATGTGGTAGGGAGGACACGTCAAAAACTTTACAGAAGTCCAGATAAATCACATCTGTAGTCCTAGCCCTTCCTCTGTCCACTGATGCAGTCACCCTATCACAGAAGGCCACTTGGCTTGGCCAGGCAAAACTTGCCCTTGGTGAAGCTGTGCTGGCTATCCCAAATAATCTCCCTGCCTCCTCTGTGCCTTAGAGTAGCTTCTAGGAAAATTTGTCCCATGGGAAACAACATCTTAAAAATATCCAGACTGTTGTGCTAAAACTGAACCTAAGCATTTTTTGTTTGATTGGTTACTGCCCTTTATTCATATAAACCCAGATGCTAGAGGATCAGTTGTTATGCATTAGTTTTCATCCACTGGCCTTTTTGAATTACTCCTAATCATATTTATTTTGGACTCAATACAAGACTGTCATTCATTTCATGATTTTAATGTTTCCTTCCTTCCTTCCTTCCTTCCTTCCTTCCTGCCTGCCTGCCTTCCTTGCCTTCCTTTCCTTCCTTTCCTTCCTTTCCTTCCTTCCTTTCCTTCCTTCCTGCCTTCCTTTCCTTCCTGCCTTCCTTTCCTTCCTTTCCTTCCTTCCTTCCTTTCCTTCCTTTCCTTCCTTCCTTCCTTCCTTCCTTCCTTCCTTCCTTCCTTCCTTCCTTCCTTCCTTCCT